>OV702279.1:218983925-219563925 GCA_916181665.1 Avena sativa
AGACTCAGGCCCGTTCTGAGAGATATGAGATCTCTGAGAAATTCTTTAACTGCGAGATGGAGGAAGGGAGTTCCGTTAGTGAGCACGCCATTAAGATGTCGGGCTACACTCAACGCCTTGAGCAACTGGACTGCAAGATTCCAGAGGAGCTCAAGATTGACAGAGTTCTGCAATCACTCCCTCCTAGCTACAAAGGTTTTGTAGTTACTCATAATCAGATTGGTTCCACTGATACGATCACTGAGCTCTTCGCTAAGCTGAAAGCTGCGGAGGTGGACATCAAGAAAGATAATCATGTGTTGATGGTCAACAAGCCCCCCAGCTTTAAGAAAGGTAAGGGTGCAAAGAAGTCCTTCAAGAAGGGCAGCGGCAAGTGCGTTGCCCCTGCTGAGAAGAAGCTCAAGTCTGGACCTAAGCCGGACACTGAGTGCTTCTATTGCAAGGACAAGGGTCACTGGAAGCGCAACTGTCCGAAGTACTTAGCGGACAAGAAGGCTGGCACCATCAAAGGTATATTTGATATACATGTTATTGATGTTTTCCTTACTAGCCCTCGTTGTAGTGCCTAGGTATTTGATATTGGTTCAGTTGCTAATATTTGTAACTTGAAACAGGAGCTACGGAATAGACGGCGGCTAGCGAGGGATGAGGTGACGATGCGCGTTGGCAACGGATCAAGAGTTGATGTGATGGCCGTTGGCACGCTCTCCTTAGTTTTACCTTCGGGATTAGTTTTAAACCTCAATAAATGTTATTATGTGCCTGCGTTGAGCATGAACATCATATCTGGATCGTGTTTATTGCAAGACGGTTATTCATTTAAATCGGAGAATAATGGTTGTTCTATTTATATGAGTAACATCTTTTATGGTCATGCACCTGCTATGAATGGTTTATTTCTTCTGAATCTCGAAATCAATGAAACACACATCCATAACATTGAGGCTAAGAGATGCAAGGTAGATAGTGATAATACGACTTATTTGTGGCACTGCCGTCTAGGTCATATTGATGTAAAACACATGAAGAAACTCCATTTTGATGGACTTTTGGAGTCTCTTGATTTTGAATCATTTGACACGTGCGAGCCATGCCTCATGGGCAAGATGATCAAAACCCCGTTCTCCGGAATAATGGAGCGAGCAACAGACTTGTTGGAAATCATACATACCGATGTATGCGGACCAATGAGTGTTTCGACGCGCGGTGGTTATCGCTATTTTCTCACTTTTACTGATGACTTAAGTAGATATGGGTATATCTATTTAATGAAACATAAATCTGAAACATTTGAAAAGTTCAAAGAATTTCAGAACGAAGTGGAAAACCATCGTAACAGGAAAATTAAATTTCTACAATCCGATCGTGGAGGTGAATATTTGAGTTATGATTTTCTCACGCATCTTAAAGTAAGCGGAATCGTTTCTCAACTCACGCCACCCGGAACACCACAACGCAATGGTGTGTCTAAACGCCGGAATCGAACTTTATTGGATATAGTGCGATCGATGATGTCTCTTACAGATTTGTCGTTATCATTTTGGGGTTATGCATAAGAAACCGCTGCATTCACTTTAAATAGGGCACCATCTAAATCCGTTGAGACGACACCGTATGAACTGTGGTTTGGTGCTAAACCTAAGTTGTCGTTTCTTAAAGTTTGGGGATGTGAAGCTTACGTCAAGAAGTTGATGCCGAACAAGCTCGAACCCAGAGCGGAGAAATGCGTCTTTATAGGATACCCTAAGGAAACGATTGGGTATATCTTCTATCACAGATCCGAAGGCAAAGTGTTTGTCACAAAGAACGGATCCTTTCTTGAGAAGGAGTTTCTCTCGAAAGAAGTGAGTGGGAGGAAAGTAGAGCTAGACGAGGTTATTGAACCTTCTCTTGAGTTGGAGAGTAGCGCAACACCTGAAATTGTTCCAGTGCCATTTGCGCCAACAATAGAGGAAGCTAATGACAAGGATCATGAAGCTTCGGACGATGCTACTACTGAACGTCGCAGGTCGACAAGGTCACGTGCCCCTCCTAAGTGGTACGATAACCCTGTCTTGACTGTCTTGTTAGTAGACAACAGTGAACCTGCGAACTATGAGGAAGCAATGATGAGCCCAGACTCTGAGAAATGGCTGGAGGCCATGAAATCCGAATTGGGATCCATGAGCGAAAACCAAGTATGGACCTTGGTGGATCCTCCTAGCGATCGAAAGGCCGTTGAGTGCAAATGGATATTCAAGAAGAAAACGGACGCGGATGGTAATGTTACTGTCTATAAATCTCGACTTGTCACGAAAGGTTTTCGATAAGTTCAAGGTGTTGACTACGATGAGACTTTCTCTCCCGTAGCGATGTTTAAGTCCATTCGGATTTTATTAGCAATTGCTGCGTTTCATGATTATGAAATATGGCAGATGGATGTCAAGACTGCGTTCCTCAATGGCAACATTGATGAAGAGTTGTATATGATGCAGCCCGAAGGTTTTGTCGATCCTAAGGATGCTGATAAGGTGTGCAAACTTCAGCATTCCATTTATGGACTGAAGCAAGCATCTCAGAGTTGGAACCTTCGCTTTGATCAAGTAGTGACATTTTTGGTACTATATGTGGATGACATATTGATTATCGGAAATGACATTGACATGATTAACGATGTGAAGAGTTATTTGAACAAATGTTTTTCAATGAAAGACCTAGGGGAAGCTGCTTATATATTGGGCATCAAAATCTATAGAGATAGACAAAGACGCCTGATAGCTTTAAGCCAAAGTACATACCTAGACAAAGTTCTGAAAAGGTTCAGAATGTATAAGGCAAAGAAAGGTTCAGTGCCTATGTTATCAGGTAAGATATTGAGCAGGGCTCAGTGTCCAGCTACAGTAAACGATAGAGAAGCTATGAGCAAAGTGCCTTATGCCTCGGCCATAGGATCTATCATGTATGCCATGCTATGTACTAGACCGGATGTGTCCAATGCTCTTAGTTTGACGAGCAAATACCAAAGTGATCCAGGAGTGGAACACTGGACAACCGTGAAGAACATCCTAAAATATTTAAATAGAACTAAAGAAATATTCTTAGTCTATGGAGGTGATGAACAGCTCGTCGTAAAAGGTTACGTCGATGCTAGTTTCGACACCGACAAGGATGATTCTAAATCTCAGACAGGATACGTTTATATTTTGAATGGAGGAGCTGTGAGCTGGAGAAGCTGCAAGCAAAGCGTGATCGCAGGATCTACAGTAGAAGTGGAATATATGGCTGCTACAGAAGCGTCAAGTGAAGGAGTTTGGATCAGGAACTTCATCACTGAGCTTGGTGTGGTTCCAAGTGCCTTGGACCCACTAGAGATATTGTGTGACAACACTGGCGCCATAGCACTGGCTAAGGAACCAAGATATCATCCAAAGACCAAGCATATCAACCGCAAGTTTCATATAATTCGAGATTATATAACAGATGGAGATCTGAAGATTAGCAAAGTACATACGGATCTGAATGTCGCAGATCCGTTGACTAAACCTCTTCCACGAGCAAAACATGATCAGCACCTTAGTGCCATGGGTGTTAGATTATTGCCAGATGTAAACTAGATTATTAACTCTAGTGCAAGTGGGAGACTGTTGGAATTATGCCCTAGAGGCAATAATAAAGATGTTATTATTATAATTCTTGTTCATGATAAAGTTTATATTCCATGCTAGAATTGTATTAAGCGGAAACTTTGATTCTTGTGTGGTTTATGAACAACACCGTGTCCCTAGTATGCCTCTATGGACTAGCTCATTGATTAATGATGGTTAAGGTTTCCTAACCATAGACATGAGTTGTCAATTAATAATGAGATCATGTCATTGGGAGAATGATATGATGGACAGACCCAAATCAAGAAGAGCAATTAGATCGTGTTTATCTTTGCGAAGCTTTTTCTTATGTCAAATATTGTATTCCTTAGACCATGAGATAATGCAACTCCCTGGTATCGGAAGAAAGCTTTGAGGTCATCAAACGTCATCCTATGAGAGGGTGATCATAAAGGTGTCTCTCAGGTGATCGGAAAGTACTTGTTGGGTTGTATGTATCGAGATGGGATTTCTCCCTCCCAAGTCGGAGAGATATACTTTGGGCCCACTCGGTAATAGATATCAACACCGCTTGCAAGCACGTGGCTAAGGAGTTAACCACAAAGTGATATCGGATTATGGAACGAGTAAAGTACTTGCTGTGAACGAGATTGAACTAGGTATGCCGATACCGACGATCGAATCTCGGGCAAGTAAAATATCGCGTGACGAAGGGAATATATATATGGGATTAATTGAATCCTGGCATCGTGGTTCATCCGATATGATCATCGATGAATATGTGGGAGTCAATATGGGTTTACAGACCCCGCTATTGATTATTGATAGAAGATCATGTCTGTATATTCTCGAACCCGTAGGGTCACACACTTAACGTGTCTCGACGCTAGGATAGAATGGATAATTGGTTTATGAGTTTTTGTTCGGAGTCTCGGATGAGATCCAGGACATCACGAGAGGTTTCGTAATGGTCCGGAGAATAAGATTTATATAAGGGAAAGCAGTTTTTGGATTTCGGAATTGTTTCGGATGTTCGGTATTGTACCGGAAGCTTCTAGAACCTTACGGAGTGGGACCAACGTGGCCCCACTTGTCGGGAGGGGGCGTGGGCCTACGAGGGAGTGTCCTGGCCGCATTGGGCCAGGGGCACAAGGCCCCATAGGCCTAGCCGGCCAAACCCTAGGGGAAACCCTAGGGAAACCTTCTAGAAGGAGGGGGAAAACTTGCCCCCCACTCCAACCCTTGGGGCCGCCGCCCTAGGTCTTGGAGGAGGGTACAAGGGGGCCGGCCAGCCCCCTATATATAGAGGGAAGGGGCGCAGCCCTCCACCACCCCTCCTTGAACCCTAGCCGCCTACCTGCTGCCCTCCAGATCTCTCTCTCTCCCGACTGCGCGTATGCGAAGCCCTGCTGCAGAAACTCTCCACCTTTGCACCACGCTGTCGTGTTGTAGATCCAATCTACCTCTCCACCCCACTTGCTGGACCGAGGAAGGAGGAGACGTCGAGGTGCCGTACGTGTGCATCTCTCGGAGGCATCGCCACTTGCGGTGTTGGATCGGATCGGATCGCGAGGAGGAGAAGGCTAGTACGACTAAATCAACCACGTTCCGTTGAACGTTCCGCTGTGCGAATCTTCAAGGGTATGAAGATCTCATCTATTCCCCCTCGTTGTTTGCATCTCCTAGATTAGATCTTGGCTTTCCCGTTCGCATCCGTAGAAATTTTTTGATTTACTATACTGCGAAACCCATCACAATACGCCGATGACACTCTCATCCTTATCGGGGCTTCTCCTGAAGCAGCGACCCATCTTTGAACCATTCTTGATGACTTTGCAGCCGCTACGGGGCTTGGAGTTAATTTTAATAAAATCACCTTTATTCCTATGAACATCTCCGAATCTGACATAGACCCTGATGGCTACTGCGATAGGAACCTCTATCTCTCACTTCCCGCAAACCTATCTAGGCTTACCTCTGTCCTATCAACCTCTATTCCATCCTTAATAAAGAGGGGATAATGGCCCTTCTCTCTGCCATCCTGGAAAGTCTCCCTACGTATCTTATGTCCTCTTTTTTCCTCTAAATAAAACATTTAATTAATTAATAAGAAATATCAAGTGTTCTTTCATGATCGGGAGGATATACGCACCGGTGCGCCATGTCTAATGGCGTGATAAAGTTTGTATTCCAAAAATTGCTGATGGCTTGGGTGTTAAAAACTTAGAAATTTAGAATTCTTGTCTTCTGCTGAAATTTGCTTATAAACTCTTGCATGCATCAAAGATGTTTTACCACTCTCCATACCTAGTCAGAAAGCAGCATCACGCTTTGCGCCTCATCTCCTAGTGTAAAATAGGAAATGACCAATGCACTTTATTTTTGTCTCGACAAATGGCTGCTACATGAGCCTTTAGCTACTGCTTTTCCCGTCATATACTCACACCACTTTAAGCCAAATATTCTTGTTTCTTCGGTCTACAAGGATCGTCTCTAACCTACCATGTAATAGGGCTAACCCCGGCTGCCGCTAGCGAGCTATTGTCTCTCCATGTCTTGTTGCCGGGTGTTGTGTTGTCCAGCGAACCAGACTAACGGACGATGCTTGATGGGTCGAGCTTCTCCACCAGTAGGTCATATGCTGCCCTATTGTCACAGCTCTAAGACAAGCATCTTGAGATTGTGTGGAATTCATTCATCCCACATAAAGTCAAAATCTTCGGATGGCTCGATTACTTAGACATGTTGAACACCAAGGCAAACCTGCATAAGAAGACCATTCTCGGCTCCTCCACCTCCCCGAGATGTGGTTATACTTCAGAGACTAGAGACCACTTCTTCTACTGTCCGCTCACCAAGGAGGTCTGGGACAGATTTGCAATCCAACCTTCAACCACTGCCTTCTCCGACCTATGGGTATCCCATGTCCCCGCTGGGCTTCCAACGGTCTATTTGGCCGTCAATTGACCTCATAATACTCTGAAAAATTTCGTACACGAGAAATGTTAATTTCCAAAGATGTTTTGCAAATTTCTTCTGTAACTATCTCCAAAATTGTGGACAACATCAGTTTGTCGTCAAACCGCTGTAAGGGCTCAATTCAAAAGGGGCACGCCGGCCTGTGGCATGACTACCTCTCCTCACAATTGTTCGTGAACCTTTTGCTGTTGTTTTGAAGTAATATATTTAGGTGTGGACTGGTGGCTACAGGTCAGCCAATCTACCCCTTGCGCCTTGCGTAAGGTCACGTCATCTCTCGTGATGTTGATGGCGTGAAAGATCTGAAAACATAGAAATATTGCCGTCTTTCAGAACATCTCTCCTAACCTGGACGGTCTCTTAGATACGATTCGAACCAAGGTTCGATCCTGGGCTGTTGCTAGATATCCACAGTGTAGATCTAGAGGTTGAGTGGGTTGAGTTGTACGAAATATTCGCTTGTTATGAGCGTGTAAATATTTGTATAAAACTCTTCTTTTTTATTAATAAATTAAAATGTAAGCTCTGCGAAAAAAAATATTTAGGTGTGGGCATGCTTACCCTCGAGCCTTCAAGTTCCCTTCTCTACCTATTGTTTCTCTGCCTCCTGGTCCTGCATGGGTGGGGAGGCCGGATCGATGCGTTTGTCTTCCCAACGGAGGAACAAAGTAGGTGTTGTTTCTACAGGATCGCTGGCTGCGGCGGTGCGGTGTGGGGATAGTGGTGCGCCGTTGTTTCCACTGGTGACCGTCATCCGGCTGGATAAATTGATCAAGTGTTCGTTGTGAAATTACTTACTAACGTGCACGCTATTTAGGACAGCGGTTGGTAGCCCACAGCTCTTTTGGAGCTCGGTATGAATCACACATTTAAATCAACTTCATGTTTCATCTCTTTCATGCGTCTTATAACTTCTCATACAAAACGATAATTTTAAAAGAGATCCAGTTGCAACACGTAGCATCCTTCTAGTCGAAAAATAAAATTTCATTCTACCGTTCCACTAAACTTAAAGTTCATGCACATTTTCTAGTACTACATTGCTATGATAAATCATGGACGAACACTCTGCTCCACCACATCAAGAACAAACATTATCACCTTGGATAAATTGCAGCCACAAGCAACCACCATACGCTGGTTGCTGACGAGATGCACCGTAATTTACATCTTAGCATGCTAAACGACCAAAGAATACCGGCCAAAAAGGGAATAACCGGCTTTTCCTTGCCTCTGATTTGCTAGCATACTTCTCTGTGTCCATTACAATTGTTTCTCACTGTTGTCCCACCGTCCATGCTGATGTAAGCAGGCCCCAAGATTCTAGAATTTGAAGAGCTTATTGTGTACTTTCAAAACTAGCCGGCATGTCAACGAGACTCTTGTCGTCGTCCTGTGGAAGGTATCACTTAGATCGGAGCCAGCACGGTTATCTGCTTTACCTTGGCTGCAATCAGAGCTTAGATGCTTGAATTGTGGGCACTGCGAGATATTTGCAACCTGTAGAATGTAAATGATGCAGATTGTTAATTTGCTCATATTCGGTTTGCAGGGGGCAACTATTTTACCTTGTCTAGATTATGCAGCTCATTATCTTGTATACCATGCAGAAAGTCTGCAAATGTCATGCAAACATAAATAAATAACTTATCTTCAAGAGGGTTATCTAGCTAATTCAGGAAAGAAGCCATAGGGTTAACCTGTGTAAGCCTTATCCTTGAATATTAACAGGCTGCAGGGCATTAGCAGAAGTGACAAAGAAGCAGGATCAGCTTCCTTTGAGCCTTCAACCTTACAGGAACCATTACTCTCCTGCAGTTCATTAGACTCTACGGTTTGGGGATATGTATGTTCGTGCCCTCTAAGCTTTCCGTGGGGTGTGAAATCAATCACAACTGGTGAAGCAAGGGATATGATAGCAACAACAGGGAAATATGCAGGACCATCTTGGTGTGGCTGAAAGGTGACATTGTTGTAACTTCACTGAAGCACAAACCATAAGGTGTACCAGAGAAATGAACAATAAGGCCTAGTGATTACTGACCATGATCCCTTGATTAGGATAATATTCATTAATCAGAACATGATTGATTGATGAAGGAAATAAACCAGTCCACTGGCAGATTCTGTCGGTTACCTTTGTCAGCCATGGAGGTACTGCAATTGTTAGGCAAATGAACAGAAATTACATTCTAAGAACTGATGTGTAATCAAGAAAAAAAATTAAGACTGCGCAACTGTAAGTTCTCATCATATTACTAATTCCTTAGAGATTTTTTTCCTTCTGTAACAACAACAAAACTCAAAACGAGGATTACAACTAGAAAGAAATATAACAGATGAGCAAATGGTAACAGACTTCATTCACATGCTTGTGCAATGCCCCAACACGAAGGATATCTGCCGCTGGCTGGCGGAATGGTTGCTAATCGAGCATCTCAACCCGGGTAGCTGGCAACTGGAGAACTGCATTACTGATTGGTGGCTCGATAGAACCAAAGACTGCAGGTTAGATGCAGAAATAGAACAAAGACCAGACAGTCACTGGTACTTTTGACGATGTGGAGGATTTGGATGGAGTGTAACCGCAGGACTTTTCAGCAGAAATTACTGTGGTGACTGTGTAATTGTCCTAATAATAAACGAGGCAGCTTTGTGGGCAAATGTGGGAGCTCCTGGTCTTGGAGCTCTCATATCCAGCCCAGATGATGTACTTGAACGCTTGAACTGCTAATATTTGCCTTCCTATACATCCCCTCTTTTCTTGTCTTTCCTTCTCCGTGTTTCCTAACTGTGTAATATCCCAGAGCTAGGATCAACCAACTCTCTCTTTGACACAAATAGAGCCTGATGCGGTGGTTTCTTGGGGAAAAAAGATGTTAACAGATTTTGTTTCACTACTAGAAAGAGATAGCAGACGATAATGCAAACTGTTTTTCCTATTTTTTTAACTGGGAACACAAGACGTTTTAACATGTCTCTATCTTAAAACAGAGATTTTGCAACTCTTTTGGATTACAGAGGGGGTAGAGAAGATCCAAACATGTTTCAGTTTACACGATGAGAAAAAAAATTCCTGCAAGGTGGAAGCATAATTGAAAACCACAAATTATGTAATGGGCCAAAATAAATATGATTGAAAAAACATAAAATCTCTTGTCAGCTTGAGTGATGGAAAGAGAGAACAGATGATAATGCAAATTGTTCTTGTTTATCTTTCTAACAGAGAACACACGATCTTCTTTCACATCTCTACCTCAAACTCTGATGGAGATTTCACCATTTTTAAGGATTATTGTGGGAGCAAAGGGATCCAAATCAAGTTACCAGCATACTGCAACCAAATTATAGAGTAACTACGACTCCCTGAAATACTACCGTAAAACCACACATGGAGGCAGTTCAGTTATGTAATAGCATGCCTGATCATGACACAGAATCCACAAAATTGGGCTAAACATTAGAATGTTTATGAGCACTCACATGCCTGCGGCAGTAGCCCCTTCTCGTGCACCACTCCTCCTGCACAAGTAAACCAAACAATGCATTGCCAGAGCGGAACGGAAGGAGGAAAAATACAATCAAGGATTTGGGGGCACATCCGCCAAGTAAGACGAAGCACACGCACCCCAGTTCTGCAGCCGCCGGTTCTTCAGAGTCTTCCACTTGGGCGCCGGCGCCTGGTAAATCTGCAACGGAGGTTGGGACCAGCGCATCAAATCATAAGAACAAGACAGCAGAGAGCAAAATCAAAGTAGGGGGTCTGGCCGGTAGTATACTGTATAGAGGCCAAGATTAGTCAGTAGTACATGGTGAAGGAGCTGGGACTGCTCGGTCTGGGAGATGAAGTCGGGGATGTAGAGGACGGTGGGGATGGATCCGATGGCGTAGTCCCCGGGGACCCTCAGGGACAACGCCGACGAGGGATTCTCCCTTTCCGCCGCCGCGTCTTCGGCCGTCCTGTCCCCCTCCATTGCTGCTTCGAGCCGAGGAGTCTATGCTCTTGCGGAGTTTCCGTGTGTACGACGAATAGCCTACTTATTTGTTGTGGGCCGTAACTCTAGGCCCAGGGCCTGGTAATGTATGAGTGGATTCGTATTGCAATGCGTACATTTCGTTGTGATTTGTCAAAGAAAAAACTTCGTTGTGATTCAGTTCTAATATTAAACCAAACTGGCTAAATACCTGTATGTTGTCCCTGCAAAAATATCCGTACATTTCTACGGCTTAAAAAATTATGTATTCTTTTTACAAAAAATAAATATTATGATACATGTTCCTCATCTAATCATATTTTGTGTAAACAATTTACATAATGCACAAGTACACCCAATGTTACAAAAGAAAACTATCTACTCCCTCCGTTTGAACATATAAGATGTTTTTAGTTTGTGAAGTAAATGTATCTAGACATCTATTAATATGTAGATTTATTTGAACCTACACACTAAAAGTTGTCTAGATACATTAGCTTCACTAACCTAAAACATCTTATATTTCTAAACGGAGGGAGTAGGATAGTAATACATAGCCTGCACACGCCAAATGGTGCAAGACTTTGGCAGCAATTTAGATCGCCAAAGATTAAACTTTCAAACAAAATCACATGTTATTATTGGTTTATTAATAGATAACTAAGACATGAACTGATATTTAAACCGTCATATTATAGATCATGAGAGGAATATTTATATCATGAATTATAAATTTGCTATGATCTAATAAATTATTACATTGAACTATACAGATCAAAACATCAGATGGAAGGATCGCTCCAACGATTTTTAAGAGCTTGCCAATTCTCTGTCGATGATGTTGATATGTGTGCTGCGACGTGCTCTCGGCTGCGTTGTCGACCTAGCCGAGCCTCCGCCAATATAGATAGCAACGAAGACGGTGAGTGTAGGAAAGAAGTAACAACGAAGACGGTGAGTGTATGAAAGAAGTCCTTTCCGGCCTCGCGTGCGGTGCCCGAGGAAGATCACGGCCATGGAGGGAACACAACTGACATTTTTTTACAAATATACCCACCTGTAATTTCGCATCGCTAAAAATACACCTCCTGAACAACGTTTGTCAAAAATGCCCTAGCGGGAGGTGGAAAAGACGCCACGTGGTATCCCGCCAGGGACTGTGGTGGCCCAATCGTTCCGCCAGGGGGGCAGGCGGAAAGGCCGTCCCGCCTAGGGCTGTGGCGGGAGGAACTGGGGCTCACGTTGGAAGCCAATCGTCTTATTAATGTGCGTGCTAATTAATACGAAAGAATTAACCGTCCAATCAATATGTCGCTCCTATCGCATGCATTGGCTAAATCCTAACCAATTACCCGGGAGTAGCAGTTAAAGGGATAGGTGATAATTAAATCCACAAGGATAAGCCGGAGATGCTAATTAATTGGGATAATTAAAGAGGAATTAAATGCTAAATAAGCTGCCAAAAGACTGGCGCTATGCTCCAACATGGGGCCACAGCTCCTCCCGCCACAACCTTAGGCGGGATGGCCTTTCCGCCTGGCCCCCCTGCTGAACGATTGGGCCGCCACAGTCCCTGGCGGGAGGTACCACGTGGCGTCTTTTTCGCTCCCGCCAGGGCTTTTTTGACAAACTTTGTTTAAAAGGTGTATTTTTGGCGATGTGAAATTACACGTGGGTATATTTATTAAAAAAATGATCGTGATGCAGATGATGACAACCAGTATTTTTTATCATCATTGAGTAGCTTTTCATTGTGTGTCGAGACCGAGCGGATAGTCAGCAACTCAACTCCGCGATGTGCGTGTCCAGAGATCATGATGAGGCAATATGCGGAGATTGTGACTTGGCTTGTTCATGAATGGCACGATTTCATGTACTGGATGCCGCGCGCGTATATCTCTTGTGCGTGGATCATCCTGAGTTTTTTTACCGGTCATCCTAGGTTTTTTGGCGATTGTGCAGGAGTAGGATGTAAGCTAGGGATTTTAAACTTTTCTTTTTCACGATCATCGGGGGCACCGGAGGATGTATCATCACCAACACTCAATAGTCTCAAGAAAAAAGTTTTGGCAGCCAAAACTTATCGATTACTGATAATTAGGATGATTTATGATTGATATGTGAGAAGGGATTAGGTACGTATTTAATTTCTAATACGTGATTATTTTCTTTTCAATTATTTATTTTTCTTTCAATATTTTCCCTAGGGCCGTTGGGTGGCGTTGATGCTCCCAATATTTGGTGGATGTGGTTGAGGACGATTTGACGGTCTAGATCTTTTGAATATTTGATGGCTAGAGTGAACCACCAACTCTAATCTAATAATAAAGATATCTATAATTAAAAATATCAACATCGGGTACATTAGTTTGGCTAGACTGAACTTATGTTCGATGTATTCCAAAGACGATTCACATATTCTCCCATTAGTTAAATAAAGCTTGAGCCACTCACTTATGAGAAAACCATTGTTGTTGCGAAACTCCACACTAGGAGGCGCAACAATCCTAGGAAATAACTGTCATCAACAAGGTCTTTTTTAAAGCTACCGAGAAGGTATAACTAACTTCCTTTCACATTAGATTTTAATGTATTTATTTTAATTATCATGCTTAACTTTTTTTTTCATGAAAAAATTTAAAACTAAAAATTATCTCGTTGCTATGTGGTCGTGGTCTAACCAATTATATGCCTCTTTGGAGGAATTTTAATCAAGTGGATGGACAAACTTTGTGTGAAGCCTGCCTTACAAGTATAGAATCTCGTGGTATGTCCTCTACTAAACTCACCATGGCTATCTTGATTAGAAAACTTTTACATAGGATGGCTACTTGGTTTAGGTTCATGTTAAATACCTTGATTGGAGATAATTTCTTGGGTGCTAATCTTACAAATGCCTTCGTTCTACTGAAATAGTTGGTTCTCCATGCGTAGATAAAAAGAATATGAAATTAGCATATCTACCTTGGTTGGAGGAAACTTCTTGGTTCTAATCATATAAATGCCATTCTTTCTATCGAAAGTTTAGCCGGTTGTCCTGGCATATTAAAAAAGAAGATGATATTATGCTTTTAGAGAATATCTTAGAAATTTCTATGGGAAATTGATAATATTTTTAATAACTAATAATGAGAAGTTGGATTATCATAATTCTTCTTTGCATAAAGTTGGACAGATTGAAAAAATACTTATGTTATTTATATGAGTTCTGGATATGGCTAAAGACCTTTCTAGAACACAGAACACATCATCGATCCATAGGGTTGCTCACGATGGGACATCTAATGTACTCCCTCTAATCCATATTAATTGTCGCTAAAATAGATGTATTAAGGCATGTTTTAGTGCTAGATATATCTAATTCAATGACAGTTAATATGGATCGGAGAGGGAGTAGTGAACATCTTCAATGTGTAATACTTTGAATGCCTATAGTAGGAATGTGTGTAAAAGAGGGTCAAATGTTCCTTCTTTAGCTACTATAACCGAAACTTTTTACAATTTTTCTCTTCTTAAAACCAAACTTTTTAACTCTTGATGCTTCCAAAACACGTTTTGGAAAAGTTATTGCTCAACATATGAGAAACAAAAAGTTTGAATGGTTTAAAAAATAACCCTTGATACAAAGAATATTGGGGGCATATGAGAACCTATATAGAATTTGCATTGAAAAGTATGTTTCAAATATTTGTAACTTTGAATACTGAAACCAAATTTAAGGAGAAGTTGTGGGTGAGCACCATGACAGGTGCACACCCACACTTTTTTTGACTTTTTCTTTAGCATATCTCCCAAACTATATAACAAATCAATTTGAAACTATGCATGTTACTGAACAAAAGTCAACTTGTGGAAACAATAGTTTGGAATTTATTTAAAACTAAAAAATCTTTTAAATATATATAGTGTCAAAAAATTAAAATTATTTTTCACATATTCTATCTTAAATGTTTCAGTGAGTTGGATAGTTTCAATTTCAAAACCTGTATGGTGTGAGAGATACAAAAACGAGAATTTGTTTGACATGAAAAAAGGACCTAGCATGGATCTTAATGCACGTATAAACAACCCGGATAGTGTGTGCACTTAGCAACATCTCAGAAAGTCCACTCTAGAGTCGATTTTTTGAGGATGTGCTCGGTGCACTCTTATTTGGGTTGCTCATTGGTGTTTTAATATCCACGCTATGCCTTGTTTCCCCTCTCAAACAAAATCTTTTTTTTATATCTCGCACCACAAAAGATTTGAAATTGAAACTTAGCGGTCCACTAAAAATATTTGAGATAGAATGTGGGAATAATCGATTGTCTAACACTAAATATACATATATGATTAAAGAATTTGTTTGAATTTAAAATATTCTAAAACTTAAATTGCGTAAAAAAATCTAAACTATTTTTCTCCACATTCTAGTTGACTTCTTTCAAAGTTTTAAATCCTCTTGTTATATAATTTGGGAGATATGAAAAATAAAAGTTGAAAAAATTGTGGGTGTGCATTGAGCACCCTCTCAATCACAACTTCTCTCAAATATAAGACCGAGACTAAACAAGCACGTTCTTTCAAAGCAAATTTTTACCGGATGGATCGCTTAATTATGTGATGCTTATTAGAACTTTTTCATTTTTTCTATGCACTTTGGGTTGTTAGAAATTTCTAGATTAAAGATATATGAAAAAAGGAAATCGCCGAGTCAACTTTGACTAGCTTGGTTGACATGGCGAGAAAACCGCCACAGCGATGATGACATGGTACCAAAATAAAGTAAAGGGTTGTAAATTAACCTTAACTAAAGTCGACTATATATAGAGAAATATAATTGTTGTTTCTTACGATGGAAAAAAAACGACACTGAGGTCCTCTCGTTAGTGTTCTCTGCAGCTTAGCACATCTGGTTCTTGCTCTATGGTGTCGAGCAATGTAATGATGTATTGTAATCACTGTTGCCGAAAAGTGTTTTTTCTTTCTCTCGAGCTCATGTGCTTTCTTCATTTAAAAAATAAAATACATATTCACAAGTTTAAAAATATGAAAAATAAATTCCGAGCACAGTCAACTTTTCTACCGGCATGCAAAATCTTAACTCAAAATTCTTTATATTATGGGCTACACAAAATTATTAAAATCTTTTAAATTCGAAACTATACATACTCATTCTTATGTAGCTCATAAAACAAAATGTTTGAATCTATATTTTACACTTTGCGGAATACATAGTTGGTTTGACGAATTTTTTTTTAATCTCATAAATATGATTTTTGATTTATTTTTTTAATGAGATCACTGCCATGTGCACAAGCAGCTACATATATGCAGGTCAGAAAAGGCATTGCTTAATTAAAAAAGAGGGGCATTGCAAATACGGGCAGAACTTCGTTGGTAAGGCAATGCAGCAACGAACCTAGCCGCGCCGCAGTATGTTGCATGTCCATGACCTGGCAGGTGTTGCGTAGCTGGCCAGAGGATAAGATTAACACAAGAAGAGAGGCCGCCGCGAGTTACATGCACTACACGTATGTGCATTTGGTCTGGCGCGCTCGGTGGGTGCTTGGCATGCAGACGTGGGACGTGCCACCGCTCTGGCGCGTCCTTCCGCACACGTGTCGCCGGCGCGGCTCCAGCCTCAGCCACGTCATAAGCCACGCGCGCTCGCGGCGACCATCCTCACAACTCGCACCTACCACCATTGCACTACTAGTATTAAGGCCAGTGCGGCCATACTTGGTCACACTCTGGTCGCTGGCAAGAAGAAGAGTTAAGCAGAGGGGGAAAAAACTTGCTTGCTTCTGTACGTGCAGTGCTAGGTCGAGATGAGCACCGCGACGCGTACGACGGGACGGCGGGGGTTCACGGTGGGGCGCAGCGAGGACGCGACGCACCCGGACACCATCCGCGCCGCCATCTCCGAGTTCTTCGCCACCGCCATCTTCGTCTTCGCCGCTGAGGGCTCCATCCTCTCCCTCGGTACGTACCTACTCGGAATTACGGCATGCATGCGCGCATGGCCACCACCTGTGTTTCCGTTAACTACTAACCGTCGAGACATGCGCGTGCAGGGAAGCTGTACCATGACATGAGCACCGCGGGCGGTCTGGTGGCGGTGGCACTCGCGCACGCTCTGGCTCTGGCCGTGGCGGTGTCCGTGGCCGTCAACATCTCGGGAGGCCACGTCAACCCGGCCATCACCTTCGGCGCCCTCCTCGGCGGCCGCATCACCCTCGTCCGCGCCATCTTCTACTGGGTCGCGCAGCTCCTCGGCGCCATCGTCGCGTCCCTCTTACTCCGCCTCACCACCGGAGGCATGGTACCGATCGATCGAGCTCTCTCCGCTTCCACCCAACCAAAACTTTCTTTCATCTTCTTTTATTACTAACTAATTATAATAATCTCGTTACTTGTGATGGTGCTCGATGATCGCAGCGGCCTCCCGGTTTCTCGCTGGCGTCCGGGGTGGGCGACTGGCACGCGGTGCTGCTGGAGGCGGTGATGACGTTCGGCCTCATGTACGCCTACTACGCGACGGTGATCGACCCCAAGAGGGGCCACGTGGGCACCATCGGGCCGCTCGCCGTGGGGTTCCTGCTCGGGGCTAACATGCTCGCCGGCGGGCCGTTCGACGGAGCCGCCATGAACCCGGCGCGGGTCTTCGGGCCGGCGCTCGTCGGCTGGCGGTGGAGGCACCACTGGGTCTACTGGCTCGGCCCCTTCCTCGGCTCTGGCTTCGCCGGGCTCCTCTACGAGTACCTCGTCATCCCGTCCACCGAGACCGCCGCTCACGGCCATGCCCACCAGCCGCTCGCGCCAGAGGACTACTAGCCGCCATGCCCACGTGCAGCTAGCTGCTCCTTCAACTCCAGACCTGCAGCTAAGAATTATCGCTATGTATGTTACGTACGCTCGTGTCTATACTCGGCACAGTAGTATTAAGAGTGTTGAGATACAGGTACTGTTCAATAAAAGGTACTGCTGGTGTTGCCTGTTTGCCCCGTTTGTGTACACATTTCGTGGTTATCTGAGGATGATCTCAGATTGAATAGCTCGTGTAATAAGTTTCCATTTCAATACATATATCATCTACCACTACTAGTTTCCACTAGTAGTTGTTTTGTAGTGTATTGCTGATTTCTTTGCTACCATAACGTCTGTCTTAGGAGACCATGTCTACTGAATTGTTTTTTTTCACTCATAAGACGAATACAAAGATCAACGAAGCCATCGGCGAGCCACAAGCTGGTCCTCGCACTTACGCGTATCACCTAAAACCGAAGGGCATAACAAAGTAGACCATCGGCGAGCCACGAGCACAACAGGTTCAGCAGATTCTCAGCACGCGCCAGCCAGTTTAGGTTTAGATCAGACATGGGGTCTCAGTCCCGAACGACTTGAGTTTATCCAGGTTTAGATCATGATAGTTCTACTATAAATCACTATAATAAGCAATAAGCCGAGATAGTTCTACTATAAATCACTATAATAAGCAATAAGCCGAGTTATAAAGATTATGGGGTCCATTGTATACTAGTAGTGTTATGCCCATTGTATACTAGTAGTGTTATGTACTTGTTATATACTTATATCTACAAGTAGTGTTATGCACTTGTTATATCGTTATATCTCCAATACCTAAGGTTATAAAGAGTCCCATCAACTATTGTCTTGTCCTCTAACATTTCGGCTTCCATAATGGCACGTCGTCTTCATTTATTCTTGCTAAACCTTCGTCTTGACTATCAACAACTAGGCCGCTTAGTTATGCCATAGGCCGCTCAGTTATGCCATAGGCCTAGCTATTAACTGTGAGCCACCCGGATTTGCCGGTATGGAACTATGTTGTAGTTATACCTATTTGATATATGTCCATAACAGTAGCCTCCGGAGTTTTTTAAGATCCTCGTGTTTCTCCGTCTAGCTTTGAGCGTAAGTATCACGTCGTTTTTAATTTATAGGCGTGCTTCGTGAAGAATCTTGAAAAGCTCCCATATTAAATTCTCATCCGACTAAGCCTAGCCAGATAGTTGCTTGTATGCTTCTGCCAACGAATCCAAGAAGGAGAACTATATAATGAATCGTTAGTGATCCTTCCAAGCTCTAGAAACGCTTTAATATCATCATCCATGTGCGACATTATGTAAGCTGGAAAAAATCACTGCTACCGGACCACAATCGTAAAGGCTGCTAAATTGCTGACTTAGAGCGAGCAAAGTCAAAGACTTTATAGCTTGCCGAATTAAGATCTTAGAGCCTCTCAAGTCACGTATATTTAGGCCGACGAGCCATATAACCCAGGAAACTTCCGTTAGGGCTAGCCGGATTTTTCACCGTCTTGAAAGCTTTCTTAACATAACCATATGTAGCCCCCAAGCATTGAGTCGGCATCGTTAAAGGCGGCTTGATGCTCAAAAGAACATGCATAATTGTACATTAAAAAATTGTAGCCCACGGGCGCCAAGTCGGAGTTTCAAAAAAATCGTCTTGGTGCTCTCAGAGTAGCTTTAGTAAAAATGTAAATAATGTAGCCCCCGAGCATGAAGTCAGAAATTATTTTAGCTTGGTGCTCCAGAGAGAACTTTACAAAAGTTTAGCATCAATGTAGTCCCCGAGCGTCAAAATGGAATTCACTTGAATTTTTTGGCTTGATGCTCAAACAGAACTTCACCGTGTCTTGGAGATCAACGTACTATAGCAATCCGAGTATTATTCCGGCCTAGACGCGAGGTTGAACAAAACTCTTAAGTTAGAGATGTCAAGCTCTCGAGCATTGAGTCGGCTTTCTCAAAGGCGGTGATGTCTACGCACGCTTCTATTCTTGTAGATAGTGTTGGGCCTCCAAGTGTAGAGGTTTGTAGAACAGCAGCAAGTTTTCCTTAAGTGGATCACCAGGGTTTATCGAACTCAGGGAGGAAGTGGTCAAAGATATCCCTCTCAAACAACCATGCAATCAAGATACAAGAAGTCTCTTGTATTCCCAACACACCCAAGACACTTGTTAGGTGTATAGGTGCACTAGTTCGGCGAAGAGATAGTGAAATACAAGTAATATGGATGATTATAAGACAACGGTGCCAGAAAAGAGCTTGACGGGGAGGAAGAGACTAAAGACAATCCGAAATAAAGATGGAAGCAAGCAAACATGTAACAGGACTATGTGGTGACCCAGCATACCACTGCATGTAATAGTATACTATAGTCGTGGACATAACACTCACGTAATACCATTTCGCAAATATTACATCCTCAGAGTGGTACAACAGAAACAAAGCGGGTCCACATCATACATTATCATTATTACAACCAGAAATTACATGACGACCTTGAGATCCTCCTAGGTCCATATAGGTATCCCGATGACTCAGGCTGAAATATAATAACTCGAAGAAAAGAATAAAGAAGCAACTAAGGTTTATACGAGATTTAATATAGATAGAGGATAGAGATCTATGCTACTGGACTAGATCACTATATATGCTACATCTACACTTCAGATACGTCGGTCTCCATTCCATAGATGTTTTCGTAATTGTTCCCTTCGACGCTTCCGGATACTTCTGGTTCTTCATAGCGGAATTCTTCTTGGTCTTCAATTGGATATAGTATTTCCTCTTCCTGACCATTATTGTCTTCCGAATCTAGCAAGGGTTAAGAAGATACGTTGAGTACGAGCGTACTCGGCAAGTTTACTAAAAAGAAGTGTTTGATGCACTATATCTACAGACACAGACCATAGGTCGTAGGCAATACGGGTTTTCGTAAACATTTCTTCAAATGTTACTTTTATTCTGAAAAGCTATGTTCGTCAGCCTTCACAGGTTTACCAGAACTTTCATGGAGTTCCTTTCCTGCAGTGTTCGCAGCTCCTTCCCGAAACAGGGAGTAACAAGTTACAGTTCTTACACTCTGCAGAGGTGTGTCACTTTACCCATGAGAGATCAAATCCTTGATGCACAACCGGGCGAATCTTTCCCTTCCACACTTCCTATGGTGTGGGGCCCAGTAGATGATCCAAGCCAATCACTGTCCTTCTCCGCGACCCCGCATACACCGCAATTGTTGTATGCCCAAAATCAAGGTAGATCTTTTCCCGTATAAAACGACTATACCTTAGTTGGATACACACAACAACCATTAACACTAGTAATCTGTATTTTGTAAGCCTAGATCTACGGTAGACCTTTCCCCGTATAAAACGGCTATACCCACGATCTGAAACTCACAAATGCCCAGAACAGTGTCCAATGCATGCGAAAGGGAGCCGATCCAGCTGACTTCTCCGTCCCATTCCAAATCTCATGGTTAACGCGTAATATACGGCACAAGAATCACTGGCGACATTGATTGTTAAGTCCTAGATGATATATTCCTGTGCAGTGGTATCCCAACTGCCAGTCTTAATAGGTTAGCTGATCACCCTGGATCAGTAACCGATACTTCAAGTTAATTATGAAAATAGTGTTTTCGACCTTTTTGAAATGCAGGTGATGACACACAGTTTGCAATTACTTTATAGAAAATAATAAAAGGACATGAGCAAGTGTGAACTTGCCTTGATATAGCAAAGTATTGTAGTCGAATGTCTCAACTTGACCCTGGACCTTGGGTTCTACAAAAATATCATCATTGCCCGGTAAGGACAATGTTTAAAGAAGCAATATGCTGTTATGCATAAGTAATGAGATGCATAATGCAAAGTCCCCAAGTAATTCCTAAATTATTACCAGTGAGATATATTTATGATTTATTTAAGATTTTCTTTAGTTTAAGTTTACTTCATAAGAAAGATAAACATATAAAATATGAAGAGTAAAGTATAATTATAATATAATTCTATGGTTCCATAATATTATGTAATTATTACAAAATTCATGTTTTAAGCTGTCATGGCTTTAAAGAAATCGTATAGTGTTTCTTTCGAAGTGGCAAAAAGAATAACATTTGAAGAAAATATTATTTAGGTTAGGTTATTCAACTCTGAAAATTAATAGGATTGAAGCTATGGTTTTGTAATAAGATTTAAATGATTTGAGTCATTATATATCTAGCTTAGGATATCTCAGACCAAAGTAAACTATAAAAATGTAATTGAATTTGAGATATGACATTTGTAGCATTATCAATTATTAGGGTTTTTCCTAAGCATAAAAAATAAAATCTTATAATTATGGAACTTTGTTTTATAGATGTCAATTTAGCATGTGTAATATTTATAGATCATACTTTGAGATTTTTCTTAATTAAAAAAATAGATGGATTTTATTATAATTTATTTAGTGAACTTCAAGTTTGATAAATATGACTATTTATGAATTGTTAATGATTTGCAAAGAATAACTTTGTAAATCCTTGACTTATAGTTAGTTAAGGATTTTAAAACAATATTATCAAGTTAATTGTTTACACCTAGATATTATATTAAATTATAATTAGATTTCTTTAGCATTTCCTAAACCAACTAAAATGGGCCTACTGGCCAATCTAATCCGACCCGACCCAATTGGGCTTGGGGTCAAACCCTAGCCCCGACCCAACTCACACCCTCCTCCACCAAATGCACACACACGCGACCCCTCTCTGTCTCTCCCCTTCCTCTGCCTCACATGCATGCGCCGCCGCCGCTACTCCGGCTGTTGCTGGTGGCAACCGGCGCAGCCGCTCGCCGGCGCTGCCTCGCACGCGCCTCCTATGCTCTATCCCCACCAGCGCCCCCTCTCTCTGTTCCCAACCGCGACGCCCTAGCTAACCCTAGGTCTCTGTTCTATCTCCGGCCGTGGCGGATTTTCCTCGATGCTCCTTTTGCCATCATGGCTCCGCCCCTTTCTCCTTCTCTAATGAATCCATCTATTACCCCTCTCCCTATTCAGTGGGACAGCGGTGCTCAACCGCAACCCCGATGCCCCCCGGTTCACGGTGGCTTTGATATGATGTAGATGATGGTGCTGGTTGTGTTGGTTTGCAGATTCCAGTGGTGTGGCTTGGCGCAGTGCAGAGCAAGGGCGATCTCCGTGCCGTCGTGCCGCAGGTGGATGTGGTGATGGTTTTTGTGTACGGTGAAGTCCTCCCCGTGTGTGCACCGCTGTGGTCGAGCGAGCCCTGCCTCGCCACACTGAGGTGGTTGTGCCTCGGGCGTAAGGTACATGCCCAGATGTTTATCTTCCTCCCCCTCTTCCTTTCTCTCAAACCTCTCTAACACATTATTTTGCGCTGGTGTATATGCATGGTGATGGATGGATGCCCCTTGTTGGTTATTGATGATTGATTTGTTAAACAATATTCAACTATGCCTCTGCTTTGCATATTATCAGTAGTTGGAATTCTATTTTGAATAAACAGAGATGATCTCTATTGGAATTTCCTTAAGAAAATGATCAAACATTCGTGCTATGGCTATGACAGTGACATGTGGGGATAAAAGGGTTTTCACGGATTTGCTTAAAAGATACTTTCAATTATCTTCAATTGTTTGTCTATGGATAAATGATTTGGGTTAATCATGATGGCTTAACATTGATACTGTAGTGGGGAACTTAACCTCATTGTGGCTACTGTTATTAATGTTGGTAGTCTTGATAAGGACTAATATGGAACTTTTCTACTTATACAAATTCTCTAACATGCATGGTTACTCATATCCTACAATCCTGTATGACAACTTGTGGTTTGGATTTCCCTTTAAGATACTGAGAGGATGTTCACCTTGTTTTGATGGTGGTTAGTTTAGCTGGAACTACAATGCTCCTGCTTAAATTTATACAGTGGCACTATTTGGATTCAAACACATGGTTTGGATATAATTCCTTGGATTCTAAATGTATACTGCAATCTTAATGTTCTGATTCTTGACTTGCTGAAGCTTTGCTTCAGGAAGTAGTTTTTCCGTAACATTATATCTGTTAGATATGGCAGTAAAAATGGAATATGTTTTAGGTTAAAACGATGATCAGGATTGATCTTATTGCCTGTCCAGGTTGACAGAGAGATCAGAATTTAAAGAATGATTCCTAGAATTCTTTTGTCTAGGAAAGTGATTAATCTTGTATGGATGTGTCTTGTAAGAAATGTTGGTGGCTTTTGTAGATTCACTAATGATATCACTGCGATGCCTCCCTTAGGATGGAACACAGTGATCTCCATTACTATATAAGCTAAGCTTGCCAAGTAGAGTGTGGAAAAAATGATATCCTCTAGTGTGGATGATCTAGATGCTAAAGCTTAATATGTGATCTTGGTCAATGATGCATAAAGCTGAGACCTAGATCTTTGAATGGATGGAATGATTCCTGGTGACTCTCACCTAGGAAAATGATTTAGATTACTTAAGATTTCATAAAGTTGGTGCTTTGATTTATTGGCTATGTCCTATATGTAAGATTTGTAGCCTTTATAGATGATCTAGCTGCTGTGGTACCTCTCTAGAGGATGCACAGTTGTCTAGATCAACTATATGATCTGCTAAAATATCCTTAACTAAGATTTAGTCCAACCCTTGCCTATGATGTGGTTCTGAGGCCAGATGTATAATAAGAACAATTACTTGTTGGCTTTTAACAGCTCTGGGATGAAATTAGTGTAGCACTTCTGCACTATACTGAGAGCTTCCTATTACCCTAAGTCCATCTTGGGAAAAGAAAATAGGAGATCCATTGACATCAAACATTTTGGCTGTCTTAGAGAGGAATAGCAACCTTATGTTGAGCAGCATATGCTGATGCTTGGTATGTCTTAAATTGAACTTGAGTAGCTCTTCCTGTTGCTGTGGTTTTGATCTTGTTGACCTTCTCCTCCCTGATCTGCTACTAGCCTCCTTCTTGATATTCTCCTCCTCCTCCTTATCTTGTTTTATCCTGACCTACATCTGGATGGCTCATTGAAGCAACCATATTGTTAGGAGTGCAGGATTGAAACTAGATTGCTAGTGAGGTGGTTTGAGCTGTGTGTTATTGGAAACATCTATAAGAACATATGATGTTCTTTGTGGTTCTCTAGAGCTAGTGGAGGAACTATGGCTGGTGGTGTGTGTGGGATGGATATGCTAGTAACCCTGCTACGGCTGGTGCCTTTTTGCTTATCTACTTCATGTGCTAGTTGTGGTGTTGACAACACAACAGCTGCATGTGGTGTGTGTGCTGCCTGTATGCTTGCTGTGATGTTCTGGATCAGATCAAGTTAAAATATCTTGATATTTGCTGATGGTTCTACTATTTGACTTTTATCTTTTACTAAATTGGTGAAACTTGCCCCATTTATGTCAATGATGCTGTGTTGAGATAGATTTGATAAGAACAGATTTACACTTGACTTGTTTTCTTCTCTAAAACTCAAGGATGTGACAAGCAATGCATCACATTGCCTTACTGGGAGTAATTCTAACCCCCCAAAACTTCTTTATACTATATATTGTTTACTTCATACTTTTACAGGGACAAGATCGGAAATGGAAGATGAAAATTAGTTTTAGGATTTTCTTTTTATCCAATTTTTGTAATTTCATTTTTGTCAAGAATTAATGTAAAGTCATTGTAATACATTAGTTTATCTTAGTATTGTAACCATTCTTATTATTCCTTTATTGTAAAAGAAGAATGTAATATATATTCTTTTAATAAAAAATTCTTCTATTTGTTTAATTATTGTAATTCATTTTCCATTTTATTTATTCTCGTATATGTTTCATTGTAATATTCCTTTATTCTTTTATTGTAAAAGAATATTGTAATGTTGGATTTTAATAATCTTTATACTTTTATTTATAATACTTGTATTTGTATTATTGTGAATAATTATTTATAAGTCAAATTTCTTCCCTCATAACTCCAGAAAACAATAGAGGTCATGTCAAAATTCATCTCACTCCCCTTCTGATGTCACTAAACCTAATTCATCGGAGTGAGAATTCTGATCACTCTAGTCTTTTAATTTGGCAAAAAAATTCCCCTGGATTTTCAGATGCATGCATGCAGATGCACAAAATCCTAAATCTACCCTTCGTTTAGTCCTAAATACTGGGATGTTACAGACTTCCCCCTTAAATTAAACTTCGTCCCGAAGTTTGTTGTTTCTTGTTGAAGAAGGTTTTCCGATAGTCTCGTCGTGAGTTTTCTTCTTTCGTCCCAGTTTCTTGTCTTTCCAAAGTAATGTTTTTAATAAACTCAACACTCCTTGAGTTTACTCTCAACCTTGATTCGGTTATTGTTAATGCCTAATGCTAATTCATACTTCCTCCCGAAGCTTCATGAGATTACTTTTAATCCTGAACAACTTGATTGACGAAGGACTACTAATACTAAACATACCTATTGTAGCCTCGTCAACGTGGTTCCATCCAAAGTGTCCACCTATTAATGGTGATTGTACTCCTCGAGTAACCATCTTGTTGGGACATTCAGATCTCCTATGTCCTTCCAGACCACACCTATAGCACACCTTTTCGGTCTTCCTACAATCCCTCCTTATATGACCTGATGCTCCACACTTACCACACATGATTTCTTTCTTTCTTTTTGATGCCTCATACTTTGATGTACCACTTGTGGATATGAATCTAGGTATGAAACTTAAGTTTGATGTTGAATCAGTAAATTGAAACTTCTTTGGTTCCCTTTTAGCTCTTTTCTTGGTTAATTTCTTCCTCTCTTCTAATAGCTTCTTGTAATCATCCTCGAAAGTAATTTCTACATCAACCAGCTCTTGGAAAAATCTTGTTGTAGCCTCTCGTATTTTCATCTTCATATACGGGTTTAGTCCTTCCGAGAACCTTTTCTTGCGCTTCTCCTCCGTATTTACCTCATCAACTGCATAACGAGATAATTGACTAAACTTGCTAATATATTTCATCACGGTTTCATCTTTTTGCCGTAAGTCCATGAATTCTCTCCTCTTAAAATCCATAATGCTCTCTATAACATGATACTCACGAAACTTCTGCTTGAATTCTTCCCAAGTGAATATCTCTTCTAGTGTGTGCATAGCTAATTGATTCTCCCACCAATTTGCGGCAGATCCGGTAAGAAGAAATGTTGCATATCGTAACTTCTCCTCATCATTGCATCCTACTGTTTTAAGTTTCCTTTCTGTATCCATCAGCCAATCCTCTGCATCCATAGGTTCTGATGCAAATGCAAAAGGAATTGGTTTGGCGTTTTGGAAATCAGAAAGACTTAATTTGATATCTTTGTTTTCCTCTCCGGGTCCAATTCGTTTGAGTATTTCCTGCATGAACTTATTCTGGTACTCTTGCATCATTTGCATGTATTTCATGAAATTCTCCTCTGTCAACGGATGAGTTGATGGTCCAGTTGCAATTACATCCATATTGCTTTCCCTCTGCTTAGCTTCTTGTTCCACACGCTGTCCTTCAAACCCAGCTTCTACTCCTGTATCCATACCCCCTTGAGTCCTGTTACATAAAGCGAATACTCATACTTACATCATGCATATGTTTTCTGAGCTCAACTCTATGCACAGTGCTAGTCACACAAGGAAATCAAGAACCAAATCCAAATAACAACCAAACCTATACCATGTATTATACATGGTTTTTATAAGCTATTACAAACAATCCTTACAACTACGGTTTGACTCACACTTGGTACATTACTTGTATGTTACAAAGACTTGCTTGCTCGTATGAGCATGATCTTACTTCTTAAGTCATGCCTCTCAAACACTACGATGCACATTACTGCTTATGTACATCATTTAAGCCCTTTACTTCTATGGATTGTCTCTTCTTACTTTTCTCTCTCTTTCTAGTAATTCCTGGAATTCCGTCCATGATGACGTGAAGTCCGACAACTACCTTCTGAAGTATATAAACATCCAGAGGGTGTGTACTCTTGATTGGAAGTACTTAGATTGAGATTAGCCATTGAAAAATGACTAGAAAATGCGTGATATTCTGTGGAATTCTCATGTCCACCTTCAAACGCACTTTCGAAGTAAGATATATTCTATGATTTTTCTTGGTTCAGTCATACCTATAGAGGTAATAACTGTTAGTGCCTTCTTCCAGGTCAATAGGATTGGTACTACCCCCATATGGTTCCTAGATTCCATGCTAACCTAACTGATTTCTACTCATTTACTAGGATCATAGGGTATAGGATTCTCCCTGGTTCCAGTGTAAGATTCTACTCACCATCCATCGTAATTCCCAACTATAATTCTTGAATTGGATGTTTCCTAAGTTTCCTGTTTTGTTTTATACTTGTATGTGGTTTACATGTTTTTAAGGCCCATTCTGATAATAGGCACAGGTTTCAGACTATGGTCCTTCAAACTCATGCTCTTCATACACCACTTTTTGAGAGGACTATTCTAAAATGCCTAGCTTCTCTATATAACTCCTTTTTACATTCTATTTCTTTTGTAAGATCAACCTAATCCTCAAGGTTGTGTCCAACCCCTGGACTTAAACCTTAATGTGTGTCATGGTAGGTTTTGAATAATGACCTATGCATTCAGTATCTCAAGTAGATTCGGTCTGCACAAATGCATCATGATCCAATTTAAGTTTCGAATTTATAGAATCTTGAGGTATAGTAGTAAGAGTACTTCCTACCACTTTCCTTGGATTCTTGTTATCGAATCCTGATTATTGCTCTAGAACTGCAATTTGATACGCCGCCTCCATACATCTCATCTTCCCTGATGACATTACTTCTCTTATCCTCAACTCTTTGGTAATATAAGCACTATACAGTACTTTACTAACACTTTCCCGTGTTGGAAACTATAAACCTTGACAGAAAGTCGAGATTTGCAACTCCCTACTCCATAAAAGTTGTATCAAATTTTTTGTCTAATCCTCTATATAGTCCTATATATCACTTGAACATCACTTGGACATTCCGGTTTGGGTACCGAGATGTCATTCCTCACTGTAGAAAAGAGATTATAATTGCCCTACTAGGTTATAACTTATTATTATTACCCCAATTTGCATCATAATAAAGAATTATCGCACTAGAAATATGACAATGTAATTCTCAAGTGAATACTTATCATATTTCTAGAGAACTCTTTACCGTTGCTAACATACTTCCTACAAGTTCTACCCATTTAATAGGTTTCCAACCTAAGGTCAAAGCTTTTGCTCTGATACCAGCTATGGTGACCCAGCATACCACTGCATGTTGTAGTATACTATAGTCGTGGACATAACACTCACGGAGTTCCATTCCGCAAATATTACATCCTCGGAGTGGTACAACAGAAACAAAGCGGGCCCACATCATACATTATCATTATTACAACCAGAAATTACATGACGACTTTGAGATCCTCCTAGGTCCATAGAGGTATCCCGATGACTCAGGCTGAACTATAATAACTCGAAGAAAAGAATAAAGAAGCAACTAAGGTTTATACGAGATTTAATATAGATAGAGGATAGAGATCTATGCTACTGGACTTGATAACTATATATGCTACATCTACACTTCAGATACGTCGGTCTCCATTCCATAGATGTTTTCGTAATTGTTCCCTTTGACGCTTCCGGATACTTCTGGTTCTTCATAGCGGAATTCTTCTTGGTCTTCAATTAGATATAGTATTTCCTCTTCCTGACCATTATTGTCTTCCGAATCTAGCAAGGGTTAAGAAGATACGTTGAGTACGAGCGTACTCAGCAAGTTCACTAAAAAGAAGTGTTTGATGCACTATATCTATAGACATAGAACATAGGTCGTAGGCAATGTGAGTTTTCGTAAACATTTCTTCAAAGGTTACTTTTATTCTGAAAAGCTATGTCCGTCAGCCTTCACGGGTTTACCAGAACTTTCATGGAGTTCCTTTCCTGCAGCGTTCGCAGCTCCTTCCCGGAACAGGGAGTAACAAGTTATAGTTCTTACACTCTGCAGAGGTGCGTCACTTTACCCATGAGAGATCAAATCCTTGATGCACAACCGGGCGAATATTTCCCGTCCACACTTCCTATGGTGTGGGGCCTAGTAGATGATCCAAGCCAATCATTGTCCTTCTCCGCGACCCCGCATACACCGAATTGTTGTATGCCCAAACTCAAGGTAGACCTTTCCCCGTATAAAACGGCTATACCTTAGTTGGATACACACAATAACCATTAACACTAGTAATATGTCTTTTGTAAGCCTAGATCCACGGTAGACCTTTCCCCGTATAAAACGGATATACCCACGATCTGCAACTCACAAATGCCCAGAACAGTGTCCAATGCATGCAAAAGGTAGCCGATCCAGCTGACTTCTCCGTCCCATTCCAAATCTCATGGTTAATGCATAATATACGGCGCAAGAATCATTGGAGACATTGGTTGTTAAGTCCTAGATGATATATTCCTGTGCAGTGGTATCCCAACTGCCAGTCTTAATAGGTTACCTGATCACCGTGGATCAGTAACCGATACTTCAAGTTAATTATGAAAATAGTGTTTTCGACCTTTTTGAAATGCAGGTGATGACACACAGTTTGCAATTACTTTACAGAAAATAATCAAAGGACATGAGCAAGTGTGAACTTGCCTTGATATAGCGAAGTATTGTAGTCGAATGTCTCAACTTGACCCTGGACCTCGGGTTCTACAAAAATATCATCATTGCCCGGTAAGGACAATGTTTAAAGAAGCAATATGCTGTTATGCATAAGTAATGAGATGCATAATGCAAAGTCCCCTAGTAATTCCTCAATTATTACCAGTGAGATATATTTATGATTTATTTAAGATTTGCTTTAGTTTAAGTTTACTTCATAAGAAAGATAAACATATAAAATATGAAGATTAAAGTACAATTATAATATAATTCTATGGTTCCATGATATTATGTAATTATTACAAAATTCATGTTTTAAGCTGTCATGGCTTTAAAGAAATCGTATAGTGTTTCTTTTGAAGTGGCAAAAAGAATAACATTTGAAGAAAATATTATTTAGGTTAAGGTATTCAACTCTGAAAATTAATAGGATTGAAGCTATGGTTTTGTAATAAGATTTAAATGATTTTGAGTCATTATATATCTAGCTTAGGATATCTCAGACCAAAGTAAAATATAAAAATATAATTGAATTTGAGATATGACATTTGTAGCATTATCAATTATTAGGGTTTTTCCTAAGCATAAAAAATAAAATCTTATAATTATGGAGCTTTGTTTTAAAGATGTAAATTTAGCATGTGTAATATTTATAGATCATACTTTGAGATTTTTCTTAATAAAAAATAGATGGATTTTATTATAATTTATTTAGTGAACTTCAAGTTTGATAAATATGACTATTTATGAATTGTTAATGATTTGCAAAGAATAACTTTGTAAATCCTTGACTTATAGTTAGTTAAGGATTTTAAAAGAATATTATAAAGTTAATTGTTTACACCTAGATTTTATATTAAATTATAATTATGGTTTAGACTACTTAGAGTCAAAAGATTATGTTTTAAATAAGATCATTTCTTACTTAGGAAAGAATTTTAAATATTTAACAAAGTAGCTATATTATTTTAATAATTTAGATAATTGAAGTTATATGATTTAGGAACTTTAAAATGTTTTTATAATAATATACTTAGTATTTTTCTAGTAAATATACTTGCTTGAAATCTTAAAAATGAATTTTTTTTACGTATTATCTTTTGTTTTCTATAATTTCTTAATTATTTAATGTCTTTAAATATTTGTTTCATATTTTAATTGTAAAATTTTTAAGTTAGTATTTTTATGAGATAAGAGATTTCTTTTTATTCCTAAAAATTATTTTTTTATTTTTAGGGATTTTTCTAAAGTTATTAATTTTTATTTAATTATTTAAGGATGTTAATATTTATTTGCATTTTATTAAACTTAAATAAATATGATTATATTTTCCTTAGGTGGATATTATTTTAATAAACATTTGGATGTATTAAATATATTTTTAGGATTTTTCTACATTTTTTAGAGCTTAGAAGGTTTAGAGGGTATTTTAGTAATTTCTATTATTCTTTTGTTTCTATTTATTTTTATTTCTTTAGCATTTCCTAAACCAACTAAATTGGGCCCACTGGCCAATCTAATCCGACCCGGCCCAATTATGCTTGGGGTAAAACCCCAGCCCCGGCCCAACTCACACCCTCCTCCACCAAATGCACACACACGCGACCCCTCTCTGTCTCTCCCCTTCCTCTGCCTCACATGCATGCGCAGCCGCCGCTACTCCTGTTGTTGCTGGTGGCAACCGGCGCAGACGCTCGCCGGCGCTGCCTCGCACGCGCCTCCTATGCTCTATCCCCACCAGCGCCCCCTCTCTCTGTTCCCAACCGCGACGCCCTAGCTAACCCTAGGTCTCTGTTCTAGCTCCAGCCGTGGCGGATTTTCCTTGATGCTCCTTCTGTCATCATGGCTCTGCCCCTTTCTCCTTCTCTAATGAATCAATCTATTACCCCTCTCCCTATTCAGTGGGACGGCGGTGCTCAACCGCAACCCCGATGACCCCTGGTTCATGGTGGCTTTGGTATGATGTAGATGACGGTGCTGGTTATGTTGGTTTGCAGATTCCAGCGGTGTGGCTTGGCGCAGTGCAGAGCAAGGGCGATCTATGTGCCGTCGTGCCGCAGGTGGATGTGGTGATGGTGTTTGTGTACGATGAATTTATCCCCGTGTGTGCACCGCTGTGGTCGCGCGAGCCCTGCCTCGCCACACTGCGGTGGTTGTGCCTCGGGCGTCAGGTACACGCCCAGATGTTTATCTTCCTTCCCCTCTTCCTTTCTCTCAAACCTCTCTGTCACATTATTTTGCGCTGGTGTATATGCATGGTGATGGATGGATGCCCCTTGTTGGTTATTGATGATTGAGTTGTTAAACAATATTCTACTATGCCTCTGCTTTGCATACTATCGGTAGCTGGAATTCTATTTTGAATAAACAAGGATGATCTCTAGTGGAATTGCCTTAAGAAAATGATCAAACATTCGTGCTATGGCTATGACAGTGACATGTGGGGATAAAAGGATTTTTCACAGATTTTCTTAGAAGATACTTTCAATTATCTGCAATTGTTTGTCTGGATAAATAATTTGGGTTAATCATGATGGCTTAACATTGATACTGTAGTGGGGAACTTAACCTCATTGTGGCTACTGTTATTAATGTTGGTAGTCTTGATAAGGACTAATATGGAACTTTTCTGCTTATACAAATTCTCTAACATGCATGGTTACTCATATCCTACAATCCCGTATGCCAACTTGTGGTTTTGATTTCCCTTTAAGATATTGAGAGGATGTTCACTATGTTTTGATGGTGGTTAGTTTAGCTGGAACTATAATGCTCCTGCTTAAATTTATACAGTGGCACTATTTGGATTCAAACACATGGTTTGGATATAATTCCTTGGATTCTAAATGTATACTGCAATCTTAATGTTCTGATTCTTGACTTGCTGAAGCTTTGCTTCAGGAAGTAGTTTTTCTGTAACATTATATCTGTTAGATATGGCAGTAAAAATGGAATATGTTTTAGGTTAAAATGATGATCAGGATTGATCTTATTGCCTGTCCAGGTTGACAGAGAGATCAGAATTTAAAGAATGATTCCTAGAATTCTTTTGTCTAGGAAAGTGATTAATCTTGTATGGATGTGTCTTGTAAGCAATGTTGGTGGCTTTTGTAGATTCACTAATGATATCACTGTGATGCCTCCCTTAGGATGGAACATAGTGATCTCCATTACTGTATAAGCTAAGCTTGCCAAGTAGAGTGTGGAAAAAATGATATCCTCTAGTGTGGATGATCTAGATGCTGAAGCTTAATATGTGATATTGGTCAATGATGCATAAAGCTGAGACCTAGATCTTTGAATGGATGGAATGATTCCTGGTGACTCTCACCTAGGAAAATGATTTAGATTGCTTAAGATTTCATAAAGTTGGTGCTTGGATTTATTGGCTATGTCCTATATGTAGTATTTGTAGCCTTTATAGATGATCTAGCTGCTGTGGTACCTCTCTCTGTAGGGGTTCGTAGCATGGAAAACAAAAAATTTCTATCGCATACAAACAAACAAGCCAAGATCTATCTACTAGATTGTAGCAACGAGTGGATGGAATAACTTACCCTCGAAGATTCCAAAGCGGTTAACGAGAGCAGATTCTCGTGGGTGATGTAGTCGTACTCTTTCCGATCTCAAGATCGCGTAGACGATCCTTCCGGCGCCACGTTCCGGCAGCGCTCCCGCAGTCGGTCACACGTTCGGTACTCGACAAAGACCTTCCTCTCCCTTGTTCCAGCAGGCAGCGGAGGTTGTAGCACTCTCCTCGTGATTCCGGCAGCACAACGGCGTGGTACCGGAAGTAGAGGGGAGATCCCGCAGGGCTTCGCCTTAAGCCGGAGCGAGTATGGTGGAGTATGAGAGAGCTATTAGTGGTCTAGGGATTAGACACACCAATTAGAAGGCTCTAAACCGAAGGCTAGTGCAATTATAAGCTCTAAACCAAAACGGCTCTAAACCGGAGATTAGAGGATAGGAACTTGTGTGTCTAGAGGAGGAGGCCCTGCCCCTCCTTTTATAGGTGGGAGGGGCGGCCAAGGGGAGGGAGTCCCTCCCCAAGTCGGCCTTGGGTGGCGCACCGGCTTGGAGAGGAGGGACTCCTCCCCCAAGTCGGTTTCAACCTCCTCTTGCTTGTTTCCCACAGTTTCCTGTTTTAGCCGTTTGACTTTCAAACTGGCCATTTGACTTTTCAGTTTTAGGATTCAATTTAATCCTTTATTTGGAACAGCGAGAACACTTAGTACATGATGCAATAATTCCAATATGTAATGACACATTCTTGTACCCCTTCCCCTCCGGAGTGCCGGACATTCCGGAACCTTCTAGAACATTCCCGATGAAAACACCGGAATCATTTCCGAACTCCGAAACGGGACTTTCCTTATATGAATCTTATTCTCCGGACCATTCCGGATCACCTCGTGATATCCCGGATCCCATCCGAGACTCCGAACAACATTCGGTCTCTTTCTCATAATACCATAACTACTCAAACAACGTCGAATCCTTAAGTGTGTCTCCCTACGGTTCGTGAATTATGCGGACATGATCGAGACACTTCTCCGAACAATAACCAATAGAGGAATCTGGAAATTCATATGGCTCCCACATATTTCTACGATTACTTTGCGATCGAATGAACCACTTACATATGATACCAATTTCCCTTTGTCTCACGATAGTTTACTTATCCGAGGTTTTGATCGTCGGTATCTCTGCATACCTAGTTCAACCTCGTTACTGATAAGTACTCTTTTCTCGTTCCCGTGATATGTGATCCCTTGTGAGCCAGTCACATGCTTGCAAGCTAATTGGATGACATTTCACCGAGAGGGCCCAGAGTATATCTATCTGTCATATGGATGGACAAATCCCACTCTTGATCCATGTGTTTCAACCAATACTTTCTGAACACTCAATGCCACCTTTATAGCCACCCTGTTACGGTGTGGTGTTTGATGACATCAAATCATCCATCCGGAAAAGGTGATATGCATGATCTCATGGTCGAAGGAATTAGCTTACTATGTATCAGAAAGCATATAGCAATTGAACTATTGAAATGACTTGATCTTTATGCTACGCTTATCTATAGGAGTATGTCCATCACATCATTCTCCTAATGATATGATCCTGTTGTTAATAACATCTCTATGTTCATGATCAGGAAACCATGATCATATATTAACCAACAAGCTAGTTTAACAAGAGGCTTTACTAGGGACTCTTATTTTAGTTTACAAATCACACAAGTATTAATGTTTCCGGTTAATACAATTATAGCATGGTATGTAAACATTTATCATAAGTGTGAAGATATGATAATAACCACTTTATTATTGCCTCTTGGGCATATCTCCAACAGTCTCCCACTTGCACTAGAGTCAATAATCTAGTTTCAAACCTTTGTGTATTCAACACCTATGGCTTTCCGGTGTTGTATGTACACGATTGCTAGTGGTCAACTGATCTCCGGATCTGACACTTCCAGGTCCGTGTGTAATTGCATGTCTTTGCGTCTCTACGCATCACTCATTCTTTAATGAGATGGCTTTGTATAAATTTGGTCTTTCGGTGTGACCTTTAGCTCTTTGGGGTTAAAACATGTTGATAATATTGTCGCACAATATATCTTCATAGTATTATCCCACTGTGAACTACACCTAGTTTGATAACAAACTACTTTGACACAAATGCCCTCTTTTGCTGCTAAAATAGCAGTCATATACTTAGCCTTTTGTTGTAGTATCTGTCACAATGTCTTAACTTTGGAACTCATCCAAATCCATTATGGAACTCACTTTCCATTATATTGTGCCACCCTTAGTTTAGATTGAGATAAACTTAATTTGTACTTTGTGACCAAGCTAGTATCAATGTAGTACTTTTACAATGAACTAACCATCTATTTGTCACTTCTACAAATATTATACTCTTAGTTCTTCCAAAAGATCATAAGAATATCCTTACTATTGTCCAATGATCATCTTACAAATCATTCTGGTATATGCTCACAACATTTAGAGCATAGGACATATCTGGATTTGTACATATCACAGTATGATTGATATAAATACTCTTTGTGATTTCATACATCAAGTATCAATCTATACTTGATTATTTGTTTCACTTTACCAAATGTCAATACACTTGAATATATCATCAACATTGAACTCATTCAATCCTTTCTGTGCGACAAGAACCTCTCTTGTAGTTTCTATGTTGAACTCATTCAATATCTTGTCTATGTACTTCTGGCACAACCATATTAGCGCCTATTGATGCCAAATATTTGGGTTTTGCCTAAGTCTTTCATCGGGATGAAATTTGTTATTATGTGTTAATAAAAGATACATTATTTCCAATCAACAATATGTCTTCCACACAATGTATTAGAAACATGTCTTAGCGCTCCCACTTAATTTCTTGCAAATGCAAGCATCTTCATTGTCTCTAATGAACTTTTAAACTCCTTTAACAGTTTCATCACAGTGAAGATTCCAACTCCGCGATGCTCACTTTAACCATTGAAGTTTGCATATGCTTTTAGCATCCTTTGAATTAACAAAACCCTATGGACCGTGTTATGCACATGTCCTAGGTAACGATTCTATTAGAAGAACTTGTTTTGTTTATTCAACTACCATATAACAAATTATATGTAGTGGTTGCTACATTAATCCGTCTAGACTAAATATCACTATGAAAGATCAAATCTTGTCATAGTCAACCTTTGAACATTGTTGTGAACTCTTTCCCAACATGTCGACTATTTCATAGATGTAAAACATCCATGTCTATTTCTTTATAGATCCAGACACAACTGTAAGGTCTTACACCTTTCTCGAGGGTCCTTCAAGTTCAAAACTTGATTTCTCGTGCATGGAACTATCACGGATTTTATGGCTTCAAGCCATTTGACGGAGTCAGGGCTCATCATCGCTTCTTTGCATGTAGTCGGATCATTATTGTTAAATAATGATTTAACTCTCAAATCTTGGTATTTGATTGTTCATCCGACCTACTTGTTTCAATAGGAACTTAGATCTCCGTGACCACAACCTTTGAAGTACGCGAGCCATGAGCATTGTTTGCTAACTCCGGAACACTTTTCGGCGCTGCGCAACTTTGCACATATAGCTAAGGTTCTTTTAACCTTATCAAAGTTCTATTGTCCTCCCACTTAACTTTTCACGAAAAATTCCTTCTCAAAGAAACTTAACGTTCTAAGCAACAAACACTTTTGTCTCCGGTGTTTATGGAGGAATACTTAACAGTTATACAAAGACAGGTTCATCCGACTTTGGTTGCACACATCTTTCTTATGCATAGCATACCAATGTTTATGAAAGGACAACTTGGGTTTTATCCCAAACCATAACTTTATATGGTGTCAATTCAACGGATTATGATGAAGCTCTTTTCAGTGGAAAAACGGTAATCTCTAAAGCTTTTAATCTTTAAAATATAATGGCAGTTTTATGAATTACACCTTCGATCTTACCATGTCAAACAAGGTTTAATTACATATCTCGAACGCTCCATACTCTTATGGTGTTTCGGAAAAATGCAAATCCACGGAACGATTCCTTAAATCTTAGGTATTATGCTAAACTTGTAACTCAAATATCTTTCTTTATGATCTTATCATAAACTATTTATATTCTTGTTACAATGATTTTGCACTTCATCTTGAAAATCTTTGAACTTTTCAAATATTTCACACTTCATCCTTATTAAGTAAATATTCATATATTCACTCGAATTTTCGGAGAAAGCATATGAATTTGAAATCCATCGCTCTTGACTACACATAATGGATTTCGTACAACAATATGTAAAAGTTCCAATAAGCTAGTCATTCGTTCCCTTTTGGCCTATGAACGAAGTTTTAATTATCTCTAGGAAAGTTTCACAAGCGTCATTTGATCAAAATCAAAAGACTCCAAAATTCCATCCACATGGAGTTTCTTCATGTTTTCTTTCCAATATAATTTAAACGGCGATGTCACTTCCTAATTGATCTTTCAATCAATTTGTCCTTCGACATTTTTAGCACTAGTTTTATGGATGTGATTTCTCCAACAAGATTTTGTGAATCATCCATCTTTTATGGATTACGGCAATTAATTGAACAACCCTTTTGTTCTCATAATACCTGATAAAACAAATCTTGAAGGCAAGCTTTGATGTTTAACGAGCAACACAATAACCTTTTATTTGTTCTCGATGAACATCATCACATATTCTTTTGCTAGTTACTTAGGCCATTGTAGTTCATGAATTGTGTTGTTTCGTATGACGATTCACACCAACAAATTCAGTATCAAATACTTAAGAACCACATTGTTTAATAAGCAAAGAATATAGCCATAACATGTATATCATCTATATACTTAAACTGAACAATTCTAGTCTTTTCTTTTCTGCCATATATTTATGAGATTCTCTTTCAGTATTTCCTTTTCTGTTTGAAAGAATCTATCAACATCAATAGTGGAGTCATACATATGACACATAGTCCAAAGCGTGTATAGTTAAATACCAATGTCTTTGGACTTGCACTTTGAAGTAGATCACCATTATCAAATGTTTGGTGTTCTTTCAAATTCCTTTCTTTAGTAATCTCTTGCGGTAGTAAACATTTTACCTACATCAAATATTCACCCTCATCATGGATTTATCCATGATTAAGCTACTTTTAGCTTGTAACGGTGAATCGTGAGTATAATGTTGCTCTCCAAAACCTTTTGGAGGATTAGGACAACTAGTGTCTCCAACCTTTTGCAAATTCTCATCAAATATGAGAACATGACTTTTGCCATATTATACTCTATCATGTTGCAACCAAAACTTCGTTTCAGATATCACAATATCTTCCACACATCATGGTTTCTGAAACAAATCTTTCAGATCCTAGATAACCTTGATATTAAGACAATCCTTTGAATATCAAGAATCATGGAGACAAACATGATACTTATATACTAACATTGGAATTGTTACTCTTGATTTAATACCAACTATTAAACTTCATGGAGTAATCAAAAACTTACTGAAAGTTTGCAATAGGACTTTTAAACTTTAGATTAACACTTCAAAACAATACGATACCAGTTCGTAAAGTAACTAACCAGATTTCTATAGTTCTATCATCTCAATTATAACTAAGCGCAAGGTGGTAAACGGATGCCAATGACTACAACAACTATGCAAATTCACTTTGATTTAGTTTATGATAAATTGAGTTCTAATTAATAATTAAATTAATCTAGGTGAACTCCCACTCAAAACAATATCCCTCACATTGTTTTAGTGATCACACGAACCAAATCCACCATATCAAAACCGATCATCACGAGAATTGATATAGTTTCAATGGCGAACAATCGACATGTTCATCATATCTACTATATGATTCATGCTCTACCTTTCGGTATTCCGTGTTCCGAGACCATGTCTGTACATGCTAGGCTCGTCAAGATCAAACCTTAGTTTCCGCATGAGCAAATCTAGCTTGCTCACGTTGTATACACTTGCAGAATCTAACACACCCGATCATCACGTGGTGCTTCGAAACAACAAGCTTTAGCAACGGTGCTAACTAAGGGTGAACACTCCATGACTTGAAATTCATGTGCATGAGGGATCATCTTATAATGCTACCGTCGTCTACTAAGCAATACAAGATGCATAAAGGATTAACATCACATGCAATTCATAATATGTGATATGATATGGCCTTTCTTCTTTGTGCTTCCAATCTCCATCTTCCAGCACGAACATGATCTCCATCATCACCGGCATTGCATCAAGGTCAATGATGCCTCTCCATGGTTGTCGTCCACCGGCTTCAACTATTACAACTACTTTTAATAGACACGCGGGTCTTAACAAAATTAAAGACAACCATATGGCTCATGCCGGTTGCCAACTTACAATAAGGAACATTGCATACATCATATATAATCACAATCATGGCCATATCACATCACTACACACCCCTGCAAAACAAAGTTAGACGCCTCTACTTTCTTTGCATATTTTACGTGGTTTGGGGCTTTCAATAAGTGTCGTTCTAACTTACGAACAAGAACCACAACATTGATACTAGTATTGTTAATCACCCGTTGTAAATTGGATCTTAACTATGCTAGGAGAAACAGGCACCCGCAAAGCCACTTATGCAATACAAGTTGCATGTCAAGCGTGGAGCAAGTCTCATGAACGATGTCATGTAAGGTTAGCCTGGGCCGCTTCATCCCAACATACCGCAAGATGCAAAGTACACAAGAAGCAATCAACGATAAAAGCATCAACGCCCACAATGACCATTGTGTTCTACTCGTGCAACAGATCTACATATAGACACGGCTCTGATACCACTGTAGGGGTTCGTAGCATGGAAAACAAAAATTTTCTATCGCATACAAACAAACAAGCCAAGATCTATCTACTAGATTGTAGCAACGAGTGGATGGAATAACTTACCCTCAAAGATTCCAAAGCGGTTAACGAGAGCAGATTCTCGTGGGTGATGTAGTTGTACTCTTTCCGATCTCAAGATCGCGTAGACGATCCTTCCGGCGCCACGTTCCGGCAGCGCTCCCGCAGTCGGTCACACGTTCGGTACTCGACGAAGACCTTCCTCTCCCTTGTTCCAGCAGGCAGCGGAGGTTGTAGCACTCTCCTCGTGATTCCGGCAGCACAACGGCGTGGTACCGGAAGTAGAGGGGAGATCCCGTAGGGCTTCGCCTTAAGCCGGAGCGAGTATGGTGGAGTATGAGAAAGCTATTAGTGGTCTAGGGATTAGACACACCAATTAGAAGGCTCTAAACCGAAGGCTAGTGCAATTATAAGCTCTAAACCAAAACGGCTCTAAACCGGAGATTAGAGGATAGGAACTTGTGTGTCTAGAGGAGGAGGCCCTGCCCCTCCTTTTATAGGTGGGAGGGGTGGCCAAGGGGAGGGAGTCCCTCCCCAAGTCGGCCTTGGGTGGCGCGCCGGCTTGGAGAGGAGGGACTCCTCCCCCAAGTCGGTTTCAACCTCCTCTTGCTTGTTTCCCACAGTTTCCTATTTTAGCCGTTTGACTTTCAAACTGGCTATTTGACTTTTCAGTTTAGGATTCAATTTAATCCTTTATTTGGAACAGCGAGAACACTTAGTACATGATGCAATCATTCCAATATGTAATGACACATTCATGTACCCCTTCCCCTCCGGAGTGCCGGACATTCCGGAACCTTCTAGAACATTCCCGATGAAAACACCGGAATCATTTCCGAACTCCGAAACGGGACTTTCCTTATATGAATCTTATTCTCCGGACCATTCCGGATCACCTCGTGATATCCCGGATCCCATCCGAGACTCCGAACAACATTCGGTCTCTTTCTCATAATACCATAACTACTCAAACAACGTCGAATCCTTAAGTGTGTCTCCCTACGGTTCGTGAATTATGCGGACATGATCGAGACACTTCTCCGAACAATAACCAATAGAGGAATCTGGAAATTCATATGGCTCCCACATATTTCTACGATTACTTTGCGATCGAATGAACCACTTACATACGATACCAATTTCCCTTTGTCTCACGATAGTTTACTTATCCGAGGTTTTGATCGTCGGTATCTCTGCATACCTAGTTCAACCTCGTTACTGATAAGTACTCTTTTCTTGTTCCCGTGATATGTGATCCCTTGTGAGCCAGTCACATGCTTGCAAGCTAATTGGATGACATTTCACCGAGAGGTCCCAGAGTATATCTATCCGTCATATGGATGGACAAATCCCACTCTTGATCCATGTGTTTCAACCAATACTTTCTGAACACTCAATGCCACCTTTATAGCCACCCTGTTACGGTGTGGTGTTTGATGACATCAAAGCATCCATCCGGAAAAGGTGATATGCATGATCTCATGGTCGAAGGAATTAGGTTACTATGTATCAGAAAGCATATAGCAATTAAACTATTGAAATGACTTGATCTTTATGCTACGCTTATCTATAGGAGTATGTCCATCACATCATTCTCCTAATGATATGATCCTGTTGTTAATAACATCTCTATGTTCATGATCAGGAAACCATGATCATATATTAACCAACAAGCTAGTTTAACAAGAGGCTTTACTAGGGACTCTTATTTTAGTTTACAAATCACACAAGTATTAATGTTTCCGGTTAATACAATTATAGCATGGTATGTAAACATTTATCATAAGTGTGAAGATATGATAATAACCACTTTATTATCGCCTCTTGGGCATATCTCCAACACTCTCGAGGATGCATAGTTGTCTAGATCAACTATATGATCTGCTAAAATATCCTTAACTAAGATTTAGTCCAACCCTTGCCTATGATGTGGTTCTGAGGCCAGATGTATAATAAGAACAATTATTTGTTGGCTTTTAACAGCTCTGGGATGAAATTAGTGTATTACTTCTACACTATAGTGAGAGCTTTCTATTACCCTAAATCCATCTTGGGAAAAGAAAATAGGAGATCCATTGACATCAAACATTTTGGCTATCTTAGAGAGGAATATAAACCTTATGTTGAGCAGCATATGCTGATGCTTGGTATGTATTAAATTGAACTTGAGTAGCTCTTCCTGTTGTTGTGGTTTTGATCTTGTTGACCTTCTCCTCCCTGATCTGCTACTAGCCTCCTTCTTGATATTCTCCTCCTCCTTATCTTGTTTGATCCTGACCTACATCTGGATGGCTCATTGAAGCAACCATATTGTTAGGAGTGCAGGATTGAAACTAGATTGCTAGTGAGGTGGTTTGAGCTGTGTGTTATTGGAAACATCTAATAAGAACATATGATGTTCTTTGTGGTTCTCTAGAGCTAGTGGAGGAACTATGGCTGGTGGTGTGTGTGGGATGGATATGCTAGTAACCCTGCTACGGCTGGTGCCTTTTTGCTTCTCTACTTCATGTGCTAGTTTTGGTGTTGACAACGCAACAGCTGCATGTGGTGTGTGTGCTGCCTATATGCTTGCTGTGATGTTCTGGATTAGATCAAGTTAAAATATCTTGATATTTGCGGATGGTTCTACTATTTGACTTTTACCTTTTACTAAATTGGTGAAACTTGCCCCATTTATGTCAATGATGCTGTGCTAAGACAGATTTGATAAGAATAGATTAACACTTGACTTGTTTTCTTCTCTAAAACTCAATGATGTGACAAGCAATGCATCACATTGCCTTACTGAGAGTAATTCTAACCCCCCAAAACTTCCTTATACTATATATTGTTTACCTCATACTTTTACAGGGACAAGATCGGAAATGGAAGATGTGAAGATGAAAATTAGTTTTAGGATTTTCTTTTTATCCAATTTTTGTAATTTCTCAAAAATTTCCTTTTCTGTCAAGAATTAATGTAAAGTCATTGTAATACATTAGTTTATCTTATTATTGTAACCATTCTTATTATTCCTTTATTGTAAAAGAAGAATGTAATATATATTCTTTTAATAAAGAATTCTTCTATTTGTTTAATTATTGTAATTCATTTTCCATTTTATTTATTTTCTTATATGTTTCATTGTAATATTCCTTTATTCTTTTATTGTAAAAGAATATTGTAATGTTGGATTTTAATAATCTTTATACTTTTATTTATAATACTTGTATTTGTATTATTGTGAATAATTATTTATAAGTCAAATTTCTTCCCTCATAACTCTAGAAAACAATAGAGGTCATGTCAAAATTCATCTCACTCCCCTTCTGATGTCACTAAACCTAATTCATCGGAGTGAGAATTCTGATCACTCTAGTCTTTTAATTTGGCGAAAAAATTTCCCCGAATTTTCAGATGCATGCATGCAGATGCACAAAATCCTAAATCTACCCTTCGTTTAGTCCTAAATGTTGGGATGTTACAGACTAGTTGTAAACGGTGTTTCAATGCTTAGAAACAAGGCCTAAGGATCATACTTTCACTAGTGAACACTCTCATATAAATATCTTCTCTTCATTATGCTACTCTGAACTACTCTCTGGTTGGACAACTCTAATCCACGGTAGGGCTACAATAGCACTCCTTAAAGTTCGCATTCCCCATCTAGATAACCTCACACTGTCACCTTGAGCGTTATATGGTTCCAACAAACACCACAATTTCATAGAGACATCCAACTCAAAATATAACTCATGATGAGTATTTATATAATCTCTAGCTAAGTGCCACACGGTGTGCACACCGTCACCTTCACACACGTGGGGATAGTCAGAGATTAATCAAAGCACTTGAGTAGCAGAGTAGATCTACTTGATTACAAAGCTCATGATCACAATAAGATCACGCATAGACAGAGAGAGAGATGAACACATAGCTACCGGTAGAGCCCTTAGCCTCGAGGGAGAACTACTCCCTCCTCATCATGAGAGTCAGCAACAGCGATGGAGATGGTGGTGGAGATCGGTGGAGATGACTCCGGGGGCAATTCCCCGTCCCGGCAGGGTGCCGGAACAGAGACTTATGTCCCCCGAATATCCTCTTCGGTGGCGGCGATGTTGCAGACCTTTTTGTAGATTTCTACCCCCGTTAGGGTTTATGTCTCGAGGAGACGTATAATTAGGCGAAAGGGCAAGATCGTTGGAGGGCTAGGGGGCCCACACCATGTGGCCGCACGGCCAGGGGGCCCATGCCACCGTATGGTGTGGCCGCCCTGGTTCCCTACTCCGTCTCTCCTTCGGGCTCCATGTCATGTCGGGTAAAATATCGACTTTGGCTTTTATTCCGTCCAATTCGAGGAATATTTCTTTTCTGGATTTTCTGAAACCAAAAATAGCAGATAATAGGCAACTGGTACTGCGACATCTTGTCAATAGGTTAGTTCCGGAAAATGTATAAAAATACCTCAGAGTGTAGACAAAGCAAAGCAAAGCAAAGTTGATATTAAACAAGCATGGAACATCAAAAATTATAGATACGTTTATGACGTATCAAGCATCCCCAAGCTTAACTCCTTCTCGTCCTTGAGTAGGTAAGTGATAAAAAGAATAACTTTTGAGGTGACATGCACCATCACAATCTTGATCAAACCATTTGCAAAGCATTAAAATCTGGGATCAAAGTACTCTAAACATGAGCATGAAAGATGAAGTTCTAACAATAAGACATAGTAACTATGCTACAACATGAAATGATACAAACAAAGATCATGAATAACAATGCATTGAAAGACGTTTGTTTGTTTCACATATAGAAAACATAGCATAGTGGCATTCATCTTGTCCCTCATGGAGTAGAAAAACATAAATGCATAGGACACCTTCAAAGTTCATAAGGGTGACTAGATGCAAATAGTTCAAGAACAAGCAATATCAACATTATGAATCAATCAATAAGTTTTGGGACAATGCACATAGAACTAAGAATGACAACTATGCTCTCTTAATTGGTGCATAAACATAGAAGGTGGAGACTCAATATAAAAGTAGGAAGAAAGGCCCTTCACAGGGAAGCAGGGATTTCAAGTTTCATAAAGAGCTTCCAAAAATTATGATACTTATTAGCTTTCAGCTCTCATTACCCCTATCATAAGAATCTTGAAGTGATTAAGGTTAAAGTGAAACAAATATGGAGTATATGTTTGACAAAGTATAAGTTGGCAATCTCATGTCCCTTGAGTATGAGGGTCGTTCCTCATGCTACTCAACTTTAGTCACCGGTAAGTTCTTGTCATTGTAAGGATATGTGTATCATAGAGAACCGCCAACGGGGTACCCCTTCCCCATGACACAGGAGCTATCCCATATCAAAATGATAAGGCAACAGAAAATGAGCATCTCAGCAATCTTCTTATTTACCATGGTAAAATGGTGCCTTTCTATCTTGTTGAGATACATAAAACCATGTTTCCCTCTCTCATAATAACTTTCAGTAGCATCATGAATAAAATTAACAATATAACTATCACATAAAATATTCTTATCACAGGCCACATGCATATAATAATTATTACTCCCCACATATGGATAGCCATTCTTATTAATTATAGTGGGAGCAAATTCAAGAAAATAGCTCTCATTATTATTCTCATCATCATAATCATCAAATATAGGAGGCATATTATAATCATAATTAATTTTCTCAATAGTAGGTGGACTAAAAATATCATATCCATCATTGTATTCATCATATATTGGAGGTATAGTATCATCATAAAAAAATTCTCCTCTAAAGCTGGGGAACTAAAAAGATCATTTTTATAAAAACTAGCTTCCCCAAGCTTAGACGTTTCCATAGCATTAGCAATAATGGTGTTCAAAGAATTCATACTAATAACATTGCTATTAGCATGAAAATAAAGTTCCATAGGTTTTTTAATTTTCTCTTCAAACACTTCATGTCCTAACTCAAGATAAATACTATAAAGCTCTCTAATTTTGTTGTTGTTTTCCGTTAAGCCTAACTAGTGAAAATAAAAACAAGAAACAAAAAGATATAATTGCAGAATATAGAGGAAATAACTTCGAGCACTCACACTCTAGCAACAGTACTAGAAGATAGCTTAGTAGCCAGAGGATGTGAGTACCTTTTACATTACCTCCCCGGCAACTGCGCCATAAAAGAGCTTGATGTCTACGCACGCTTCTATTCTTGTAGATAGTGTTGTGTCTCCAAGTGCAGAGGTTTGTAGAACAGCAGCAAGTTTCCCTTAAGTGGATCACCTAAGGTTTATCGAACTCAGGGAGGAAGTGGTCAAAGTTATCCCTCTCAAACAACCCTGCAGTCAAGATACAAGAAGTCTCTGGTGTCCCCACCACACCCAATACACTTGTCAGGTGTATAGGTGCACTAGTTCACCGAAGAGATAGTGAAATACAAGTATTATGGATGACTATAAGACAACGGTGCCAGGAAAGAGCTTGACGGGGAGGAAGAGACTAAAGGCAATCTGAAATAAAGATGGAAGCAAGCAAACAAGTAGCAGGACTATTGTAAACGGTGTTTCAATGCTTAGAAACAAGGCATAGGGATCATACTTTCACTAGTGGACACTCTCATATAAATATCTTCTCTTCATTATGCTACTCTGAACTACTCTCTGGTTGGACAACTCTAATCCATGGTAGGGCTACAAAAGCACTCCTTAAAGTTCGCATTCCCCATCTAGATAACCCCACACTGTCACCTTGAGCGCTAGATGGTTCCAACAAACACCACAATTTCATAGAGACATCCAACTCAAAATATAACTCATGATAAGTATTTATGTAATCTCTAGCCTAATTGCCACACGGTGTGCACACTGTCACCTTCACGCACGTGGGGATAGCCGGAGATTAATTAAAGCACTTGAGTAGTAGATTAGATGTACTTGATTACAAAGATCATGATCACAATAACATCATGCATAGAGAGAGAGAGAGATGAACACATAGGTACCGGCAGAGCCCTTAACCTCGAGGGATAACTACTCCCTCTTCATCATGGGAGTCATCAAAAGCGATGCATATGGTGGTGGAGATCAATGGAGATGGCTCCGGGGGCAATTCCCCATCCCGGCAGGGTGCCGGAACAGAGACTTCTGTTCCCCGAATCGCCTCTTCGGTGGCAGCGGTGCTACGGACCTTTTCATGGATTTCTTCCCCCGTTAGGGTTTATGTCTCGGGGAGACGTATAAGTAGGCAAAAGGGCAAGGCCGATGGAGGGCCAGGAGCCCACACCATGTGGCCACGTGGCCAGCGGGCCCGCGCCACCGTATGGTGTGGCTGCCCTGGTGCCCTACTCCGTCTCTCCTTCGGGCTCCGTGTCGTGTCGGGTAAAATATCGACTTTGGCTTTTGTTCCGTCCAATTCTGGGAATATTTCTTTTCTGGCTTTTCTAAAACCAAAAACAGCAAAAAATAGGCAACTGGCACTGCGGCATATTGTCAATAGGTTAGTTCCGGAAAATGTATAAAAATACCTCAAAGTGTAGACAAAGCAAAGAAAAGTTGATACTAAACAAGCATGGAACATCAAAAATTATAGATACGTTTATGACGTATCAGGCGGCTCAAGTCTTGGTCGACAACTGCGATTGCAGCCCCCAAGGTGTCAAGCCTAGTGAAAATCTGGCTTAAAACACCTTAATCCGAGGACCGCAAACGTACAATTGTCATGTACCTGAGACATAAACATAAAACATAGAATTATATTAGATTGTTCCTTCGATAGTGCCCAACGAAAAAATGTAAGGCGGAACAAAGACGGCTTTTGAACAAATGCTTTAAAGTTGAAACAAAGCAGCCGCTGGACAACATAAATACTGTCAAGGCGGAAAAAATCGACTATCTTAAACAACTTATGTAAAATTTTGTTTAAGCAAGTGTTGTATTGTCCGTTCTTCTGGCTTATATGCTTGACTATTCATGAGACGGCAAAACTTTAAACACATAATATCTGCTGAGGCGTTAGCGAACCTCAGAAACAAACGCTGGTTTTAAGTGCTGAAATGTCACTACTCTAGAATCCACATATAAAATAATAGAAAACGTGTAGCCATAAAACTTAAGCTAACGCCCGAAGGCGGATTTTTTTTGCAGTACTGGGGCCTTTAAACGGCAAGCCAGGAAAAAAGTTTATACTCACAAGCGCAAGACAAATCGTGGAAAAGGCAGAACAAACCAGTTGATTGGTAACCAATCAGACCAAACGACTCCGGTTATTGTGTGCCTCAATGTGAGAGTCTTTGACTCCAAAGAAGAGATCGAATTGATCATATCCAACTTTGATTAATCACGAGGAAACAGTTGTACATGGATGAACCAGTTATCGAAGATGATCGATGAGTTTGCTGACCAACCTCTGTCGAAAAACCTTCACGCTTCCGATCTTCAAGATGTATTCTAAGGCACCACATTGATCCTTGGACGCATGCGTAGCCAGATCGCATCTTGGAGATCTAAACCGGAAGCCTTAATGAGGAGGTTAAGCTCAAATTGATTTTCCGTGATCGTATCTAGCCCAAAGACGGTTCTAGCGGATCCTGACGTCATGCCGGCCTCTAGAGAGTTGATTTCGTGCCGGTTTCGTCGATGAAGACGTAGGTGCCACCGTTTAGACGATGGTGAGGGATCCCGCCCGCATCCGTGCTATAAGTGCCTCTTGCCCTATGATGGACGCCCACTATCATGGTATTGCAGACACGTATGCCATAGGAGTATCCCAACGACGAGTTTAGAGACGTGGGGTAAGGCGGAGAGCGTCCGGGTGGCCTAACACGGTTTACCCAGGTTCAGATCTCACGACAGTGGCGAGATCCTACTCGTGCTATAAATCATTATAATGTCAATATGCCGAGTTATAGAGATTGTGGGGTTTGATATGTGCAAGTAGTGCTATGCACTTGTTGTATCTAATCGTTGGCCTAAAGGCTCCCGTAGGCTGGCTTATAAAGGCGCCAAGACCTAGGGTTACAAGGAGAGTCCTAGCCGGATAGTTAAAGAGTCCTAGACTAATACATAAACTATTGTCTTGTCCTCCAAGGCTCATGTTTCCATCTAAGGCGGTGACACATCGCCTTCCTTCATCTCTATTGGGCCTCTGTATTGACTATCAGCAACTGGGCCGCCCGGTTATGCCATAGGCCTAACCACCAACTCTGGGACACCCTAGCTTGCCGGTATGAGACTATGTCGTAGGTATACCTATTTGGTATATCCACAACGCATGACACCATCGTATTTCACAAATACATATTTGTGATAGGGACCAATGCATTGTCTTCTAGACTTGTCCACTCGTGTTGCCGCCTTTTTCACAAATACATCTTTTGTGACAAGGATCAACGCATTTGCCTACTAGACTTATCGTTGACACCACAATGATAGACAGTGCCACCACCACCATGCGCGCGTTTTCGATACTCGTAATCTTTGACATAGAAGAAACCATGCCACTCGACCCCGTGATCCCTCTAGCCAGCACTGCTCCAAAAAAATACCTAGTAGGAAGAACAACGGTGCATGTCGCTGATACGTCGTAAACGTATCTATAATTTTTTATGCTCCATGCTTGTTTTATATCATTTGTCTTATGTTTTGTCTACAATTTGAGGTATTTTTATACACTTTCTGGAACTAACCTATTAACAATATGCCACAGTGCCAGTTTCCTATTTTCTGTTGTTTTTGGTTTCAGAAATCTAAAAAAATTGAATATTCTCAAAATTGGATGGGACAAAAGCCAAAGTTCATATTTTTCCCTGAACGATACGGAAAATCGAAGACGATACGGAGGAGGACAACAGGGTGGCCACACACTAGGTGGCACGGGTCCCACCCTGGCCGCGTCCACGGGGGGGGGGGGGGGGGGGCCTGGCCCTCCACCAACCTTGCCTCCTTTGCCTATAAGAAGCCTCCGACCCAAAAACCCTAAATCATCGACCAGAAAGCCACGAAAAGTTCTACAGCGCCGCCGCCACCGAAGGGGAGATTCAGGGGACAGAAAGTCTCTGTTCCGGCACCCTGCCGTGACGAGGAACTGCCCTCGGAGCCATCTCCATCAATCTCCACCACCATCTTCATCATCGTTGCTGATTCCCATGATGAGGAGGGAGTAGTTATTCCTCGAGGATAAGGGCTCTACCGGTAGCTATGTGTTCATCTCTCTCTCTCTCTATGCATGATCTTGTTAGTGTTATGAGCTTTTTAATCAAGTAGATCTACCTTGCTACTCAAGTGCTTCAATAGATCTCTGCTCTCCCCATGTGTGTGAAAGTGACAGCATGCACGCCATGTGGCACTTAGGCTAGAGTCTATATAAATACTCATCATGCTTTAATAGATCTATGCTTTTCCCCATGTGTGTGAAAGTGACAGCGTGCATGCCGTGTGTATCACTTAAGCTAGACTACATATATATTTGTAATGAGTTATATTTGGAGTTGGATGTCTCTATGAAATTGTGGTGTTTGTTGGAACCATCTAGCGCTCAAGGTGACAGTGTGGGGTTATCTAGATTGGGAAAGGCGAACTTTGAGGAGTGCTGTTATGGCCCTACCATGGATTAGAGTGTCCAACCAGAGAGTAGTTAAGAGTAGTATCATGAAGAGAAAATATTTATGAGAGAGTGTTCACTAGTGAAAGTATGATCCCTAGACCTTGTTTCTAAGCATTGAAACACTATTTGCATCTAGATCTATTGCATGTTTGCTTGCTTCCTTCTTGTTTTCTTTAGTCTTTACCTCACCGTCAAGCTATTTTCTGGCACCGTAACCGCTTGTATTTCACTATCTCTTCGCCGAACTAGTGCACCTATACACCTGACAAGTGTATTGGGTGTGTTGGGGACACAAGGGACTTCTTGTATCTTGATTGAAGGGTTGCTTGAGAGGGATACCTTTTACCACTTCCTCCCTGAGTTCGACAAACCTTGGGTAATACACTTAAGGGAAACTTGTTGTTGTTCTACAAACCTATGCACTTGGAGGACCAAAAACTGTCTACAGGAATAAAAGTGCGTAGACATCAAGCTATTTTCTGGCGCTGTTGGTGGGGAGGAAAGGTAAAAGGCACTCACACACATTACCCCACGGCAACAGCAAGCCAGAAAGCTATTTTCTGGGGCTGTTGCCGGGGAGGAAATGTAAAAGGCACTCACACACGTTACCCCACAGCAACAACAAGCCAGGAAGCTATTTTCTGGCGCCATTGCCGGGGAGGTAAGCTAAAAGGTACTCACATCCTCCGGTGTGAGTGCTCGAAGTTATTTCCTTTAGATTCTATAATTTTGTCTTTTTGTTTCTTATTTTCACTCGTTAGGCTTAATGGAAAACAACAACAAAATTAGAGAGCTCTATAGTATTTATCTTGAGTTAGGACATGAAGTGTTTGAAGAGAAAATTAAAAAACCTATGGATATTTATTTGTATGCTAATAGCAATGTTATTAGTATGAATTCTTTGGACACCATGATTGCTAGTTCTATGGAAACGTCTAAGCTTGGGTAAGCTAGTTTTTTATGAAAATGATCTTTTTATTCCCCCGGCTTTGGAAGATAGCTATTCTATTGCTTATGATGATACCAAACCTCCAATATATGATGATTACAATTGATGAATATGATATTTTCAGTCCACCTACTATTGAGGAGAAAGTTAATTGTGATTACAATCTTCCTCCTATATTTGATGATTATGGTGATGAGAATAATAATGATAGCTATTTTGTTGAATTTGCTCCCACTACAATTAATAAGAATGACTATGCTTATGTGGAGATTAATAATTATTATATGCATGTGGCTCATGATAAGAATGTTTTATGTGATAGTTATATTATTAATTTTATTCATGTTGCTACTAAAAGTTTTTATGAGAGAGGTAAACATGGTTTTATTTATCTCAATAATATTAAGTTTCCCCTCTTTATGTTGAAAGTCTTGAAGTTGCACTTGTTTTGCTTTCCTATGCTTGTTGCTTTGTGATTTCATGACTTGTTTCTTTACAATATTCCTATGCATAGGAATTGGGTTAGACTTAAATGTGTTTTGAATTTTATTCTTGATGCTCTGTTTTACTTCAATTCATATTTCTTATGTGAGCATCTTCTCAAACTATCAAGCCTAACTTAAAGGCGTTAAAGAAAAAGTGTACTTGTTGGGAGATAACCCAAGGGTTTTCTTGAGTATTGGAAGTAATTACTTCAGTAATGACCTCTCCTTATCCTTTTTATTTTCTTTTTGTGCCAAGAATAACCTCTAATGAGAGGGAAGTAAGATTTGGAGAGTTGCTGTCCCGAAACAGATTTTTGTGCTCCACCGTAAAACTTCGTGAGGAATCTCTGTAAGTTGGATTGAGCTCATATTTTCTGAATAAATCACCCAGTATGTTAGATAACTTTCTTTAGTTCAACACTTTTTGATTTGAGCAACAGAAGGTCTTGGAAAAAATCGTTTTCTACCTACTGGTATGTTTTGACAGATTTCTGCCATTATTTGCATTTGCTTCTTATTGATTTATTTTTGGGTTCTTTTTGGGAAATTGAACTTTTTGAAGGAATTTATACAGTAGCTTGTGTTTTTAGTGAAAGTTTTTCTGTTTTAAAACTAAAACCCAAAGGTCTATAATCTTTTGAATACACTAATGTTGCTAATAAAGATTGTGTGAAGTTTTGTATGAAGGAAAATTTTCAGGTGTAGAGAAAGAATGATGTAATGAGATGAAGAATGGACAAAACCTCATGCTTGGGTATGCCACCCCGTGTCTCCCCAAGAAATATTCAAGAGGTACAAGCGTCAAAGACTGGGGATGCCGAAGGCATCCCCTTCTTCATCAATAAAAAGCTCAGGTATTTCTAGACACTTCGTTTTTATTGTTTCATGCACAGTTGTGTTGTTCTTGGAGCATCTTAGTTTTTGTTTTGGTTTTTATTTTCTTAAGTTTGATTTAGTTAAGTTGGTTGGATCCCATCACACTTATTTTGGAGAGAGACACACTCTGTTATCATTGCCTAGAACACTCTTTGTGAGTATTCACTTTTGCTAGCATTGTGTTTAGCCTTAGTTTTATTATGCTTTCAGCTTAGAAATTTTTAGTTCTTCTTTTTGGATCTGTGAGACATGCTCACTGATCTTTATTTATTATTATCTTTGTGAGTTGTTTCAAATAAGTTGATTGGTGTTGGAAAGGAGTAGAAAGTTCTTGCTTAAATAGTACAAGAGGAGCTTGCTTTGACTGTGACTTAGACTTTAGCATGTCATGCTAGGTGTTGTTTTGATCTTATGCTTAGTAATTATTGCTGTAGCATGACTTGTTCCAAACAATTAGGATTTCTTAATGTGCCTTGAAGGAATCATGCATTGTTTTAGCATACAAAAGCATAGTATTGTGGTATTCTCCTTTGATGCTTTGTTTGGGTTGACTTGGAACATGCTCACACCATGTTATGACTATGAACGAGTTACCATAGCCTCTATGATCATTTAGTCCTTGACTTGTAGTGACACTTTATGCTTTGATTAGTAATGTTTTGTCGCTCTGCATGATTATGGCCATTATTGCTCTCTTAGTTGGTTGCTCCCAGTCTTTTGCTAGCCTCCACTTGTATGAGTAAGCTCTACTCATGCATCCAACTCCCAAGAAACCAAGTTATTCCAAAGTGTCCACTATAAATTCCTATGCATGGTGTGTTACACCATTCCAAGTATATTCTTGTTTTCATCTATCTTCCAATTAAAAAGTATTTTGTTATGTGAAAACTTAGTGATTAAAGCTGTCATGAACTTGATGGCACACTTTATTTTTCTTGCCCCTAATAAACTTGAACCATTGTGTCATCTATGTTGTATATGCTTGCACTTATACGTTGGAATTAGCAGAACCATGTTGTCACCGGGGAACACTTTCAACATTGCACTTGTACTTTGTACACAGTTGATATCATGCTCTTTTGTCTATGGATGTCGCAAGTGTGAAATAAAGAGGGAGCTTGTAAGTCCATGGAGTTATGTATGTGTGTTATAGAAATGCCTGGGCCGCTAGCCTAAGCCATGCCTAATCATGGTGGAAACTTGCAGCATCACCATAATGACATCTATGAAGCTTTCTTCTTATAAAAAAAGAGACATATTGAAAAGAGGAAAGAGATAAAAAAGCACCATATTCCCATGGTAAATAAGAAGATTGCTGAGATGCTCATTGTCTGCTTGCCTTGTCATTTTGATTATGGGATAGCTCCTGTATCATGTGCATCTTGAAGTGATTAAGGATAAAGGGGTACCCCATTGGCGGTTCTCTATGATACACATGTACTTACTATGACAAGAACTTGCAAGTAACTAAACTTGAGTAGCATGAGGAGCGGCCCTCATATTCAAGGGACATGAGATTGCCAACTTATACTTTGTCAAGCATATACTCCATAGTTTGTTCACTTTAACCTTAATCACTTCAAGATGCTTATGATAGGGGCAATGAGAGCTGAAAGCTAACAAGTACCATAATTTTTGGAACCTCTTTTTGAGACTTGAAAATCACTGCTTCCCTTTATGAAGGGCCTTTCTTCCACTATTATATTGAGTCTCCACCTTCTACCTTTAGGCACCAGTTAAGAGAGCATAGTTGCCATTCTTAGTTCTATGTGCATTGGCCCAAAACTTATTGATTGATGCATATTGTTGATATTACTTGTTCTTGTGCAATTTTTATCTAGTCTGCGGTGACCCAGCATACCACTACATGATGTAGTATACTATAGTCATTGACATAACACCAATGAAACACCGTTCACTAGTATTACATCCCTCAGAATGGCACAACAGAAACACAGCGGGTCCAATACATGGCTAAAGGTTACAACTCACTCTTTACACAAGATCCAGAGAACACTCTAGGTTACAGAGAGAGAAAGAACTTATTACGGAGAAGAATCAAAGATAAATAACGCAAGAACTATTATACAATTAAAACTAGTATTTTAACTAAGGGATTGGCATTGTTGCTATTGCAATGCACTACAGAATTAGGTTCTTTGGCTAGAGATTATATTCCTATCTAATCAGTAACTTCGTCTTCACTTGAGTTGAGGTATATGTTGACTTCCTTGTCTTCATTGAAGAGCTTTAGCTTTGCATGATAAGTCCTGGAGCATAACTTGATGTGGTTGTTGTCTATTCCGGCTTCAGAATCTAGCAAGGGTTAAGAAGATACTTTGAGTACGAGCGTTCTCAGCAAATTCACTAGAAAAGGAGTGTTTGATGCACTACAACTACAGCCACAGACCATAGGTCGTAAGCAATGCAAGTTTTCATAAACATTTCTTCAAAGGTTGCTTTTATTCTGAAAAGCTATGTCTGTCAGCCTTCACGGGTTTACCAGAACTTTCATGGAGTTCCTTTCCCGCCGCGTTCGCAGCTCCTTCCTGGAATAGGGAGTAACAAATTACAGTTCTTACACTCTGCAGAGGTGCATCACTTTACCCATGAGAGATCAACTCTTTATTGCACAACCGGGTAGCTTATTCCCGTCCACAATTCCATGATGTGGGGCCTAGAAGATGATCCAAGCCAATCACTGCCCCCCTTCGCGACCTCGCATGCCTCCTTGGTGTACACCATGCCCACATATTGGATTACGGCAATGGTTTGTACAAACTGTTAGATGCCAGAACTATAGTGGGACGATGAGGGTTCCCACCCATATGCTGCATATCCTCTACGAATTACCAATTAATAAGCACGCTTCGAGGATAACAGCCACGACCTGCACATCCGGCTTCATGCGAGAGGAAGAAGATACAGCTGACTTCTCCATCCCATTCCAAATCTCATGGTCAACGCGTAATATACGGCGCAAGAATCACTGGCGACATTGGTTGTTAAGTCCTAGGTGATATAGTTCTGAACAGTGGTATTCCAACTGTCAGATTTAATTGTAGGGGTTCATAGCATGGAAAACAAAAAAATTCTACCGTATGCAAACAAACAAGCCAAGATCTATCTACTAGATTGTAGCAACGAGTCGATAGACGAACTCACCCTCGAAGATTCCAAAGCGGTTAACGAGAGCAGATTCTCGTGGGTGATGGAGTCATACTCTTGCCGATCTCAAGATCACGTAGACGATCCTTCCGGCGCTGCGTTCTGGCAGCGCTTCTGCAGTCGGTCACACGTTCGGTTGTAACATCCCAGATTTTATTTTATGATGTTACTAGATGCATGCATCATCCTTGCATCATTGCATCTTACAAATAAATTTTGCAACAAAATCCTAACACCTAAACCTATCAAAACCTTATTAAATATTTCCATATGTAAGCACTATTGTTGTAGTAGTTTGACCCCTTCTAAAAACTATGTAAAAACATTAAACCATGGTCCTATGTTGACCACCTTACTTTTATAAAAATTTAGAATTAAATTTCATCAAGTTTGGACTTAGTATGCAAAAGATGTTTAGATTTTACTAAAACAGAAAATTGAAAAATGTTAAAAGGAAAAAAAGGGGAGCAACCTAACCTAACTGGGCCGCAGCGCCAGGTTACCCGCGCCCGCGCGGCAGCTAGCTACCCACGCCCGCGCCAGCCCACTTTCCCCCTCCTCCACAGACGCACGGGACCCACCTGTCATCCCTCTCCTCTTCCCCAACGAGAACGGGACAGAGACACCGTCGGCCATGTTTCCCCCGCCCTCCGTGTCCGGCCAGGACTTCCCCCCAGGCAGTATATAAATACTCAGCCGCGTGACACTCCCCTCCGTCCCCAAACTCGCGAAACCCTAGCCCTCCCCCGTTTCCGCTGGTTCGAGCTGCCGCCGACCAGGTGAGTTGGAATCGACGACATGAGCCTCCCCTCTCCCTGTCCTTCTCCCTAGGATGATCCTTACGCTCGACCGTTTCGTCTCACCCTCCTTGCCTGATGTTTACCGCAGCGTGCCGTCGCCAATTGCTCGCCGGAGCTGCGGGAGAGGTGCTGCCACCGCCACCGCTAGAGGAAGAGAAGGCCGAAATCAAGGCAACAGACAGGACCGCGAGGAGGAGGCGATCACCCGTGGCTGCTTCGCCTTCCTCGAAGAGCACCAGAGTGCCGCCGCCATCATCACCGACACCGCCGCCGCTCCCCGCCGCCGTCACCACAACAGTAAGTCGCCGCGCCCACCTCTTCCGTTCGATCTTCAATCCGTGGCTCAGATTAGAAGTAGACCCAAAGGGGTACGCGCCTATCACGCTCCTCCGCGTGGCCGCCACGTCTGCTCGCCGCATCAGCGCACCGCGTCAGCACCACTTGCCAGTTGGCCTAATCAGAAACCGCCACGCGTCGTGCTCTGAACTAGGGTTAGATCTGTTTGGCAGAATTTAGTTAAAAGTTGCGAAATTCATAAAAAAATAAATATTTGGCCAAATTTAGCTTATAATATACCGTTGGATTCATAATTTTATGTAGAATCCAGATCTGCAATAAAATTCTAAGTTTACAGTAGGGTTTTCGGTGTAGATTTTAATCTCTAGATTAGAGTGTTTATTCTATAGAAAAATAATTAAAATTCTGTTTTAGTTGATTCTTGTTGCAATAACTTTGTCTCCACAATACCTACTAAGCAAAATTATAAAACCTTGCTTAAGATCATTAGATCTAATTTGGGGCTAATTAGATGGTTTGATCTCCCTTTAACCGTATGAATTGTATTAGTGACCCAAATAGATCTAAACCTATGGGAAATCAATCCTAGTAACACCCTTAGCACTATTGCAATCTAAACTATGCAACCTTGGCCAATTTAGAAAACCAATCTTGCATAAAATACCATGTTGCATGCATGCATGATTATCTCTGTGACATGTTTTGAGCAAGTTGTGATCAGATCTATGTTTGTGATTCGATAGATTGTTCGGAGTGCGCTACGGAGTGCTATTGTGTAGAGTGCTGCTTGGATCAAGGCAAGTTACACCACTTGTTCATAATTTTTGTCCAAGTTTTGATTCTATGCATGTGATCTTCAAAATTCTGTAGTATGCATGTGTAGGATGTTCTAGTAGAATTTTTCCTTAGTATTATTTTGCAAGTGCGATGATTTTGTAGTATGCCATGAGTAGCTCTATACTTAGGATTTCCCCTCCTAATAGGTTACCCCTGTTTTTGCTAAGTATTGCTTGCTATGCTATATATACAAAGTACCGTTGGGGGGTTCGAAAGACAAAGAATTTTTCTAAGTATAAAGGCTCTCTAGAGCAAACTTTTCTTCTCAAATCCACTTCAAAATAAAACTAAAGTTTTCTTCTGGACGGAATGGTTGTCGGGACAACGAGTTAGATTTTGGTGGAGGACGGCCGCCCAGGAATCAAAGAAGTCTGCCATGTTTCAGAATTCAGAAGCTTCCAGTGCAACCACAATACATTATGGGCTCTGTCTTGGCCTAGTACTTAGTGGGAAACCTCACCTGGGTACCAACATTTGGAGGTTCTTGGCACGGTTGGATCCAGAAGGTAGAGGGGCTACTAAGGGAAAGCCTCGCCATGGTCTTGTCTGTAAAAGGACTTGATCGTGGATTATGAGTAAAGTGCACAAACTCTCGAGAGTATTGCAATCTGATCGATCAGCCGTGTTCACGGAAACATAACAACATTGAGCATCTGAAGGATGGAGCCTGTAACACCCGCAGAATCGGCCCTATGCAAGTTTTAGCGAAACCCGCCAAACCCGCATAGAAACGATTCAAAGGTGCCCACCAGGCACTTTCGTGCGGGTGGAAAACGAAGTAATATCATTACACAATAGTCCACGATGGAACCCACAGAACAGATATACAATGGCGACTCAATGAGTCAAGAATACAGATATACAGTACAAAGATCCAAATCACCTTGAAAACGATACAGCGTCCGAGTACGGACAAGATGCAAATTGAGCTAAGAGCCCTGAAGAATAACCAAAGGCGTCCATAACCCTACCCAGGACAAGCCGGAAGGGTAACCCTGCTAACGACGTCGATCTCGAAACCTGCTTACACAAAAGGGGTGCCGACAAAGGGCAAAGGAAAAAAAAAGCGGTCAGTACTAAGGCCAGTACACGGCGAGACTAGAATTCGGCGGTCCTCGCCTACATAGGTATGGTGGACTGAGCGGCAGCGCGGCATGCACTAAACAACCTATAGAGACTCGAGATAACTATCGGCTATCAGAGAGGGATAAGAAAGACCTATTCGGAACCAACCTGATACTACCACCAAACATACCCATCCTGGTGTTTCCCCCTCGAGACCAAACGAGGAAGTCAACCGAGGAACTCACACAGTTGGCAGTTTTATTCATTCCGTTATAGTGGCGGCAATTATTAGTCAAATATAGATAGCATGAGTCATCCTGATATAATAAGCAGTGGCCAGTTTTAGTTAACCATTCCGTTGTAGTTGCAACACTTACTAGTCAGATACAATTAGCATGAGATATCCCAAACCCAGCAGTTGTTGGTACTTTTATTTAGCCATTCCGTGGTAGTGGAGCTGATTACTAGTCATATCGGATACAAGTCAAATTATAACAGTAAACTTTAGTTATAGTTGTCTATGATCGAGAACTGTGCTCCAAGTCGTCCATAACCGCGGACACGGCTTTTCGAAAAGATTTAACCCTGCAGGGGTGCACCAAAGTATCCACACGCACTTCGACCCTTTTTGCCAGATCAGTTAACATACACCCATCGGTATGTCGGCGGGGCCTAAGTCATGACGTTTCCCAGACCCAAAGCAAGTACATGGGGGCCACCCCACTAAGCTACCCGCAACGAAGTTGGCCGGCTCCGAAACGGACCCAGGGTTTGTGTAGACGGCTGTAAACGACTGGGAACCCGAAAGTGTGACTGGGCTTGTCGATACAGCGAAAACGTGTCACGGTCCTAAACAGTACAGGTGCTCCTCGCACAATCTTAAATAAAGCAGTAAAGCATGGCATAAGTACAGGATAGTAATAAAGCCCCAAACTACTTGTGGCCCCCGGTACAATGCTTTGAATTCAGGTACTAATCGATGGGGGTGCCCATACACCCCACCTGTGGTTAGCGCGCTCGATCTCGGAACAGGTGTCAAGAACTCGGGGTCCTACGGGACACCAGTGAGCGGTTAAAATCCAAATATTGTCTATTACCCACCGGTGCCTCTGCATTTACCTACTTTCAATTTTAGTTATTAAACAGTAATTAAAGCCATGATCATCTCCAACATTAAACATGCGGCAATACTCCAACAACTGTGGTACTTGACGACACGCAACAGCACTTGAGCAAGCGACTAAGACGCGCAAGTCCAACTATCTACCAAACAACAGGTAATAGGATGTGTCCAAGGCAATATAAGGCTGCAAGGGATATCACGGGCACGAAAACTAGAGCATCGCAACACAGATAGCAATAGATCAACAGGAGGGAATAAATACTATAAAAGTAAGATAGGTAGAAAGGGGGAGATGCTCGCCTGAAAAACATTGCCGAAGGTTCATCCGAAGGTCGGGTCGACACTCACATCAACTCATCGGCCTAATCCGTGAAGAAGCAAAGCGCTAGAAGAAACACCGGATGCACCATTTAATACTACGGCAAAAGATCGAGCATGATGCATGTATGATGTATGGCATGGCAAAGATGCGATGCATTTGGGCCATATTAAGCGGAACCGGGGTTTCGACAATTAATTATTAAGTTCATGTTGTTTAGATACCCCACAATTTAAATGTTGTCTTAACATGGCAAAAGATAGCACCGGTTCGCTACACAAATTTAAATGGGACCAATATAAGACTAGAAATGTCCGCATATGGTCTCCATATTTAATTATGAGGTGAATCAGCATAATGCCCCCAAACCACACAATATGTATACAAGCATGTACAAATTAATATGCAACAATATCAATATCTTATATTATAGAAATATGAGGGGTCTCGGATAGGGGTCACACATTGAGGGTTCTCGGCGATCTTGGGGTTCTCCGAGGGTTCGACGGGTTTGGTCTCGTCGGGCTCGGTCTTCGGGATCGGCCTTTGGATCCGGGTTCCTTGGGTCCGAGAGGAAGATGCCCTCAGGGTCTCGATCATCGGGTCCAAGTACAATGACCTTGAAGTCCCGGGATGTAGATCTTGGTGCTTCATCTCAAACATCGATTGCAGGCATCGGTTAACGCTTACAGAGTAGATCTTGGCGGGCTTCAATGCACTAGTTCAGACTAGTTCGGGTCGGTCTTGGGTTTGGCACCGGAAGATCTTGTCGAGGTCCTCGGGTTCATGTGGCACCGTCCAGACAATAACACAAACACACAGGCTCAACCATAGACGCATATGCACAGGAGCACCACCACTAACTCGAAAACCTCTGTAGACCACAACTATCCCCTGGGCGCAGCACTTCTGTTCCCACCCGTTGATAGAAACGCAGGGAGTGGCAGAGCAGCGACTGCTGGAGATGAAGCAGAGCGTGTTGACAGGCCGTGCTCGAGCAGGCAGGGAAGCGCGAGATCGAGGGGCCACGGGCTCGTGCGGGAGGCAGAGGAAGGAGAAGCAGATGGCGGCGGAGGGAGGTAGGGACCCGAAAGGCGTCGGGCGGCCGGGCGAGCAGAGACGGGGAAGACGACGTGAGGACGGTGGCGTCCCCTGTGAGGACGGCCGGCCGGAGGGTGGAGGGCTCACGGTGGTGCGAGGGAAGCGAGGGCCCTGGCGGCAGCGGGTCCGGAAGACGGCGACGGAGATCTCTGGCAACGGGCGCTGCCACGGGGAGGAAGACACGGGCGCGGCGGCGGAGCCCGATGGGGTGGAAGCCATGCCGATGGGGCGGCGAGAGGAGGAGTTTGGTCGACGGGGACGAGGCTGTTCGGGCGGCGGCGCACCAAGGCGGAGAGGAGGCGGACAACCTCGACGTCGGTGGAGAGGAGGAGGAGGACGACCGCGGTGACGGAGCCGGGGCGGGCGCGCGGAGATGTCGCCGGGAACGGCCACGGTGGTGTGGACGACGGGCCGGCTCCGGGCGGCGGAGGCCGGAGCTCGTGCTTGGGGCCAGCGGCAGCAGAGGTGGAGGACGGCCACGGCGAGCGGGGCAAGGTGATGGTGGATCGGGACTGGCGTCGGGGGTCGTGGGGAGGAAGACGGGAAGAGAGGAGGAGCGGTGGTTGGTGGGGTGGGAGAGAGAGGGAGATGGGACAGGCGCGTGGGGACGCGAGGCCAGAGGCGGGCCCGCGGGGGAGAGGGGATCGAGGGAGGCGACACGGGGCCTAGGGATCGGGTTCTCGGGGAGGTTGTCGGGCGGGGTGGGGCGACATGCGCAGGTGGGTGCGATGTGTGGCGTGCGTGCTCTGTGTGTGTTGTGTGTGAGGGGGGGGGGCAGGAGGTGAGGTGGCGATCCGGGGTTGGTTGAGGTGATGTGGAGGGTGTGAGGTGGCAAGCACCGATTGGTGCAGGTGAGGTGGAGGGGCTGGGTAGGATAGGTTGGGTAGGTTATTTGGTAGAAGGGTTTGGGATTTAGTTTAGGTTTTATTTTAGGGCGTGGAGGTGGCCGGCCGGGCTTTCGGGCCTGGCTAGCTGCCTCCAAAAAAAAAAATTTAATAATTTATTTATTTAAAACAGGGCATTTGAAATCTGTTTGAAGACGAAACAAAATACTTCGGAGACCCGGGTTTTAATTTGAGATCAAGACGGGGCGTTTAGAAAACAAAACAGACTTTTCGAAAACAGTTTAGACAAACAGATGCATGATGACATGAGCATGCGGTCATGATGATGCAATGCACAGAAACAACGCGATTTTCTGGTAGTGGTTTTTGCGGGGCGCCACAGAGCCTCTGAAGGATCTTCCTCTCTCTTTTCTAAACAGAGTTTTAAAACCCCATGGCGTGAGTAATATCGCCAATGGGTGTGATTTTGGGAACTTGGTGTGTAATATCCAAGTGTTTGGTTGTTGGACACTTGGTGCGTAATATCCTCGTGTGCCACTCGACCTTATTTTATCTAAGCAAATGTTTACAAAGTAGGACAATCTTCTCTTCTTCTCTCTACTTAAGAAAACTAGCTTTGAGCAAATGAACTCTACAGCCTAAACTAGCCTTGCATGTAGAGATAGTCTTTTCTCTCCTTGGTGTAATTTGCCAATACATTCAAAGTATTGACCCAACTTGTTGGCTGCACGTCTTATGTGCAGAATCCGAAGATTGAAAGGTGCGTAGGGATCGCGAGTCTACACTCGACAAGCCTGGGGCGTTGATGGACTCAAGCTGCTTTTATGTTTCCGCTGTTATTTGAGCTAGCTTAATGCTAAGCAAATTTGTAATAATTTCATACTCTGGATTATCCATGTAATAAAGACTTTGTGTTTTACATGATATTTCATCGACTGTGAGTGCTAGCTATTGATCCAGGGACTAGCATGTTAGTCACAGGGACTTAGGATCCTTATCGATACGAGGTCGCTACATCGGTACTCGATGAAGACCTTCCTCTCCCTTGTTCCAGCAGGCAGCGGAGGTTGTAGCACTCTCCTCGCGATTCCGGCAGCACGACGGCGTGGTACCGGAAGTAGAGGGGAGATCTCGCAGGGCTTCGCCTTAAGCCGGAGTGAGTATGGTGGACTATGAGAGAGGCCTTGGCGATGTAGGGTTTAGAAGGCGCCAAGGGGAGAGTGTAGACGGAGGCTAGGGTTTGGGATCACCCCAACTCGACGAGTTGGTGGTGCCCTAGGCGGCGGCAGCAACAGGGGTGGTGGCGCCGACAACTTAGGGTTTGGGTTTGGGGTGTGAGAGGTGTGTGGAAGAGGGGCAGCCCTGCCCCTACTTATATAGGTGGGAGGGCGCGGCTTGGGAGGAGGGATTCCTCCCCCAAGTCGGCCTCCTTGGCCGGCGGGTGGAGGGAGAGGAACTCCTCCCCAAGTAGGTTTCCTACTCTCCCTCCACCAAGCAAACTTGCTGTTTGACTTTTTCAAATTGGCATTTGACTTTCCAACTAGGATTTGATTTCTCCCTTTATTTTGCCCAGCCATGTTACCTAGTACATGATGCAACCATTCCACATTGTCATGACACATTCATGTACCCTTCCCTTCCGGAGTGCCGGGCCTTCCGGACCCTTCTAGAACATTCCTGGTGAAAACACCGGAATCATTCCCCAACTCCGAAATAGGACTTTCCTTTTATGAATCTTATTCTCCGGACCATTCCGGATCTCCTTGTGATATCCCGGATCCCATTCGAGACTCCGAACAACATTCGATCTCTTACTCATCATTCCATAACTACTCAACAACATCGAATCGTTAAGTGTGTCTCCCTACGATTCGTGAATTATGCGGACATGATCGAGACACTTCTCCGATCAATAACCAATAGAGGAATCTGGAAATTCATATGGCTCCCACATATTTATATGATTACTTTGCGATCGAATGAACCACTTACATATGATACCAATTTCCCTTTGTCTCACGATAGTTTACTTATCCGAGGTTTTGATCGTCGGTATATCTGCATACCTAGTTCAACCTCGTTAACGATAAGTACTCTTTTCTCGTTCCCGTGATATGTGATCCCTTGTGAGCCAGTCACATGCTTGCAAGATAATTGGATGACATTCCACCGAGACGGCCCAGAGTATATCTATCCGTCATATGGATGGACAAATCCCACTCTTGATCCATGTGCCTCAACCCATACTTTCCGAATACTCAATGCCACCTTTATAGCCACCCAGTTACGGTGTGGTGTTTGATGTCATCAAAGCATCCGTCCGGTGATGGTTATTAGCATGATCTCATGGTCGAAGGAATTAGGTTACTATGTATCAAAAAGCTTATAGCAATTGAACTATTAAAATGACTTGATCTTTATGCTACGCTTATCTATAGGAGTATGTCCATCATATCATTCTCCTAATGATATGACCTTGTTATTAATAACATCTCAAATGTTCATGATCAAGAAACCATGATCATCTATTAATCAACAAGCTAGTATTATGAAGAGGCTTTACCAGGGACTCTAATTTAGTTTACAAATCACACAAGTATTAGTGTTTCTGGTTAATACTGTTATAGCATGGATGCAAACATTTATCATAAACACAAAGATATAATAATAACTACATTTATTATTGCCTCTAGGGCATATCTCCAATATTAATAGATTAGCTGATCACCCTTGATCAGTAACCAATAGTTCACATTATTATCGAAATTAGTGTTTTTCGACCTTTTTCAAATGCAGGTGATAACAACACTGGATTTGTAAAATACTTTACAGAAAATAAACAAAGGACATGAGAAAGTGTGAACTTGCGTTTTGTGATTGCAAGATTATGCACTCACGGTCTTCGAGTCAGTATAAGATCCAAAATCTAAAATCAGCATCATTGATCCGGTAAGGACTAATGTTTAAAGAAGCAATATGCTTTTGTGCATAAGTAATGTGATGCACGTTATAAACGCGAATCTCGAAAATAATGTTGTTCTAGGTTTTTGGATTCCGGAAATGGTTACTTTAGAATGTGTTGTCCTTTTAGATAAGTTTCACACTTGTGCTTCTTATTAGGGCTTGTGAGTGTGTGTGAACAACACATATTTATGTAGTAATAAAATATACACCTATGAAATGCTCTTCAAGATTGTTTACACTTTAGTTGTTTATCTTCAAACTTGACTTTATAAGTATAGTTATTTATAAATAGCTTAAGTGTTATCGCTCCTAGGTATACAAGTGAAGTATGAAGTAAGGTGATCTTGATTATTTTTCATACATTGTCTGAAGTGGCAAAACGAATAACTTTTGAAGAATGAATTCCTTTTCTAAGGTTTAAACAATCTTTGTGGTTAGTTAGTGGTGTTCTATGTCATTTGTGTTTGCTTGAATAGTTTTAGCTTGAAATGCTTTATAACTTAACTAGTTCAGACCAAAGTTAACGATAAAACATATAATAATGCTTATAGTGTTATATTTAGATTCTTGTAGACTAAAGTTAATTTTAAAACAAGGATAGTTTGAAAGTATAATGCTTATGATATTTGTATCTTGTGTACCTGGTAATGTTTCCTTAAGGTTACTTAAGAATGGTTATTCTTTTACTTGGTGTAGTGGTTTCTTGATTTTATAATGGAGTAGTATCATTTACCTTTTATAGATGAGTGGTTATAGTTTATAAACCAAGATATAATTTTACTTAATTACTTATGAACTTACTATAGTGTTGTGGTAGTTTTTGTAATTTGGTGGTTAAAGTAGATAGAAAGGATCTGATTTATTCACACGTTGTTCTTTAAGGTTTTTTATTATGAATAGGAATCCTTTTAGAATGTAGTCTTCACTTAAGGTTGAAGATAATTTAAACAAAGTATTTATAATGTTTTAAACCACTATGGCTTCATATTATTAACATTTAAAATTAATACTATTTATTATACTTAATTTACTCATTTTAGGAATATTATTAAATTTTATTTATCCTTATATGAATTATTTATGAAGTAAATAAGTTTAAATTTGAGTTATTAAAATATTTGAATTTTTATTTAATTCAAAAGTAGAATATTAGATTTTTAACATGTAGATATTATTTTTGTGATCATTTTGGTATATTATATTTATTTTTGTGATTTATAAATAATAAGATATGATTTTTATAATTCTTATTACTTTATAATTACTTAATAAATAATAAATATTTAATTAAGTGAAATAATAATACATGATTATGGTTTCAAATTATAATTTTTATTTTTCTAAGATTTTTGGTATTTTATTTATATTATTAACATTTACCATTATTAAAATATGAATTATCAAAGTTTTATTACTTATAAAACCTTTATTAAATTATATTTATTTAAATAATCATCATAATAATTTTAAGTTGTAGATTTTATTTTTCTACAAATTTTCATATATTATAGACATTTTTCTGAATTATAAATCAAAAGTTATTAATTAAACAAGATTTAATCATTTATTTGATTTCTGGAATATTAATAATTGAGTTAAAGCATTTTATTTATTTCTTAAACAGGAAATACTTTTTACACCGCACCTAAGACTAGCCTAAGGCACTGACCTGTGGGCCATTGTCCACTTCAGCTCTCAGGTTTAGAAAATGTATTTGTTATCGACTCTGTCTCTATCCCCAGTCAATGATATATGGGCCTAAGGCCATGTCATCAACCACGTGAGACAAAGACCAGGTAAAACAGGGTACTAGGTCCAGGGTGGCGTCGGCGTGATGTAGCTATGACGTCAGCACCACCACCACCACCACCGTCAGTGGTTGGTCGCCGGCGACGATCTCCTGCGTCCTAGTAAACGAAATGAACCTAGTTCGAATCAGCGCAACTCGTTGAACCTTAAAGTGGTGGCGCCGCTCGGAAATAGTCATCGGAGCCTCGGCTTTGACGAGCTCCGACGGTGACCGACGGTGACAGAAGGTGTGACGGTGTTTAACAACGAGATACAATGATTTAGGAATGCTGGAGTGTTCAGGAACTCACCCTGATGATGATACAGAGGTTGGCGAGGACAGGCATGGTCGGAAACGAGTTCCCCGACGAGGATTCCGGTGAACTGCCGCGAAGAGGAACGGCAAAATTCACCCTCTACAGTGCTCCCCTTGATGCAAGATTCTACTCAGAGGATCTACGGAGGATGGGGCTTCTCCATGGCTGCTTGGAAGAGTGTAGGGAGACGTGGTTCGACGGCGAGGTGTGGCTCCTGTAACATCCCAAAAATATTAAACTCTAATCATCAAAATTAGGGTTAACAAAAACTTTTCCAATTAAAATATGAAAGCATTCATATCTGTATGTATTAAAATTTGGATTCTTTTGAATTGCGATGATTATGTGTTTCTTTGCTTGTAAAATGATTCTTAGGTGAAATAAACATCATCTAAATAATCCCCAAACTTTTCCCAAAGACAAACAAATTAAGTGAATTGTCACTTTGGCCAATTTAACTCCCATGCCTACATTGGCTATCTCTAATTTTCAAAACTCAACAGAAACATGTATGGATCTTTGCACCCCTTGATAGTACTCATAAAAGGTACCAAGGCCCACTTTGTGATCATCTAGAAACATTCAAATGCTTAGTTTAAATGATAGTTTAAAATTGAATCTATTTCATATGGGAATATCCCGCTATTTCAAAAACCACTCAAACAAGCTCAATTTTCAAAACCCAAGCATCCACAGTATCACCAGCACATGCCTAGCACACCCACCAAAAATCTTTTCAAAATTCAAAACTTAAGTTCATGCGGCCATTTCATCAAACAGGTTGCAGATACAAATCAAACAAAATCAAAACACTATGTTGAGCAGCGTTTTGGGCCTAACTTGTTCCCTCTCTGGACACCACTAGCCTTAGTAGATCATCTAACAACAATAACTAATCACTAGCACTACTGTAAGCTGGTCATTGTCATCAATGGTGAGCAGGCCGAGAGCACCATTGCCACCCCATAGTCGACAGCAAGCTACGAGCAACACTAGCCTCGCCAACCTTGTCTGGGAGCAAGCTAGCACCCCACCGCCACTCCCTATCCTAGCCGCGAGCAATGCCAGCCACTAGACCACACGCCCCGGCCATGCCAAGCCGCTCTACAAGCATGCCGAGAGCGCGCCCCGTGCACCACGCTCGACACACGCCCACAGACCGCGCGCCGCCCTCGCCGCGTGCACGCATGATCGCCAACACCCCAACAACCCCACAGACACGCCCGTTCGCCGCCACGCGGACCATGCGCGCTGTGCGCCATCAAAACTTCTGTCGGACCAACGCAGAGCACCGCAGCATTCCGACCGATCAGCACGGCCCCACGCCTCGCCACCATGCCGTTGAGCTTCGCCAGGGAGCACAGCACCGCCCCTACCGTCGCCCACGCCGATAGCCCTCTGTACCGTCGACCACGACGAGCTCAGCTTGCGCCCGTCGGTCCCCTCTCGCCACTATAAATAGAGGCATCCCCCGCTCGAATTCTTCACACCATTCTACTCCCCTCTCACCCCGAACCACCCCACCTCATTCCTGGAGCAAGGCGAGCAACGCATCACCGGAATTTCACTGGAGCCCGCCGCTGCTGGAGAAGAAGGAAGCCATCGATTGGAGCCGCCCCAGGAGAAGCTGCCGGTACCAGGAGGATCACCGTCGTCGACTTCGTCGTTCGCCCGCATCGCCGACCCTCGCCTGAGCCCCGGTGAGCCTCCCACGGCCCCCACTGAGCCGCTAGGGTTCGAGCTCGCCGGTGACTTGTTCATCGTCGACGACGACCCTCAGCCGTCGATCTTCATTCCAATCCAACGCACAACATCGCCCCGTATTGCTTCGCGTTTAAAGAGTCACTGACCAGTAGACCCCCCTGTCAGTTGCGCCCCGCGCTGCGGAGTGACACTAGGCCGGCCCATTATCCCTTCCCGCGTAGCCCAATCGTTTGAATTTATCTTTTTCTATTTATATTCAAACTTAGTTCTGTACCTAGTTTCAAAAATCAACCCAGATCGTTCAGTGAACCAAATTTAATGAAACCAATTTTGTTAGAAAGATATTGAAATGCTTAATCCAAGCCTGTTGGATTCAAATCATTTGGATCTGTAGATCAACCTTGGTAAAAATAACAAGGCATAAGCTTTTCTGCATTCAAACATTTTTCAAATTTAAACCATAATAACTTTTGAGTTGATTCCAACTCTCAAAAATCGCATTTGATCATACCTTTCAGAATATATAAAAATATATGGGTTTACTTACAGAAATAATGTTCAAGTAATAAAAGAATGCCATATAGGCATTTCTAGTCACTTTATTTATTTAAATAAAAAGGTTAAACCTTATTAAATTGTGACACCACTTTAAAATCACATTCCCATGTACTGAAATATGTGGTGATGACATGTGTCAACATGATCCCATGTTTGAGTTGGAGAATATTAAATCTTAAGTAGTTTTTCAATGAGTAGAAATTACTTTTCTAAAAATAAAATAAATAAGATAAATGCTTTAATCTTGTATTATTAGTGATGATGCTATATCATCTATAGAATCCTTGTGTGTGATGATTGAAAGTAGTTAAGTATTGTTTGGTGATTGTGTACCTCGTATTTATTCATAGACACTAGTACAGACCAAGGAAACGAGGAGGAAGGAGGATACTACGAAGAAGAAGCCGAGGAGAAGTTCAACCACTGCTCTGCACAAGGCAAGCCTAATACTACTAGTTGATTGAGCAAGCTATTAACCTTGCAAGACTAACACTTGCAATTATGAAAGTTAGATAACCTATGCAATGCACTAAGCATGCTTGATTAGACACATTTGATGATACCCAGTCCTAGTGTTACTTGCAAGCTTTCTACTTTATTTCTTTATCAAAGCTATTACTTAGAACTTACTTAAGTGAATTGTAGATTCTAGAAAGATAATTGAACGTTGCATAAAGAGCATAAAATTTGGCCTAAGCTAGATAATCTTGATGTCATCCTAAGGCATGAGATTGAACTTAGCAAAACTCCACTAGTTTACCACCCCTCATTAGTACTTACCCCCACTTGTAGATGCTAGTGCTAAGCATAAAACTGGATCAACTTTAGATGGGAATACTTGGTGGAAAATGGTTATGAAAACCTTGGAATGATGGATCATTCTATTGAGATGTTTTGACATGTGTTTCCGAACACCAAATGATTTGGATGATGAAAATGTTAAGGCATGAGCCTTAGACCTTCATAAAACTGATGGTTGTCTGGATGCGATACCATTCCAATTTTACCGTACAACCACAATACCCGAGAATTGGGTAGGACTTGACTGGAAACTTATATACCTTAGTATGGGTTCCCTCACGGCCAAGGTCTGAGCTGAGGCTACCTTGTGAAGATTGTCCACCTGTGTAGTACCCAAGATGACAGTTGGTCATGGTTGGGAGGCCAAACTCACAGGATAGGTGCTTATACTAGGGCGTGTAATTGAAAGGTTAGGATTGATTATCCGCATACTGAGTATGGTGAATTCAGGATTTGTTCCTGACGGATGTATCGAATATTGTGGTGAAAGTTGTAGGGGTTCGTAGCATGGAAAACAAAAATTTTCTACCGCATGCAAACAAACAAGCCAAGATCTATCTACTAGATTGTAGCAACGAGTCGATAGAGGAACTCACCCTCGAAGATTCCAAAGCGGTTAGCGAGAGCAGATTCTCGTGGGTGATGTAGTCGTACTCTTGCCGATCTCAAGATCGCGTAGACGATCCTTCCAGCGCTGCGTTCCGGCAGCGCTTCCGCAGTCGGTCACACGTTCGGTACTCGACGAAGACCTTCCTCTCCCTTGTTCCAGCAGGCAGCGGAGGTTGTAGCACTCTCCTCGCGATTCCAGCAGCACGACGGCGTGGTACCGGAAGTAGAGGGGATATCTCGCAGGGCTTCGCCTTAAGCCGGAGCGAGTATGGTGGAGTATGAGAGAGCTCCTCGGCGATCTAGGTTTTAGACACACCAAGGAGGAGAGGCTAGAGCCGGCGGCTAGGGTTTGGGGCACCCCAAGTCGGCGTCTAAGGCAAAACCCTAGGGGGCGGCGGCGGCTATGGTGGTAGGCGCCAAGCTAGGGTTTGGAGGAGAGGTACTTGTATGTGCTAGGAGGGAGCCCTGCCCCTCCTTATATAGGTGGAGGGGCCGGCGGCCAAGGGGAGGGAGTGGAGTCCCTCCCCAACTCGGCTTGGGTGGTGCGCCGGCTTGGGGAGGAGGACTCCCTCCCCAACTCGGTTTCACCTCCTCCTCCTCTTTTCCACTTTCCAAATTTAGCCGTTTGACTTTTCAATTTAGCTATTTGACTTTTCAAACTAGGATTCGATTAATCCTTTATTTGGAACAGCGATGACACTTAGTACATGATGCAATCATTCCAACTTGCAATGACACATTCATGTACCCCTTCCCCTCCGGAGTGCCGGACATTCCGGAACCTTCTAGAACATTCCCGATGAAAACACCGGAATCATTCCCCAACTCCGAAAGGGACTTTCCTTATATGAATCTTATTCTCCGGACCATTCCGGATCTCCTCGTGATATCCCGGATCCCATCCGAGACTCCGAACAACATTCGGTCTCTTTCTCATTCATTCCATAACTACTCAAACAACGTCGAATCCTTAAGTGTGTCTCCCTACGGTTCGTGAATTATGCGGACATGATCGAGACACTTCTCCGAACAATAACCAATAGAGGAATCTGGAAATTCATATGGCTCCCACATATTTCTACGATTACTTTGCGATCGAATGAACCACTTACATACGATACCAATTTCCCTTTGTCTCACGATAGTTTACTTATCCGAGGTTTTGATCGTCGGTATCTCTGCATACCTAGTTCAACCTCGTTACCGATAAGTACTCTTTTCTCGTTCCCGTGATATGTGATCCCTTGTGAGCCAGTCACATGCTTGCAAGCTAATTGGATGACATTCCACCGAGAGGGCCCAGAGTATATCTATCCGTCATATGGATGCACAAATCCCACTCTTGATCCATGTGTCTCAACCGACACTTTCCGAACACTCAATGCCACCTTTATAGCCACCCAGTTACGGTGTGGTGTTTGATGTCATCAAAGCATCCTTCCGGTGAAGGTGATATGCATGATCTCATGGTCGAAGGATTTAGGTTACTATGTATCAGAAAGCTTATAGCAAATGAACTATATTAAATGACTTGATCTTTATGCTACGCTTTAACTATAGGAGTATGTCCATCACATCATTCTCCCAATGATATGACCCTATTGTTAATAACATCTCTATGTTCATGATCAGGAAACCATGATCATATATTAACCAACAAGCTAGTTTAAACAAGAGGCTTTACTAGGGACTCTTTTATGTTTACAAATCACACAAGTATTAATGTTTCCTGTTAATAAAATTATAGCATGGTATGTAAACATTTATCATAAGTATGAAGATATGATAATAACCACTTTAATATTGCCTCTTGGGCATATCTCCAACAAAAGTGTACAATCTCTGCAGAGTGTCAAACTATTCGAATAGACGCGTCCGCGGTTATGGACAGTTGGAGTGGCCATACTGTTCCCCTGTCAGATGTTTTCAAAATGACTTGTGAAATGAATGGAAATTTTGACTTGACCACAACAGAGTTGTGATATGAAATACAAGTTCCCACTTAGGTGTTATAAAATTTCAACTAGCTTTTCCTGCTTCTGAATTTTGTAGAGGTAAATCTGGCTTTTTGCAAAACAACCATAGAGCTTAGTGTCCTATTACAAAAACCCCCTTCACTTTCTAGTATTAGTTTGTGAGTACTTAAAGAGTACTCATGGCTTTGTCCCTGGCTATTCCCGTGGCCATACTATGAAGAGGAGTACTAGGAGGATGGACCCCAGGAAGGTTACGACAACTAGGATCATCTCCCATCGTCAGCATTGCCTGTGACCCCGAAGATGGAGCTTTGCCTACGCTACCTTTATTATTACGTATTTTCGTTGCTTGAGTTGTATTAAGAACTGGATCATGAGATCCTTATTTGTGTAAAACCTTATGTATGGTTTGTAATGGATGATGTACTATGGTATCCAATTCTGTTATGTCTCGCAAAAATGGTAATCCTGGGATTGCGATGTATGGCATAACAGGCATCTAGGATTAAAAATCCGGGTGTTGACACTCCGGTGAGCTAGGGTTTCGGCCCCATTCGAATCAGAGAGGATAAGGAGGGATTGTGGATAGGGATTGAGGCAGGGCGTCGCGGTGGCCATATTATCCCCCTCTGGAACGACGACGAGCATCTTGACGCACGGCTGAAGACGACGACGGCATCGGGCGGCGGCGAGCTCCTCCAGCGAGCTGCCTGTGTGTGTTAGGATGACGAAGACGTAACTTTTGCGGAAAACCCCTGGCGATTCTTTCAGCTCAATGCGCGGTTCTTCTTTGGTCCCACTGGTCAGTCACAGATGGAAACGAGTTGGGCTTGTTGCTGGGCTATTGTGGGATGCACATGGGCGTCAGATAAGGAAAGAGACGTTGGGCCACGGCCAGGTAATGTTTTTATTTGTTTTACCTTTTTCTATTTTCTGTTTTCCTTTTCAGATTTGAATTTTATTTATATTTTGAACTTTTCTTTGTAGGATTTATTTGCTGGATAATTGCAATAATACTAAAACATATTTAGTATCATTTGTGAACTTTTATTATATAATCTTTTTGTATTTCTTTTATTTACTCAATATGAACCCCTTTTAATAATTTGTAGAAACTTTTCTTATTATTTTTCTCTCCTCTTTTAGTTATGGATTTCTTGAATGATGTATTCTTATTTGTTTATAATACTTAACTCTTGTTGGCTCAGAGTTTGAATATAAATTCCTATATCATTATTTGATGCATGAAATATGAAAGAAATTAATATGATTCTTACTACTTCCATTAATTTGGAAAATGACAATGTATATATTCTATTATGATAAACAAAGAGGTTTAGGATTTTGGATTATGATTATTTACCCTAGGGTTTAGTTTTTTTTAATATACTTAGACTCCTTTATGGACGTGGTTAAAGATTCAATAACTAAGCATATTGTTTTCTGTTTGGGATATTTGATGACATGACCTTTAGTACTTGAAAGTTATATCTTGAATGTTTTATAGAAAGGAATTGATAAAGATACTCCTAAGCACATTTAATTATGATGGTTGGAATTGTCAGAGATGTGTTTATGTGATTTGTTGTAGGGAAATGTTCCTCTCAAGTGATATAGATATAAGATGAGGAATTCTTAATATGAAATGGATATTATAATTTGTTTTAAGATTTAGAGTTGATTGTTTACCAAGAATTACTATCTTCCATAATTCATAATTCTAGACTTCTTATTAAGAAATTCCTTTCCTAGATAAACTACCTTTTTCTATCTATCATCATGATTAACATGATGAGTTTTACTTCATTGTAATATTCTCATTCACTGATTAACCTTCTAAACTCATGGATGAATCAAATGAGTTTGATACTAAAGTTTTCATAACTTCCTCATATCCTTGCTTGGTTGTATTTACTACTCTACTGTTGATAGCCTTCCATCCAACAAATAGTTCCCTCAAACTCTACTCATAATCTTCCTTAATCATTCATTACTAATGTATCTCTGTTAGTTGTATGCATCCAACTACCTTTCTCTAAAGTTGACTATCCTTTAAGATGAATAACACCACTTCTATAACTCTATGCTATACTAGCTTTAATTGAATAATATCATCCTATATTCACTTTACTCCAACCCTAAATTATATTTATGTGGCTTGCAATGACTACTCTAGGATAACTTATCTCTACTAAGGTTCCAATCATGTTCTACCCACCAGTATTACTTATACTAAATATAAGCATTCAATATTGGTGGCTAAAGCATCACCATTATAATCCTTTAATCATTTATTGCTTAAGTTCTTAGTTGGCTAAGCAAGGCTTTATAAATCCTACTTTTCCATTGTCTTGAAATTATCTTCTTAGTATCTCATATTGGATTAAGGTTATTAATGGACTATGCCCTCTTTAAAAGATTTAAGTAGATGTTATGATAAGATCAAGAAATAGTAGATCAAGGATTGATAGTTAAAGAATTTGTGAATCAATGGGGAATTACCCAACATTGATGAACAACAGATATTAAGATAAGTTCCATAAAGATTGCTATAGAAAGAAAGATATATAGTGGATGATCTTGACTTAGTCTCTTTCCAACTCCAACTCATTAAAGAGTTTAAGGTTAGGTATTACTATGATACTCATAGTAAGAATAGATAAGAATAAGATAGGTCGGCATTAATCAATGCATTTTTATTATTTTAGTGGTAATCTTAACTTAGTATTCATACGTTGATATGATGAATAGTATGATATGATCCCTTAAGGATCATATATGAATTATTTAAGCAATGTATTATGAGTGACATTTTATTATATCTGGTCTACCCTTAGACCAAATCATGTTTAACCAAATAAGGTTTTAGCAAAGGTCATATTGAAACTTATCGCAGTTAACTTGATGATCTACTTCAATTCCATCAAGTTAAGAGAATCTTCAATCAATTCGACAAGTTCTGTTTTAAAAGCGCGAAAATTATTCGGATTTTCTATGCATGAATGCAATGCACACATATGGGTTTAGATTATTTCTAAGCTATATTGCTGGGATGTTACATAGTCACTTTTATGAACTTTGAAGGTGTCCTATGCATCTATTTGCTACTCCATGAGGGACAAGATGAATGCCACTATGCCATGTTTTCTTTATGTGAAACAAGATAATGTTTTTCAATGCATGTTATTCATGATCTTTTCTTGTAGCCTTTCATGTTTCATGCGTAGTTACTTTGTATTATTGTTAGAACTCCATCTTTCATGCTCATGTTTAGAGTTCTTTGATCCTAGCTTTCAATGCTTGCAAATGGTTTGATCTTGATTTTTATGGTGCATGTCACCTCAAAAATTATTATTTTTATCACTTACCTACCCAAGGACGAGCAGGATTTAAGCTTGGGGATGCTTGATACATCGTAAATGTATCTATAATTTTTGATGCTCCATGCTTGTTTTGTATCATTTGTCTTATGTTTTGTCTACACTTTGAGGTATTTTTATACACTTTCTGGAACTAACCTATTGACAAGATGCCACAGTGCCAGCTGCCTGTTTTCTGCTATTTTTGGTTTCAGAAATATAAAAAATGAATATTCTCGGAACTGGACGGGACAAAGTCCAAAGTTCATATTTGTGCCTGAACGATACAGAAAATCAAAGACGAGACGGAGGAGGACACCAGGGTGGCCACACTCTAGGTGGGCGCGAGTCCCACCCTGGCCGCGCCCACAGGGGGTGTGGCCCCCTGTCCCTCCACCGACCTTGCCTCCTTCGCCTATAACAAGCCTCTGACCTAAAAACCCTAAATCATCGACCAGAAAGCCATGAAAAGTTCCGCAGCGCCACCGCCACCGAAGGGGAGATTCGGGGGACAGAAAGTCTCTGTTCCGGCAGCCTGCCGGGACGGGGAAGTGCCCCCGGAGCCATCTCCCTTGATCTCCACCACCATCTTCATCACCGTTGTTGATTCCCATGATGAGGAGGGAGTAGTTCTTCCTCGAGGATAAGGGCTCTACCGGTAGCTATGTGTTCATCTCTCTCTATATGCATGAACTTGTTGTGGTCATGAGCTTTGTAATCAAGTAGATCTACCTTGCTACTCAAGTGCTTCAATAGATCTCTGCTCTCAACCATGTGTGTGAAAGTGACAGCATGCACGCCATGGTGGCACTTAGGCTAGAGTCTACATAAATACTCATCATGCTTTAATAGATCTATGCTTTTCCCCATGTGTGTGAAAGTGACAGCGTGCGTGCCGTGTGTAGCACTTAAGCTAGACTACATATATATTGATTATGAGTTATATTTGGAGTTGGATGTCTTTATGAAATTGTGGTGTTTGTTGGAACGATCTAGCGCTCAAGGTGACAGTGTGGGGTTATCTAGATTGAGAAAGGCGGACTTTGAGGAGTGTTGTTATGGCCCTACCATGGATTAGAGTCTACAACCGGAGAGTATTTAAGAGTAGTATCATGAAGAGAATATATTTATGAGAGAGTGTTCACTAGTGAAAGTATGATCCCTAGGCCTTGTTTCTAAGCATTGAAACACCGTTTGCATCTAGATCTGTTGCATGTTTGCTTGCTTCCTTCTTGTTGCCTTTAGTCTTTACCTTACCGTCAAGCTATTTTATGGCACCGTTACCGCTTGTATTTAACTATCTCTTCGCCGAACTAGTGCATCTATACACCTGACAAGTGTATTGGGTGTGTTGGGGACACAACAGACTTCTTGTATCTTGATTACAGGGTTGCTTGAGAGGGATACCTTTCACCACTTCCTCCCTGAGTTCGATAAACCTTGGGTAATCCACTTAAGGGAAACTTGCTGCTGTTCTACAAACCTCTGCACTTGGAGTCCCAACAAATGTCTACAAGAATAGAAGTGTGTAAACATCAGTCGCCATCATCTTATTCGAGAGACCTAGATCTAGAGTTTTTTCGGAGCATCCCAAGCGAGAAGATGAGAGCTTCAGCAATGATTTCTTCGACAAAGTAACTATGAAAATATGTCGACATCATGTGCCATGACTAAAGTCAGAGTGATTGAAAGGATATAGATGCCGCCTAGAGGGAGGGTGAATAGGCGGTTTAAAACTTTTCTGAGAGTGGCTCAACAAAGGCGGAATTAAACTAGCGTTTACTTTGTCAAGCACAAAACCTAGAACAACTAGGGTTCATCTATGTGCACCAACAACTTATGCTCAGCAAGACCAGTAACTATGTGATAGCAATATATATACTTCAAGCATGAAGGCTATCACAAAGTAAGGTGCATAAGTAAGAGCTCGGGTATAGAGATAACCGAGGCACGCGGAGACGACGATGTTTTACCGAATTCCTCCTAACATGGAGTACGTCTCGCTTGGAGAGGGGGTGGTATCAAACCACCAACTCCACAAAATGCCTCCCTTGTTCTCTGGTGAATCTCACCCCAACGGGATCGATCCACACTTCCACTATTGGTGCACTTGTCGGTGGCAATCCGGAACCTCTCACAAGGTTGGGGCACTTCTACACAACTCACTTAGAGTCTCCCAACAAAAAGGCTTGCGGAAAGCTCCACAACTTAATTGGAGGCCCCAAGTAATGCACAACCATGTAAAACAAACAAACTGTCTAGGGTTCCAACAACCCAAGAGTAAAAAGCTTCTCAACTTTCACCCAATTGAATCCTCACCGAGAACTCAAACTGATGCACAAAATGCAATGACAAGAACACAATAAGTGTTCAAGTACTTATCTCCCAAATTCCACCAAAGCTACAAAATCTTATGGGGACATAAGAGAGGAAGAACAATGGAGGAAATCCACAAAAGACTCCAAGATCTAGATCCCAATATGTTCCCCTCACTTAGAGGAGAGATTGATTGGTGGGGTTGTAGATCTAGATCTCCTCTTTCAAATCCCTTAAGAATATGCAAGAATCATAGGAGGTATTGAGGGGAAGCAAGCTCAAGAAGTTTAACAATGGAGGAGAAAACTTGCAAGAATGGTTACGTAACCATTGGGGAAGAAGGGGCCCTTAAATAAGTCTCTGGAAATCCAACCGTTAGGCCCAGGAATCGCCCGATCCAGAGTCTCCGGACTGGGACCGGAGTCTCCAGTGTACCCAGGCCAAACAGGGACAATCTGGAGGACGTACTGGACGCGGTCCGGAGATAGAACGGAGATTTAGTCTGGAGTCTCCGGTCTTACAAAAACTGGCAGAAAGACCAATACGGAAACAACCATAACTTTTGCATCCGGACTCAGATTTTTATGATCGTGCGATCATTTTAAAGAGGACAATGAGATCTACAAGATCATACAGAAAAACATCATAGTCTAGTAAGGGAGGATAGAACCAAATGACGAAAGGTTTAACCTCTCTTATAAAGACGAACCGGTAAAACCTCCAATATCAAAAATGTAATAGAGAATGCATATGAAATCCGTTTTTGATGAACAAGAGCTTTTCATGGAGATTAACACAAGCTCTAAATCCTCACATGAGTAAGAACCAAATAATAGAAGGTTTTACCTATCTCTAAAAGACAAACCAGTAAAACCTCCAAGATAAAAAAAGCAATAAGATATAAAGGGGAAATCCGTTTTTTATGAACTAGAGCTTGTTATGAATATTACCACAAGCTCTAGAACATTACATGGATCGGATCCTAATAAAAACCAGGAAAGTATGATGCTAAGTATGCAAAGGTTTGAGCTCTCTTCGAAAGATATGATCGAGTTACTCACTTTAGAGCCCCTCTTGATAGTACGGTTGTCTATCCTATAAACCAGTCTCCCCAACTAACACCACGAGACCGGTAAGAAAGAAACCCTATCAAGATCATACCTTTGCCTTGCACATATTCCACTTGATCTTGATGTAGATGATCTTGTCCTTCTCAATATGGAACACCTTTCTTGATTGCTCTTGCACGCACTCGCTTGATGAAGACTTGCAAGTCCCCCCCCCCCACCCATAAAACATGGGGAAACCTTTACTTTGACCTTATCTTCATTGATCCATGATCACCGAGGATGGCAAGCTTCAAGAATGAGATCTTACAGATATGTCACATATTTAGCTTGCACAACATTTCTTCTAACTCCATTTGGATGATGTCTTGAAGATACACATGACGAACTCTATCTTCTTCTTCAAGACACCCTTAATCTTGTTTTCTTTATTCTTCTCCTTCATTTATTCTTTCTTTATTATGTTGGTGTCTTGAAGGTACACAAGAGGTATCACTCCATATATTCTTTAAGACACACTTGCTATAGGATCAACTCTCACATGAACAATCTTTGGATCAATCCTTGAACACCTTGGTCATCACTTGATCTTCTTCACTTTCTTCTTCTCCCAACCTTGAAACCAAGATATGGTTCAAGCATTGCCTATGGACAATTCCTACAAGTACAACTTGATACAAGCATTAGTCCATAGAGATTGTCATTAATTACCAAAACCACACATGTAGAGGTCCCAACCTGATAAGGTAGAGATACCTGTGTTTATAGTGATAGTCACTGGATCGAATAGCTAGCACCCATAGTTTAAGATGTAATATCAAGAAACAAAGGTCATACAACTTATAACCAGGAATAAAATAGTTCATTACAACTTACATAGCTCATATGGCTATGTTATTACAAAGCAGCAGATATAACTATATAGCATGGAGTCCTTCATCTTCATATGCCACAGGCAATCATGTTGGTTGTATACTTGTAATCCCTATTCAACAAACTTCACTAACATCAAACAAACCTGCAACATAATAAGTTACAGCCACAAGGGTCAATACATTTGAGTTGTATTGGCAAGTGATATCGTATTGATATGGAGAAGCTAACATCTACATGAATATATGGCTAAGTGAAGTTTTGGCTGGCCTTTGCATAAAATAAGTTTTACCTATCTTTTGAAAATAGTCTTTCTTTTTATCAAAACATTTCATCACACAATGGCACACTAGATACACACCAGGTGCTTCCCTTGTTCACCCAACAAGTTTTAACTTAGAGAAATTAGAATGAGGAGATCCTTGATTGCTTCAATGTCTTTGATGCTCAAATTTTCCGTTGCCGGGGACACGGCTAAGTACTTAGGTTTTACTCTCTCGAGAGGTGGTGCACTTCTCCCACAAGACTCGACATGCATCGAGACGAGACTTTTCAGAAACAATCCCTCAGATCAGCACAGACGCGTTCCATCCTATCATCACTACCGCCAACTATATGTCTGTCTGAGTTCTTGCAACCTAGTTGGTCAAGGCAGATCCCATATGCCATGTGGCTGCACTGGAAGCTTCTCAACACAAAACATCTCAAATCTCTTTATTCTTGGGTGGTCATCCACAAGTGTGATACACAAGGTAAACCATAGACATGGGCCTTGCGTAACCACTCAACACAAACCAATCTTCCCATTTCACCCAGGTGATTCATTCACATAGTTGTTTTATTAATTCAAAACATAGTCTTAGACTTTGCATAATATCATAGCATGAATATTTCACCCTTGAATTCTAGTAGCTAGGCTAAGCATACTAGAATAATTTGTCTCTTGACTTAGGAAGATTCCTACCAAGATATATTCTATAGGATCTACTATAGCATAGCAATATACAAAATAGTCCTATCATGCATACTACAAAAATATCACTAATGCAATATTGAAAAGATAGGACGTTTGATGACCAAAGTATCACTTTCCTTTTTAGTAGAGAAACTAGGTACTCTTATTGATCTTGCAATTGTCACACTCCTAAAAGTTCACTACAATTCAATCAAGCAAATCACACATTCAAAACTATCACTCAAACAATTCACAACACAAAATAATAAAAACGAAGAAATGCATGCAAGCATGCAAAAGGTTGTTTTACTGAAAAAGTGGTTCCTATCAAGGCTCTAAACATTTCAAAACACCTACGGGTCTTTTATAAAAGGGGAAATTCATTTAAAATCAAGTTAGTGAAAATATCCCTTTTAAATCATTTTATTCTAAGTAATAATTCCTAGTGTCAACAAAATATATTTTTAAATACAAAATTTAGTGTTTATGGTCAGAGGGTTCAAAACAAATCATTTTCAAAAGGTTTCACTCAAAAATCATTTTTAGAACAATTTTTATACTCAAAATAGTCCTAAACATGTCTCCGCATAAAAATCTAATTTTCCAGAAGCAAATTACCAAACCAGGGAAATAGTTGCAAAGTACACATTTTTATTAATCTATTTATATAAAATTTGTAATTTTTGGACATATAGATCAAAAGTTATGGATTTTACAAATTCAAACATCTAATAGATCAAAATCTGAATTTAAACAGAATAGTCTAGCCAGGTGGCGTGTTTCTACTGGTCCATGCCGCTTTGGGTGGATCGAGAAACACAGGCCGTAGGATGTAAGTATCATCGCACGGATGGGATCAACAGATACCGCTTCGTCTAAGTGATCTATCGTATCCTTTGGATCTAGATCTGATGGCCCTAAGAGAACTAGCCAAGAATTGGCGGCGCTAGCTGGCGACGCGTGGCGGTAGCGCTCTATCAACAGAGGTCCGGCGATTATAGGAGGCAAGGGAGGGGGTGCAAACAGATTCGCGAGGTCAAGGTGGTCGCAGCTAGCGAAGGGGCGCACGGAATCGTCGTGTATTCCTCGTCGGAGATGTTCCTGGCATCGGGCACGCACGGGCATCGTCGGAGGCGAGCCTACAGATCACGCGCGAGTGAATGGCGAGAATCAGGAGACTCACAGTACAAGGGCGAACAAGAGAGCAAGGGTTAGGGGTCGACGCACGCACGGGTCTCATCGGGAAACTTCGCCGGAGCTATGGGGTCGTCAGTGGTGTGCTGACGAGGTCGTTGCCGAGCGTCAGGGGCACGCGTGAGCAAATGGGGGCTGCTGGAAGATGCACACGACGATGGAGAGTGATCTAGTGTGAGATAGGGGCAGGCGGTGGTCGGAGTCTGCCGGAATTGGCGTCGGAGCTCACCGGAGACAGCGGTGGTTCGAGCCAAATTGGGGGCAGCCTAGGGGCTCTCTGGGCGCGGCGTCTGAGGGGAAATGAAGAGGAGGGGGAGAGGATTAAGAGGGCGTGGCCGCAGGGATGGATTGCTGGCATAGTTACTAGAATTAAATCGAATTGGAAACGGATAGAAACAGCGGAGGGAGAAGGGCGTGGTCAGCGCGACGTTGAAGACGACGACATGGCAGGGTGGGGTCGGCTCGTCAGGGAGAGTGCGGGTGTGGTGTGCGGTGAGAAAGGATCCATGGGGAGAGAGGGGTTAGCCGGGTGGGCTTCTGTTGGGCCAAGTTGGGCTGGGGTGCTGGGTAGGGTTAGTTGGGTTGGGTTCTTTTTCTAATTTTTTTCTCTTCAAATGTTTTTCCTTTTCTATTTTCTGTTTTCTGTTTTTATTCGAACCAAATGATTTAAACATCAATTTGATTTCAATTTTTTACCAAACCTTTTTAGTAGATTTTATACTTTTTAATAGTGTGTTATTTAGTCCAACTTGGAGTAATCCAAATATTTCCTTATGATTTAATATTTATTTAATTTAGGCATTTTGCCTTTATTTAAATAAAATTGAATATGGTTCCAACCCATATAATTTTATCCAAATAATCATTTATTCCTTTTTATTATTTGATAAACTTTTATTCCTTTTACTTAGGGATTTAAGCTAAGGTTTAAATTGTCTTTACAATAATTTCTTATTTATTTGATTCTTTCTTTATCTTATAAAATCCATATCTTTTTATTTATAGCTCCAAAAATAGTGATTCCACTTTGTATTATTTTATTTAATATTTATTTATATTTTTAAATCCTTTTAGGATTATTTTGTCCACAATTTAGTGTTGATTTTTAGTTAGGAGCTTTAATAGCCTTGGAAATTACTTTATTTTATCTTATTAAAATCATAAGTTTTTATTTATGGCTCCAAATTGAATGAAATCAATTTCCATGGTTTTATAACATTTTTGTTTACCATTTTTGATCATTTAGAAATGTTTGTTGCTAAATTTTTATATGGGACAAAGCCATAGTCTTAAAGTGATCTTGGAGATGATTTCTTTCTTTAGGGTTTAGGGTTTTGGTTTAACTTTAGCAAGTGTTCTAAATTCAAGATATTTCCTTGAAGGGATGCATTTTATTTGTTTGTAAATTTGTTTGTTGCCTTTTCATTCAAATTTTGTTCAAGTAGGGTCTTGATGTTTCCATTTAGAAGCAAAAAGTTTCTTTTCACCCTAAATTTCAACATTTATTTCTTTTGTTTGTTTATTTTTCACATTTCAAAATTTGGAAAATTTTGGGATGTGATAACACATGGGGGCCCACATGCTCTTTCAGGAGTTTTCACTGGCAGCCACACCTCCCCGAACCCGTAGTTGGCTAGGTCAACACAACCTGCGAGGTCGGTGTCACCACCATCATGCTGGGAATATGTCACAGAGGCAATCATGTATAATGTAATTTACAATGTATTTATAAAGTTATTAAGTTGTCTTATGTATACGCACGCTTCTATTCTTGTAGACAGTGTTGGGCCTCCAAGTGCAGAGTTTTGTAGAACAGCAGCAAGTTTCCCTCAAGTGGATCACCCAATGTTTATCGAACTCAGGGAGGAAGAGGTCAAAGGTATCCCTCTCAAGAAACCCTGCAATCAAGATGCAAGAAGTCTCTTGTGTCCCCAACACACCGAAGACACTTGTCAGGTGTATAGGTGCACTAGTTCAGCGAAGAGATAGTGAAATACAAGTAATATGGATGATTATAAGTGGTAATTGCAATCTGAAATAAAAATGGCAGCAAGCAAACATGTAACAGGACTGATTGTAAACGGTGTTTCAATGCTTAGAAACAACACCTAGGGATCATACTTTCACTAGTGAACACTCTCATATAAATATCTTCTCTTCATTATTCTACTCTGAACTACTCTCTGGTTGGATAACTCCAATCCACGGTAGATTTACAAAAGATCTCCTTAAAGTTTGCATTCCCCATCTAGGTAACCCCACACTATCACCTTGAGCGCTAGATGGTTCCAACAAACACCACAATTTCATAGAGACATCCAACTCAAAATATAACTCATGATAAGTATTTCTGTAATCTTTAGCCTAAGTGTCACACTGTGTGCACACTGTCAACTTCACACACGTGTTGATAAGCAGAGATTACAATAATTAAAGCACTTGAGTAGCAGAGTAGATCTACTTATTCAACTAGATTAGAAAGCTCATGATCATAGTAATATCACGCATAGAGAGAGATGAACAAATAGCTACCGGTAGAGCCCTTAGCCTCGAGGGAGAACTACTTCCTCCTCATCATGGGAGTCAACAACGGCGATGGAGATGGAGGTGGAGTCGATGGAGATGGCTCCGGGGGCGGTGTTGCGGAACTTTTCGTGGATTTCGGATCTGTGTCTTAGGGTTTCTGCCTCGGGGTGTATATATAGGCGAAATGGCAAGGTCGATGGATGCCCGAGGGGCCCACACCATAGGGTCGCGCGGCGTAGGGTGGACCCGTGCCAGCCCTAGGTGTGGCCACCTCGTGGCTCCACTTCATCTCTCCTTCGGGATCCGTGTTTGTGGTGACCCAGCATACCATTGCATGATGTAGTACACTATAGTCATTGACATAACACCAATGAAACACCATTCACTAGTATTATATACCTCAGAGTGGTACAACAGAAACACAGCAGGTCCAAGACATGACTATAGGTTACAACTCAACTCTTTACACAAGATCCAGAGAACACTCTAGGTTAAAGAGAGAGAAAGAAACTTCTTACAAAGAAGAATCAGAAATAAACAACTCCAAAACTATAATACTATCAAGACTAATATCTTAACTAATGGTCTGGCATTGCTGCTATTGCAATACACTACAGAAATAGGTTCTATGGCTAGAGATTCTATTCTTATCTAATCAGCAACTTCGTCTTAAAATGAGTTGATGTATATGTTGACTTTCTTGACTTCATTGAAGACCTTTAGCTTTTGATGATGATTTTTAGAGCGTGACTTGATGTAGTCATCATCTGTACTAGCTATAGAACCTAGCAAGGGTTAAGAAGATACTTTGAGTACGAGCGTACTCAACAAGTTCACTAGAAAAGGAGTGTTTGATGCACTATATCTACAGCCACAGACCATAGGTCGTAGGCAATGCAGGTTTTCATAAACATTTCTTCAAAGGTTGCTTTTATTCTGAAAAGCTATGTCCGTCAGCCTTCACGGGTTTACCAGAACTTTCATGGAGTTCCTTTCCCGCCGCGTTCGCAGCTCCTTCCCGGAACAGGGAGTAACAAGTTACAGTTCTTACACTCTACAGAGGTGCGTCACTTTACCCATGAGAGACCTTAGGTTTTGTTGCACGGCCGGGAGTATCTCGCCGTTCAAACTTCCTTGGTTTGAGGCCCAACCTAAGATCCAAGCCAATCAATGCCTTCCCCGCGACCCCGCATGTCTCCTTGGTGTACACCATGCCCACCTTTTGAATTACGACAATGGTTTGTACAAACCGTTCAGATACCGGAACTATCGTGGGACGTTGAGGGCTCCCACCCATATGCTGCATATCCTCTACGAATTACCAATTAATATGCATGCTACGAGTGATAACAGCCATGACCCGCACATCCGGCTCCATGCGAGAGGGAAAAGATATAGCTGACTTCTCCATCCCATTCCACATCTCATGGTCAACGCGTAATATACGGCGCAAGAATCACTGGCGACATTGGTTGTTAAGTCCTAGATAATATGTTGCTTTACCACCGGAACCCTTATAGTAGGTTATTACCTCATGGTAAATAACCCATAATCACATTATTATGAGAATAGTGTTTTCTGACCTTTTTTCAAATGCAGGTGATGACAACATTGGATTTGTAAAATACTTTACAGAAAATAATCAGAGGACATGAGCAAGTGTGAACTTGCCTTTTGTGATTGCAAGATTATGCACTCACGGTCTTCTAGACAATATAAAAGACCCAATATCTGAAATCAACATCATTGGTCCGGTAAAGACTAATGTTTAAAGAAGCAAGATGCTATTATGCATAAGTAATGTAATGAAATTCCGTAAACTCGAATCCCTGAGGTAATGTTATTCTAGGGTTTGGATACTAGAAAGGTTTTCCTTGGAATGCGTTGCCCTTTTAGATTAAGTGTCACACATGTGCTTCTTATTAAGGCTTGTGAATGTGTGTGAAACAACATGTAAACATAATGGCATACAATAATAAGATATACTAATGAGATGTGCTACTCAAGGACTGCTTATATGTGTATCTTATCTTCAAGTTTTACCTTGCAAGTGATGACATTTATAAGGAACTGAAGTGTTAACAATCCTAGGTATATAAGTAAAGCTTAATGTAATGTGATTATTATTAATTGTCATTTGATGTTTGAAGTGGCAAAAAGAATAACATTTGAAGAAAATCTTACTCAACTAAGCAGAAGCATTTAAGCTTTTAAGTTAACCTTATGTGGTGTTCTTTCTAGTTATAGTCTTTAAGTAAGAAAGAATTACTCCATTTGAATAATGACAACATTAGTATTTGAGACTTATCTATCTTCGTTTTTAACTTGGTTGGTTTGGTATTAGGATACTTTATAACTTAATTATAATAGACCAAAGTTAACTATAAAGCATATAATAAAGTCTTTAGAATTATTTAAAGTATTATAGACTAAAGTTAACTTTAAAGACATAGATGGACTTTAGGTGAAATGCTTGTTATACTTATACCTTGTTCACTTTATAATGTTTCTTTAAAGTTACTTAAGAATGGTATTATTTTTAGTTGGTAATGGTTTCTTTACATTATAAATATATAAAGGTATTTATCTCCTTATAAGGGTGTGGTTACGGTTTATGAATAAGTAAACAATATTATTCACTACTTATGAACTCACTATAGTGTTTTGATTTGTTTATAAACTTGTGATCAAAGTAAAGGAATGGGTTTTATCTCATTACAATTATTCTTGGAGACTTTAGATTAGATAAGGATCCTTTTATTAAATAACCTACACTTATGGTTGAATGATAATTCAATATAGTTTCATTTTTTTAAATGTGTTGAACCATTTTGACTTCATAAAATTAGTATTTAAGGATAATACTATTTATTAGATTTAATTGGTTAATTTAAGAAATATTAACAAATTTTATTTAACATTATATGATTTATTAACTAAAGAATTAGGTTTAAATTCGAGTTAATAGCATAAAACTACCACATTTCGGCCGAAAATTCGAATAACCACCACTTTACAAAAAAATCACAAAAAACCACCACTTTACGGCAGATTTGTTGGAAATCGCGCTAAAACGGAATTGATAGTCAATTGACACCAAAACTGACAGTAGGACCCATCTGTCGGGCTGACGTGGCGAGGCGGGTCAATCGTGCTGACTACTATTTTGCATGCAGGTCCTTGAGTTCCGCAAAAAAAATATTAAGGGTCCGTGAAACCTCACGTTTTTTTTAAAACCTGTTTATTTGAAACGTTCATAACTTTTGAATATGGATTCAAATAGAAAAACTTTTAATATGAAAATTGCTCAGAAATGTTTGAGTATTTTGAATATAAAATTGGTTCACTATTTTCAGATACCTAAAATATGCAAACAATTAAAAATGCTTCTATTAATAATGCAAACTTTAAAAATTCATAACTTTAGTTATATGACTCTGAATAATATAAATAATATGTCTAAATTTATTATAAAAATCCAACCAATCCATTTATGACATCCTTCATGGATGTATCAGATCCGTTTCTTATTGATGTTATAATCGGATTGATATTGATATATATATATATATATATATATATATATATATATATATATATATATACACACGTACAAAACAGTCTACCATTATAAACTTTAAATATTCATAACTTTTGTTATATAACTCAAAATAATATAAATAATATGTCTAAATTTATTAGAAAAAATCAACCAATCCATTTTTGACATCCATTATGCATGAATCACATCCGTTTATTTTAGATGTTATGATCCATTGATATCGGTATATATGTACGTACAAATACAACCTATCTTAGAGCCTCTTTCTATTTTTTTTACATGCTACGCCATACGTGACTGATATGTACGTGTATATATGTTGAGGCCGGCAGGTACATATAGATCGATAGACTATCGATTTGTATTTAGATCACGTATGTCCGGTCTACATAGATTGACAAACAAACTATCGATTTGCGTAGTTAGAGCACGTTCCTACAGTCTAAAAGAAGCCATCATGCGTGTACATATAAACAAAGAATTTATCACCCGAGTAATGTCCTCGACATTTTGCGCACGTCACCTGTTTAGTTTACAGCCCGCACATTTAAAAATAATGCATCATGCTCGTGTATATATGCTCTCTCGATTAAGATGGATCGACGAACCGATACCTAGCACGCGGCACATAGGAGACGTCATGCTTGTCTATAATTACCGATTCAAATACATATTCAATAATAATGTTATACGTGCTAGTACTATAAGGACATTGCTTTGTACATACATACATACATACATACATACATACATACATACATGTACCAATATTAATCGATTATAACATCCAAGAGAAATGGATCAGATACATGCATGAAGGATGTTAGAAATGGATCCGTTGGATTTTTCTAATAATATATAGACATATTATAATACCGATATGAATGAATCATAACATCTAAAATAAACGGGTATGATTCATGCATAATAGATGTCAGAAATGGATTGGTTGATTTTTTCTAATAAATTTAGACATGTTATTTATATTATTTCGAGTTATATAACAAAAGTTATGAATATTTAAAGTTTATAATGATAGACTGTTTTGTACGTACATATATATATATATATATATATATATATATATATATATATATATATATATATCAATATCAATCCGATTATAACATCAACAAAAAAGGATCTGATACATGCATGAAGGATGTCATAAATACATTGGTTGGATTTTTATAATAAATTTAGACATATTATTTATATTATTCGGAGTCATATAACTAAAGTTATGAATTTTTAAAGTTTACATTATTAATAGAAGCATTTTTAATTGTTTGCATATTTTAGGTATCTGAAATTAGTGAACCAATTTTATATTCAAACATTTTCGAGTACTTTTCGTATTAAACGTTTTTCCATTGAATCCGTATTCAAAAGTTATAAACGTTTCAAATAAATAGGTTTTTTAAAAAAACTGCGAGGCGCCAGGGACCCGTGTATAATTTTCTTGTGGAACTCGGGGACCTGCATGCAAAATAGCAGTCAGCACGGTTGACCCGCGTCGCCACGTCAGCCCGACGGGTGGGTCCTATTGTCAGTTTTGGTGTCAATTGGATCTTAATCCCGTTTTAGCGTGAATTGCAAAAAATCTGCCGAAAAGTGGTGGTTTTTTGCGATTTTTTTGTAAAGAGGTGGTTATTCGAACATTCGGCCGAAATGTGGTAGTTTTATGCTATTAACTCTTTAAATTCAAGTTATTAAAGTGTTTAACTTTTTATTAACTTAAAAGTGGAATATTATATTTTTAACATATAAGTATTATTTTTGTGATCATGTTGGTATATTACGTTTTTTATGATTTATAAATAATAAGATATGTTTTTTACAATACTTATTATTTTATAAAGACTTAATAAATAACAATTATTTGATTAAGTAGAGTAATAATGCATGATTATAATTTTAAATTATAATTCTTATTTTTCTAAGATTTTTGGTATTTTATTTATATTTTTATCATTTACCATTATTAAAATATGATTATCAAAGTATTATTACTTATAAAATTTTTATTAAATAATATTTATTTAAATAATCTTCATAATAATATTTGATATTAGTTTTAAGTTGTAGATTTTATTTTTTTTGAAAATTTTCATATATTGAACATAATTTTCTAAATTATAAAACAAAAGTTATTGATTTTATAAGATTGAATCATTTTATTTAATTTCTAAAATTAATAAACTAAGTAGTTTATGATGTACTACTGATGTCAGCATGGAGTGAAAAGTTTTTCTTACTAGGTTGATACTTACCCCCAGTCACTGACTAGTGGGGTCTATGCCACGTCATATCTATAGTTTTAATTTATTAGAGAAACATTTAAACAAAATAAATAGGGTTATTGCATTATGCTGATGTCAGGCCGACGCCAGCAATGGTGCTCACCCTCAGATCGATGCTCGATCCACCGATTCTGAGCGCGCCTGAATGCGTGGTTGTGGGGGTTAGAAAGAGGGCGTCGCAGGGAGCAAGATGGTGGCGGCGCCGCCTTGAAATGGTCACCGGGGACGGTGGTGCAACGATGGCGAGCAGCGGCGACATCGGGCTCTCGCGGGGAGGAAGATCCAGAGGGAGAGAGAGAGGAAGCGGAAAGGTGCTTGAGCACCGGTGGCTCACCAGGAGCATGACGGTGGTGGTGGCGAGGCGAGGCGAGCACGGGAGACACCGGAATCGAGGGAGGAAGCGGTGGCCGGAGCTCGGGAAGGCGGTGTCCTTGTCGACGATTGGGAGCTCCTCGCGTCGATTCCTTTTGCGAGGCTGCTCACCGCGGCGAGGCGAAGCTTCCAGGAGCCACGGCGAGGCTCGGGGCGGCCGGAGACGGTGGGGCTCGACGGCGTCTGTGAGCTCTAGGGTTAGGGTTTGCGCGCTGGAGAAGAGGGGAGAGGAAATGACGTGCTAGAGTTCGTCCTTGGCGAGGCGGGGGTCTTGTAGACGACGGCGGGCGGCGGCACGAATCCTGGCGCACGCCGGCGCGGTGGAGCTCGACAGCGAGCTGCTTGCTCGATCCGTCGGCGAGGAAGACGATGGGGAAAGAGACAACGAAGGGGTACGGGCCAGTGCCGGGCCGCACTTGGGCCAGATGGGCTGCATTTGGCTGCTCGTGAGCGATGGATAAAATAGTGAGGATGTGGGTCGTGGGCCAGATTTGTTGTTTATTCTGTTTTTTCCTGATTCTATCCCTTTTCTAAATTCTATTTTGTTTTTAGCTTTGAATTTGCACAATAATTTGAGTTTTCTTTGTAGAATTAATTTGTTAAACAATTGCAGCAATAATGAATGTATTTAAAGTCATTTTGTGAACTTTTATTATATATTGTTTAGAGTTTCTTTATTTTCTTTATATAGACACTTTTCCTATTACTATTTATGAGGGCCTTTAATATGAATTTAATTTGAACAAAATTCATAAACTTATTATAGAATTTATTACTACTAACTAATGAGATTATATTCTCATTGGTACATAATATTAAGGCAACTTTTATATTTAGTGATCCTTCATAAGTATTTGATACATAAAGTTCTACGTACTAATAGGGTTAATATTATTCCTATGAATTTAGGGAATAGCAATATAAATAATTTATTATTACTAACTTAAGAGTTAAAGGTTTTAGATTATAAATGTCTACCATGAATTATGGGAGTTTTAATATCTTTATATCCCTTGATAATTGTGAATAAAGATGAATGGTTAAAATATATTATCTTTCTGTTAAAGATCTTGAATGATATCACCATTTAGAATTAAATAATGGGATTATTTTCTAGGCTAACTTATGAGAAGGAATTGATAAAGATAGCTCTTAAGCACCTATGATAATGATGGTTGAAATTAACAAAGATGTGCTTAAGTGAGTTGATATAGTAAATATTCCTATTAACCATTGTGGGCATACGATAATAAATCAATCATTTGATATGGATATTAAGTTTGGTTATATAATTAGGTTTGCATGTTTACCAAGAAGTCCTACCTTCCATATTTCATAATTCTTGACTTCTACTTAAAGAATTCCTTTCCTAGATATACTACTTCCCTATATCCATCATCATGTGCTAACATGATGAGCTTTGCTTTACAGAATATTCTTATCCACCTTTTATTATTTTAACTCATTGGTAAATCCAATGAGCTTTCCACTAAAGCTTTCATAATTTTCTCATATCCATACTTGGTTAAACCAACTACTCTACTACTGATAACCTCCAATCCAACAAGTAGTTACTTCTAACTCCATTCATACTCTTCCTTAATCATCCATCACTACATTACTCTAGTAGTTGTATATATATACTTTACTTCACCTCAAGAGTTAGTATTTCCCAAGAGGAAACTACTACTTCTCTAATCCAATGTTACTCTAGCATCATCTTAATCATACTTTCTTCTCTCTACTTAACTCTAGTAACTCATACTCCAATCTCACATTATATTAATGTGACTTGTCATGGCTATCTTAGGATAACATATCTATACTAGGGTTCCAATCATGTTTTATCCACCAATGCACCTATACATGATATAAGCATTCAATCTTGGTGAGTAAGGCATGATCATTATAATCTTTTGATCCTTTATGGTTTAGGTTTCCAGTTGGCTAATCAAGGCTTCATCAATCATTACAGTTGTATTATAATTATCTTCTATTTAGCTCTATTGGATTAAGAGATATAATTCATTGACTATACCTACTTGACCCAATAGGACTACTCCTAGTAACTATCTTCATTATTCATCCTTGTAAGTTTTACCTCAGATACTCTTCTATTGTTCCAGGAGTGAGTTAACTCCATCAGCTATCACATTGATCTTATTCTCTTCCAACACTCCCATCCAATAAATGATACCTAAAACTAGCATTACTATTTACTTCTTCTTACTTCTTATCTAAAGGACTGAAGTAAATGCTATGATAAGGACAAGAGTTGATAGGTCAAGAATTGGTGAATCAATAGTTGATTACTCAACATTGATGAACAACATGTATTAAGATAGGGTTCATTGGAGATGATAAAGTTTGATATGGAAAGAAAGATATATGGTGAATGATCTTGACTTGGTTTCTTTCCTACTCAAACTCACTAAAGAGTTAAGGTTAAGTGTTACCATGATACTCATGGTATAAGTAGATGAGATTAAGATAGATCAATAATTAGTTGTTACATTCTTATTACTTAAGTTATATTTATAACTTGGTATTCATGAGTGTGTAATGAATTCAAGGATATGATTACTTAAGGATCAAATATGAACCATTAAGTAATATAGTAGGGTTAACTTTTATTACATTTGATCTACCCTTAGATCAAATCTCCCTTACCCAAAATAAGATTTTAGCAAAGGTCATATTAAAACTTATCGCAGTCAACTTGATGATCTACTTCAATTCCATCAAGTTAAGAGAAGCTTCAATCACTTTGACAAGTTTTTATTTAAAAGCACGAAAATTATTTAGATTTTCTATGCATGAATGCAATGCACACAACTGTGTTCAGCTTATTTCTAAGCTCTAATGCTGGGATGTTACAGTGTTGCATCTGGAAAATAGGCACTTCGGCTTTTGTTTCGTCCAATTCCGAGAATATTTCGTTACTAGCTTTTCTGAAATCAAAAATAGCAGAAAACAGGCAACTGGCACTGTGGCATCTTGTCAATAGGTTAGTTTCAGAAAATGTATAAAAATGCCTCAAAGTGTAGACAAAACATAAGCTAGTTGATACAAAACAAGCATGGAGAATCAAAAATTATAGATACGTTTACAACGTATCAAGCTTCCCTAAGCTTAACTCCTGCTCGTCCTCGAGTAGGTAAGTGATAAAAAGAATAATTTTTTAGGTGACATGCACCATCACAATCTTGATCAAAATATTGTAAAGCATTGATAGCCGGGATCATAGTACTCTAAACATGAGCATGAAAGATGTAGTTCTAACAATAAGACAAAGCGACTAAGTTGTGACATGTAAAGGTTCGAACAAAAGATCATGAATAACAATGCATTGAAAGACATTTGTTTGTTTCACATATAGAAAACATAGCATGAGTGGTATTCAGTTTGTCCCTCATGGAATAGCAAAACATAATTGCATAGGACACCTTGAAAGTTCATAAGGGTGACTAGATACAAATAATTTAAGAACAAGCAATATCAAAGTTATGAATCAATCAACAAGTTTTGGCACAATGCACATTGAACTAAGAATGACAACTATGCTCTCTTAATTGGTGCATAAAGATAGAAGATGGAGACTCAACATAAAAGGAAAAAAGAAAGGCTCTTCATAGAGGGAAGCAGGGATTTCAAGTTTCATAAAGAGCTTCCAAAAATTATGGTACTTAATAGCTTTGAGCTCTCATTGCCCCTATCATAAGCATATTGAAGTGATTAAGGTTAAATTGAGACAAATATGAGGTATATGCTTGACAGATCATAAGTTGAAAATCTCATGTCCCTTGAGTACAAGGGTCGTTCCTCATGGTACTCAACTTTAGTTACAAGCAAGTTCTTGTCATTGTAAGTATATGTGTATCATAGAGAACCGCCAATGGGGTACCCCATGCCCCATGACACAGGAGCTATCCCATATCAAAATGACAAGGCAACAGACAATGAGCATCTGAGCGATCTTTTTATTTACCATGAGCATGGTGCTTTTTTTGCTTTTTTCTATATTTTTTTATGAAGATGCTCCATACATTGCTCACTATGGTTATGCTGCAAGTTTCCACCATGATTAGGCATGGCTTAGACTAGCCGCCCAGGCGTTTCTCTAACACATATACAATACTCCATGGACTTACAAGCTCCCCTTTTATTTCACACCGTCGACATCCATAAACAAAAGATCATGATATCAACTGGATAGATATGTACAAGTGTTGAAAGCATTCCCCATGACAGCATGGTTCTACTAACTCCCAACTTATAATTTGCAAGCTTATAAACAACATAGATGGCACAATGGTTCAAGTTTATTAAGTGCAAGAAAATAAAGTGTGCCATCAAGTTTGTGAGAGCTTTAGTCACTAATTTTCACATAACAAAAGTTTAATTTGGAAGATAAATAAAAACATGAATATACTTGGAATGGTGTAACACACCATGCATAGGAATTTATAGTGGACTCTTTGGAATAACTTGGTTTCTTGGGAGTTGGATGCACGAGTAGAGCTCATACTCAGTACAAGTGGAGGCTAGCAAAAGACTGGGAGCGACCAACTAAGAGCGCAATAATGTCCATAATCATGCAAAGCGACAAAACATTATTAATTAAAGCATAAAGTGATATTACAAGTCAAAAACTAAATGATCATAGAGGCTAAGGTGACTGGTTCATATTCTTAACATGGTGTAAGCATGTGCCAAGTCAACCCAAATAAAGTATCAAAGGAGAATACAACAATATTATGCTTTTGTATGCTAAAACAACACATGATTATTTCAAGGCACATTAAGCAATCTCAATTGTTTGAAACAAGTCATGCTACATAAATAATTATTAAGCATATAGTAAAAGAAACATCTAACATGACATGATAAAGTTTAAGCCACGGTCAAAACAACCTTCCTTTTGTACCACTATAAGCAGGAAGCTTCCTACTCTCTTCCAACACCAATCGACTTATTTGAAACAACTCACAAATATAATAATAAATAAAGATCAGTGAGCTTGTCTCACAAATCTACAAAGAAGAACTAAAAATTTCTAAGCAAAAATCATAAGAAAACTATGTCTAAACATAGTGCTAGCAAAACAGAACACTCACAAAACAGTAAGAGTGAAAACTAAAGTGTTCTAGGCAATGAAGAACTAGGTATGACTTCTCCAAAATATGAGTGTTGGGGTCCGGCAAATATATTGCAGCAATCAAAGAAAAATAAAACTAAAAATGAAAACAAATACGCTCCAAGAACAACATATAGTGCATGAAGCAAATAAAAATGAAGTGTCTTGAAAGAAGACCTGAAATTTTATTAATGGAGAAGGGGATGCCTTGGGAATCCCCAAGTTTTGACGCTTGTACCTCTTGAATATTTCTTGGGGTGACAAGGGTGGCATACCCAAGATTGATATTTTGTCCATACTTCATCTTATCACATCATTCTTTCCCTACACTTGAAAATTTCCTTCATGCAAAACTTCACACAATCTCCATTAGCAACATTAGTGTATTCAAGATAATAAACCTTTGGATTTAGTTTAGACACAAGTAAAACTTCCATTAAAACACAAGCTACTGTAACAATTACTTTTAAAATCTCAAGTGATCAAGAAGAACTCAAAAATAAACCGATTAAGAGGCGAATGCAAATAATGGCAGAAATCTGTCAAAACAGACCAGCAGGTAAAGATAGATTTTTTAGAAAATCTTCCGTTGCTCAAATAGAAAAGTGCTAAACTAATGAAAGTTATATAATAACCTGAGGCATATGCACAGAAAATTACAGCTCAATCCGACATACTGAGAGTTTTCACGATTTTTTACAGTGAAGCATAAAAATCTGTTTCGGGACAGCAACTTCCCCAAATCTTGCTTCCCTCTCATTAGAGGATACTCTTCGAACAAAAACGAAACAAAAAGGATAAGGAGAGGTTATTACAGAGGAAATAACTCCCAAGACTCAAATAAACAAAAATAAACTGAAAGCAAAAATATATTGGGTTGTCTCCCAAAAGCTCTTTCTTTGTAGCCATTAAGAAAGGCATGATAATTTCGATGATGCTCACATAAGAAATATGAATTTAAGTAAGAGAGAGCATCAAGAAGAAAATATAAAACAAATTTAAGTCTAACCCACTTCCTATGAAAAATAATCTTGTAAAGAAACAAGTCATTAAAGCACAAAGCAACGAGCATAGGAAAGCAAAACAAGTGCAACTTCAAAATTTTCAACATAAAGAGGGAAAACTTAATATTGTTGAGATACATAGAACCATATTTCCCTCTCTCATAATAAATTTCAGTAGCATCATGAATAAAATTAACAATATAACTATCACATAAAACATTCTTATCATGAGCCACATGCATATAATAATTATTACTCTCCACATAAGCATAGTCATTCTAATTAATTGTAGTGGGAGAAAATTCAACAAAATAGCTATTCATCACCATAATATTCAAATATAGGAGGCATATTGTAATCATAGTTAATTTTCTCCTCAATAGTAGGTGGACTGAAAATATCATATTTATCATTGTAATCATCATACATTGGAGGTATAGTATCATCATAGAAAATTTTCTCCTCTAAAGCAGGTGGACTGAAAATATCATATTCATCATTGTAATCATCATATATTGGAGCTATAGTATCATCATAACCAATTTTCTCATCTAAATCTGGGGAACTAAAAAGATCATTTTCATAAAAACTAGCTTCCCCAAGCTTAGACGTTTCCATATCATTAGCAATAATGGTGTTCAAAGAATTCATACTAATAATATTGCTATTATCATGCAAATAAAGTTCCATAGGTTTTTAATTTTCCCTTCAAACACTTCATGTCCTAACTCAAGATAAATACTATAAAGCTCTCTAAATTTTTGTTGTTTTCCATTAAGCCTAACTAGTGAAAATAAAAACAAGAAACGAAAAGATATAATTGCAGAATCTAAAGGAAATAACTTTGAGCACTCACACACCAGCAACAGTACTATAAGATAGCTTAGTAGCCAGAGGATGTGAGTACCTTTTACCTTACCTCCCCGGCAACGGCGCCAGAAAAGAGCTTGATGTGTACACACACTTCTATTCTTGTAGACAGTGTTGGGCCTCCAAGTGCAGAGGTTTGTAGAATAGCAGCAAGTTTCCCTTAAGTGGATCACCCAAGGTTTATCGAACTCAGGGAGGAAGAGGTCAAAGGTATCCCTCTCAAGCAACCCTCCAATCAAGATACAAGAAGTCTCTTGTGTCCTCAACACACCTAATACACTTGTCAGGTGTATAGGTGCACTAGTTCAGCAAATAGATAGTGAAATACAAGTAATATGGATGATTATAAGTGCTAATTGCAATCTGAAATATAAATGGCAGCAAGCAAACATGTAACAGGACTGATTGTAAACGGTGTTTCAATGCTGAGAAACAAGGCCTAGGGATCATACTTTCACTAGTGAACACTCTCATATAAATATCTTCTCTTCATTATGCTACTATGAACTACTCTCCGGTTGGATAACTCCAATCCACGGTAGGGCTACAAAAGCTCTCCTTAAAGTTTGCATTCCCCATCTAGGTGACCCCGCACTATCACCTTGAGTGCTAGATGGTTCCAACAAACACCACAACTTCATAGAGACATCCAACTCAAAATATAACTCATGATAAGTATTTCTGTAATCTTTAGCCTAAGTGCCACACGGTGTGCATACTGTCAACTTCACACACATGGGGATAAGTGGAGATTACAATAAGTAAAGCACTTGAGTAGCAGAGTAGATCTACTTATTCATCTAGATTACAAAGCTCATGATCACAATAAGATCACGCATAGAGAGAGAGATGAACACATAGCTACCGGTAGAGCCCTTAGCCTCGAGGGAGAACTACTCCCTCCTCATCATGGGAGTCAGGAACGGCGATAGAGATGGCGGTGGAGTCGATGGAGATGGCTCCAGGAGCAATTCCCCATCCCGGCAGGGTGTCAAAACAGAGACTTCTATTCCCCGAATCTCCTCTTTGGTGGCGACGGTGCTACGGAACTTTTTGTGGATTTCTTATCTATGTCTTAGGGTTTTTGCATCAGGGTGTTTATATAGGCGAAAGGGCAAGGTCGGTGGATGCTCGAGGGGCCCACACCATAGGGCGGCGCGGCCTTGGGTGGACCCGTGCTAGCCCTAGGTGTGGCCACCTCGTGGCTCCACTTCGTCTCTCCTTCGGGCTCCGTGTTGCATCTGGAAAAATAGGCACTTCGGCTTTTGTTTCGTCCAATTCCGAGAATATTTCGTTACTAGCTTTTCTAAAACCAAAAACAACAGAAAACAGGCAACTGGCACTGTGGCATCTTGTCAATAGGTTAGTTCCAGAAAATGTATAAAAATTCCTTAAAGTGTAGACAAAACATAAGATAGTTGATACAAAACAAGCATGGAGCATAAAAAATTATACATATGTTTATGACGTATCATTGTCCTTGTATGAACATCTGATATGTATAATGAATATATAATTTATTTGTGCAACTATATATTCATGTTGTTCATACTAAATTGTCCAGTAGTCGAGGTTGTGTTGGACACACAACTTAAACCAATGTGAAAGTTGGCTTGATGACTCAGGTTGCATTTGTCATGAGCATGATGATACTATTCCGACTTACACGGATTATACTAAAGAGTTTAGTGAGTCAGACTGACCCATACTGAGATATAACGAGCAACCATCATCTATATGTCTCAATCAATGCAATTGCGTCAACCAAGGTCATCCCTTTAGATACATAAAGACTTGTTGATGACCTTAGGGTCTCACACTCGGAAGTTGTCAGATTGCCAGGCCTATCCTTAATGTGGATACTACGTTGACGAAGCCGATGATCGAGGCAACGCCTCTCTCGATTAGAGATTTCAGGGTTTACGATTCTGAGACGTGTGGATATATGATTTGCTTTGTTCATGGCATGCTCATCTGTATCTTAATCTGTACTTGGATTTGTGCTTCCGCTTCCGCTTGATGTTTGATGATTGATGTATGAGGATGTAATCCTTCAATATTATTACTACTATCTATATATTTGGATCTTGTTGTAATAGTGATGCAATATATTTCTATTTATTTTTAGATGGAATGTTTATGATGTACTCTTGTATGTCATTGGCATACATACTCACTTGTGTACACGTTGGGGATATACTTTCCAGGTATACCCATAGGACTCGCTGACCAGGGTGGCCCACCAATGGGTTAGAGCTTTGCTTCACGGGCGGCCCAGTCAGAGAAAGAGGAGGAGCCAGTTCCGGCTACAACAAGGCCCAGAAGAGTTACCGACTTAGGCTTGTAGTATTACTTGTAGTTCAAGTTGTATCTAGTTACCGACTCTATAATGTAGCCGGATAGGTCTCTCCTGTAACCCTAGGCCCCGGTGACTATATAAATCGACCCTATGGGAGCCTTTAGGGCACACAACCAATCGTAACACCACAATCAACTCGCATAGGAGAACCTCTCTTGTAATCCGCTATAACATCTGGCTTACGCCGATATATTACTGGGTTGCTAGCAGGGGTAGGATCCGATCATCACAGTCGGATCTAAACCTGGGTAAACTTGTGCTCCCGCTCCTGAAACATCCGACGTCTCACACCCCATCTTTCCAACGCCACTAGGACCCCCTATGGCGTACTTGTCGACAATCCAACGACAGTTGGCGCCCACCATGGGGCAGGTGACCTTTGGAGCATCGTTCTAGGCGAAATCTGCGTGTGTAGGAATCAGCGAAACTATCGCCATGGGTCGCGTGGTCTACGCCAGTGATGTCCCTCTCGTCCTTCTCGACGAGACCTGGATTCCGGCTTCGAAACCTGTGACAACCTACACAATCATGTCCATCGGCGAGATCGATATTTATCTCGGTTTCGCTGAAACCACCCAACCCACCCTTGAGGTGATGACCATGGAAGAAGAAAAATCCGGATCTACTTTGTCCGCAGAGGTGGAAGAGTTCAAGGTCCCGGAGAAAATGAAACCCACCCAGCCCACTCCTGCAGTGGAAGAAGAGGTGGAAGAAGAATCTGGATCTAATATCCCTGATGAGATCGGATACACGGACAAGGAATATATCCGCTATGGATCCGTCCTCCCAACATCGTAGCAGAAAAACTAGCCTTGAAGCACAGATAAAGGATATTATGAAACACCCCTACATCGATTACGAAGCAATCGCCGACATTAAGGAGAACTTTGAGATGGAGGAGGCGGAAACCCAACTGTGCCACTACTTCAAGAACATGAACAAGAAGAAGCATTGACTCATGTACCACATAAGCTCTGGATCCTACTTGATCGATGTTGGAGCTGGTAGCGATTCGGTCCTAGACGCAATCAAAGAAAACTCCGACTTACCTGGCTCCCCTTAGGAGTCAATAACGTTGCAGGAACTTCGAGACTTCGACAAAGAGATGGAGGAGTATGAAAAATAACACGTCTCCAAGCCAACGCAAGGTGAGCCGGAAAATTCTCCTAGTCCATATGATAGCATGGATGAAAGCTACACCTCGCATGATGATATGAATACCGGAGATTCCTCCGAGGTCCACAAGCCAACCATGACGGAAAGTACCAACAGAAGTTTATCCCCTGGTACCGGACCGAAAGCTATCTTTGCCACTGGTACGCACGTTAAGGCTACTAGGCGGTCAAAGAAGAAGAAGAACAAAAATCCGACACCGGCAGACCGGACGTCGAGGAAACCAACAAAGAAATAGTTGATGAAGAGATCGAGATGGAGAATCAGGATGGAGATCCGATTAATACCACCCCGATCGACCCTCCTGTGGATGGACACGTTGTCACCAAGGGTGCACGTGAAATTTACAGAGATGCTCTCACGATTCCAATCCCAACGGCTTCGGATCTTGCACCGGAGGCACTAGAGAACAGGGCTAAGGACCTGGAAAAACACCGTCTGTTTCTGCTTGAAGAGGTCGCGTGCATCGTCGAGATGAGACAGCAGTTAGATAGTGATCCTACCAAATATCAGTCAGATTTCAGGCGACATCCAAACAAAACAAGGGGAGGTCCGTTTCTTGCTAACAAGAATCCGAATATCCACAAAGATCTATTCGATGAAAAGGATGGAGAGAAGATCCGAGTCTACAGCACGCCGTTGGAAAACGCTGCTACAACTCGAGCTATCCTTGGCAACAATTCGTCTCCACAGCAGGTCCAGCAGTGCGTTGCATTGCTGGACAAAGGATTAAAGCAGTAGAAAACGGTCGCGTCATTTAGTGGTAAACTGGCCTGAAAGTCCGAGTTTTGCCACACTGGCGCTGACCAAAGAGCTGACATAAGGCTTCGCATGGATACGAATCAGCATTATTGTCCCCGTGGAGAAGAAGAGAATTCAAGAACCGGCTCAAACGGCCACTCCCACCGGCCGGCACATGACTGGGCAAGAGTTATTCCGGTTGCGTCCGAAGACGCCATTAGGGCAATGGTTCCTCATCAGGACCATCGTCGGCAAAACAACCGCTATAGAGGAGACCCGGAAACACGCCGCCAGCGAGAGGAGCAAGATCGACTAAGGATGCCACCACCGAGCCGTCCGGCTGGCAATGTCGGATGAAGATATGATCTGGATCGCCCTGAATCAAGTAGGGACGATGCCCGAAGAAACAGGCATCAGAGTCAGCATAATGAGTCTCCACCGCCACCACCATGTAACCCAGCTGAAAACAATCCACCAGGGCCACCATCGCCTCCTAGCAGCGATATTGAAGGATCCCGACGTAGCCACGAAAGCCGCAGGGGTGGAGGCAGCAATGGTGTCCGACTCTGCCGCGCAGGAGCCGTGAGCCACCAAGGCGCAGATCTCTCTTGCCAAACGACGCTCGCCATCATATTGAATCAAACATAGAAGCGCGGCGGTATGAGGAAGAAGACGTGTATGTGGGACCCAAGTGTTTTGGACCATGCATACGCCAGACCAAATTTCCGGTTGACTTTGGTATTGCCAAACACATTCAGCCCTATGACGGTGCAGCTCGGCCAGATACCTGCCTCCAAGATTTCTTCCAGGCCTGCTACATCACCAAAGGAGGAAACATCCCGGTTGCAGTCCGATATATCCCACTCATGCTGAGGAAGACGGCTCGATCATGGCTCAATGAACTACCAGAGAATTCAATTCACAACTGGTATGATATGAAAAGTGCATTCTTTTTAAACTTCGAGGGAACATACAGGAGGCCCTGCACAGTCGGAGACTTGCAGTGTTGCACACAAAGACCCAGAGAAACCTGCCGGGATTACCTCGGATGATGGATTGACACGAAAAACTCATGCGGAGGAGTAAACGAGCAAACTGCGATAGAAGATTTTATTGCAGGACTTCTAGTCAGACCTTTACGTCACAGACTGAAGTGTGACCACGTCATAGATTTAGGAGAAATGATAGAAACGGCAAGCAAATATGATGATGCGGATGATGATTCAAAAGGGCTGCTAAATATTCTGGCCAATCCCAATACGGCCAAACATCCAAAACAAGCTCAGAAGCGCAAGAACACCTCGGACGAAAAGCCGGCTCCGGACAACGCATCTGTCAACGCAAAGTTCGGATCTGGAGGACAAGGAGGGCGTGGAGGCGGTCGGGGTAGAGGCCGTGGAACTTCCCAAATCAAGGGCAGAGGAGATCAGCAGCCCGGAAGAACCTATACCTGGGCCGACATTGCCAACAATCCCTGTGTCCACCACTTGGATAGTAATGGAGGATCTATCCACACAAATGCTGAGTGTCGTTTCAATGACGACATTAAGAAAGATGAATCCGCTGGCTACAGGGCCAAGCGATAAAAAGGAAAGAAAAAATCCGAGAAAGGAAAGGAGCCCAAGGAAGATTCCGACCTGGAAGAGGTGGAAACCGCTGTAGAGCCCAAGTCGGATGGAAAGAAGACTTTTACGACTAAGAAAGACGCATACGTATGCTTCCTTGGATCCCAACCTGCTAAAGATAAGAAGGCGGTTCTCCGTGAGCTCAATGCCACGGTTCCGGCTGTTCCACAGTTTCTGGACTGGTCGGAGGTAACCATCACCTGTGATCGCTCAAATCACCCCAGGAAAACACATAATCGGGGAAAGTACCTCTGGTCATCAATCCTCTTATTGATGTCTATGAGTTCTCTAAAACACTCATGGACGATGGAAACAGCATTAACATCCTCTACATCGAGACGCTCCATCGCATGAAGCTACACGGGAGCCAGTTGAGTTACAGCAGTGTAACTTTCCATGGCATTGTACCAGGGAGACAGGCGGATTCTCTGGGTGAAATTACTCTGGACGTGACATTCAGAACCCGAGACAATTATCGGACCGATCCACTCTCTTTTGAGGTGGTACCGTTCAAAAGTGCTTACCACGCCATCTTCGGACGTCCGGCTTACTAGGCGTTCATGGCTCGTCCCTATTACATCTACAACATGATTAAACTTCCAGGTCCAAAGGGTGTAATCACCGTACAGGGAAATCCGAGGAAGGCGCGAGAGTGCGATGAAGGATCTGCTGCCTTCGTCGAAGCCGTGTTGCACACCCAGGAGTACTAGGAGATCAAGAGGACCATCAATCCGTACGAGATGCCCGCTATGAAGAACGAGGTGCTGAAGCCAAGTTTGCAGTTCAAGGTGTCGGAAGAGACGAAGAAAACGTCGCTGAAGGAAGATGATCCCTCCAAGATGACGAACATAGGGGTAGGCTTAGGCCACACATAGTAAAGCGCGCTCGTTGAGTTCCTCAAAGCTAATAGTGATATCTTCGCATGGCAGCCTTCTGACATAACCGGAGTACCTAGGGAACTTGCCGAGCACTATCTTAATGTGTACCCTGATGCTAAACCCGTCAAACAGTCCTTACGACGGTTTGGTGATGAAAAGCGCAAAGCAATAGCCAAGGAATTATCCCGACTAGAATTAGCGGATTTTATAATAGAGGTCATCCATACAGATTGGATGGCAAATCATGTACTCGTCCCTAAAAAGGACACCACTGATTTAAGGATATGTGTTGATTATACCGCTTTGAACAAGGCATGCCTAAAAGATACGTTTTCTTTGCCATGAATCAATCAAGTTATCGACTCAACGACAGGGTCGAAACTACTCTGTTTTCTCGATGCATATTCCAGATATCACCAAATACCGATGAAAAATTCGGATAAAATAAAGACATCTTTCGTCACTCTCTTTAGAACCTTCTGCTACAAAACTATGCCTTTTGTCTTAAAGAACGCAGGAGCAACATATCAACATACTATGCAATGTTGTCTCAACGACCAAATCGGACACAACGTTTACTTATACATAGACGACATAGCAGTTATGTCCAAAAATAAGGAAACTTTAATTTCCGATTTGGATGAAACATTTGCTAGTCTACAAAAATTCAATATGATGCTAAATCCAAAGAAGTGTTTCTTTGGAATTCCAGCCAGAAAATTGTTAGGTTTCATCGTCTCTGAGCGAGGCATGGAGGTGAACCAGGAAAAATCAATGCTATACTAAATATTACCAGGCCAACTCGCCTTAAGGACGTGCAGCGTCTCATTGGTTGCATTGCGGCAGTGAGTCGGTTCGTCAGCCGGCTCGGCGAAAGAGCCGCACCTTTGTACAAACTCTTGAAGAAAACTGATAAATTTGTCTGGACTCGGGAAGCCGAAACTGCCCTGCAAAGTTTGAAAGATCTACTTTCAAACCCACCAGTTCTCGCAGCGCCAAAACCTTAGGAACCTATGTTACTCTACATTGCAGCGACCAACAAGGTCATAAGCGTGGTAACAGTAGTCGAGCGCGAGGAAGAAGGCCACGAGCATAAGATGCAGCGGCCAACTTATTACCTGAGTGAGGTACTAACAGAATCAAAACACAAGATCACAGTGGTGAGCACCGCTCCCCTACGAGATATAATCAATAATCGCGATGCCACATTATGTGTCGCAAAGTGGGGAATAGAGCTTGCAGCTTTCGACATTGAGTACAAACCACGTACAGCAATCAAGTCCCAAATACTTTCCGACTTTGTTTTGATTGGACAGAGACGGCAGAAAACACAAGTCCTCCAGACTCGGAACTTTGTACCCTTCACTTTGACGGATCAAAAGCATGAGAAGGCTCGGGGGCTGACGTGGTGTTCAAATCACCCCAAGGAGATAAGGTGTTCTATGTGTTGCAAATACACTTCACGACAACCAATAATATTGCCGAGTATGAAGCACTGCTGCATGGAATATGCATGGCCAAAAACATTGGCATATCAAGACTCATGTGTTACGGAGACTCGGATTTAGTTGCTCAGCAAGTATCTGATATCTGCAATGCAAACAAGCACATGGCAGCATATAAAGCTGTTATGGATCAACTATCTAAATCGTTCGAGAGTTTTGAGGTTCAACACATCCCTCGAGCAGAAAATGAGGAAGCAGATGCTCTATCAAGGATAGGCTCTGCGCGGAAACAAGTACCGGATGGCGCTTTCTTAGAGCATTTAAGGGTCCCCTCCATAATTGGAGTTGATGAGGACTATTCGACCAAATCCGACTCACCTTTAATAGCAGTTCTGGCTGTAATTCCCGGCTGGACAAAAACCTATCTGGATTTCCTAATAGACGGAAAATTATCCGAAGACAAAGTCTTGAGCCGGCAGATTGTCCGACGAGCAAAAGCCTACACTATAATAAATGGTGAGCTCTATAAACGGAGTGTTTCTGGCGTGTTTCAGTGATGTATTTCTTCGGAAGAAGGAGTGGAAATCTTAAGATAAATCCACGAAGGCGAGTGTGGTCATCATGCTGCAGCCAGATCCTTAGTGGCAAAATCTTTTCGACACGGATTCTTTTGGCTTACAGCTAAGGCAGATGCCGATAAACTGGTCAAAACGTGCAGAGGATACCAAAAGTACGCTCATCATGCACATGTTCCGGCTGAACAGCTGCGAACAATCCCTATTACATGGCCGTTCGCGGTCTAGGGGCTTGATATGGTAGGGCCGTTTCACACGGCAAAATATGGATTTACTCACATACTAGTGATGGTGGATAAATTTACAAAGTGGATTGAGGCTAAACCCGTAACAAGTTGCGATGGAGCCACAGCCAGAAAGTTCGTCAAAGATGTAATCATCCGATTTGGATATCCGCACAGTATAATTACTAACAATAGGAGCAATTTTCCATGGGTGAACTTGTCGAATTCTGCGAAGAACAAGGGATCCGGCTCGATATTGCATCAGTCGCACATCCACAAGTTAATGGACAAGTCGAAAGAACTAATGGCATTATTTTACAAGGAATATGACCTCGCCTCGAGGCACCGCTTCGTCGGGCCACGGGGGTTTGGGCGAAAGAATTACCGTCTGTGATATGGAGTTTACGTACAACTCCTAACAGATCAACCGGCTATACTCCTTTCTTCTTGGTATATGATGCAGAAGCAGTTCTTCCAAGTGATCTAATTTATCAGTCTCCACGAGTCAAAGCGTATATCGAAGAAGATGCAGAAGTTTCTCGACAATATGATCTCGACATAATCGAAGAAGTACGCGTTGTTGCTGAGCAGAGATCCAAAAGAGCATGTCATTTTTTCAAAAATCCCAGAATGCTTGAAAGTACTTTATGTTCATGTTCGTTCTGGTTATGATTTTTGAATATCTAAAAAGTGTTACCTTAGGGTATAAAATTTAATTTATTGTTTATACTTTGGTTTTTTATCTGATTTCTTAGACGCGGGTATTTTCTGAGTAGTAAGTTGTTGGTACTGGAAGCCAGCTTTGTTTCCGAGTTTAAACTGGTTTAGCAATTGCGCTCCGTTGCTCGGCAAAGTGTCTGTGCTAAAGGTTAGCCGGCCCACGAAAGGGACGAGGCAGAGATCCAGATAAAACAACAAGTATAGACATAAAACACAAAGTGCTTCAGAAATTTTCAAGCACATGCATAAGAAATATATAAGCATACGTGCTACGATAATAAAAGCATTAGTTTTTACAAGGCCGGCACAAATAAAACATTGTTTCCATCATTACATTGCCAGAATTTCAGAATAATGCATAAAAAATGTTTATGCTGCAGAATTAGGCGGTGGTGATGAAGAAGGTGGAGCGCTGGACTCGACAGTATTGTCGCCCTCGATCTCAGACTCGGAAGCTGCAATGCTGCCTTCTGGATCTTGGGGCGAGGGAGGCACGGCGACGGATCCAAAGAACGGAGTCATATAATTGGTCATCTCCGCCACACGACAAGCATAACCTGCACAGGACTCTTGGATGGCCTTGATGTCCTATGGGTTACCCTGATCATCATCATCGGCAATACCTTTGGTGACATGCCAGATTTCCATCTCGCTGTGGTGGCTCATCACCATGGTAAGAGCAGTCTGAGCGGCTGTCCGAGCGTAGGAGATCTTCCAGTCCTCGATAAGCTTCGGAATCTCCTTGACCTTGTCCCTCACCTCGTGCACTCACATTGTATGCAAGTGGAAAGCTTGACGGACTCGCCATCCTCTTCAAGAGTTTGGCGGAAGTCATATAAGATATCATCTTGATGCGCTCGAGGCGTGGTTTGGAGGTAGGGGAGTCGGAAAGATTCAGGGGGGCTGGAAAAGAACAAAAAAGTCAAAATTCGACTGAAAAGGAAGTTGAAAAATAAACAAAAAGAAAAAGTCGGAAATCTTACCTAGCAAAGAGTGATTCCATTGAGCATGCTCCTTGCGGAGGCTGTTCAGTTCACTGGCTATGGCCTAGGCAATATCCCTCTGAATATCGAAGTCCTTCTTGAGATCAGCTAGTTCTTTATCTCGGAGGGCTATTAGCTTCTCGAGCCTCATGGTCTCATGGTTGCTTGACTCCAGGACAACAGCTACGGATTTCTCCGATTCTAAAGTTAGTTTCTCAAACTTGTCCCGGAGCTCAGCATTCTCCATTTCTAAGACCTTCAAGTTCTCAGATTGCTCTACCATCTTGCTGGACTGGCACAACAGTTCTGCAAAGGAAAAATATCAGTCGGACAAAACAAGTTTGACTATGATAAAAGTTAACTAACAAAGAGGAAGTCGGAAAAGTTTACGTTCTGCTTCATCTTTCTCAATTTTCAACTTCGGATTCTCAAGACGCAAGGCTTTGATCTATTTACGTTTATTGCAAATGTTCTTGAGCAATTCCTGGTTGGAAGATGCAATTTTTTGTAAGTTTAGAGACGGAATACCGTCAGACGGCTACTAAGACTCGGGCTGCAAATTTAACTAAGTAAAATTACAGCACGAGCCTTGGGGGCTACACTACATCATTCTTTTGCAACCTAAAAGCATCAACTCGGATCCAACGATGTTTATCTGGATTTATGCTTGGGGGCTAGAGGATATGATAATAAATGCAAATAAGAATCGGAAACATACAATGTGTTCCAGGTGTAACTTTTCAAATCCGAGCTTGGTGTGCTGTGAAACACCTTGGTAAGGGAGGGGGAAGGCACATCCATCGCTGGGAGTTTGCCAGACTCGACTTTAGCATCCCAGACCAAAATTTGGTCCAGGAGGCTAACCAGCTTGACATCCTCCTGCTCCTGGCTTGCTGCCTCTGGGGTCAAGGTTTGCTTCTCAAGGCTGGATTGAGCCAGCCTGAGGATCTCTTCCTTCTCTTTCCTCTTCAGGCCAGAGATAGCGGAGCCGGCCATTTTATCCAACATTCCTGTAGATGTTACCATGGGATCATTACCCTTGAAGGGTTCACCCTTGTTAGTTGCCTGATCATCAATGGTGACCAGGGCTTGCGAGATGTTGCCAGCATCAGGAGAGGCAGAAGCTTCCTGTGCTGATGGAGTTGGTGGCGGCATGACAGGGGAAACAACAAGCTTTTGCTGACGCATCTGCTTGCCCGGCTTGCTATCCAGCTTGGTCTTACTCTTCAAAGCTGATTTAGCTCTAGAACACGAAAATCCAAATATTAGGTGTGCTCTGGGAAGAAAGAAAGCTATAAAGTACTGAAAATAAAAGACATGAAGCTTACTTTTTAACTACTGGCAGCACTTGGCTACCGGCAGTAATAACAACTTCCTTCGCCTTACGCTTCTTAGAGGCGAGGGCGGCAACTTCTTGCACCTCATATTCCTCCGTCGCCTCCGGATCGTCTGAAGGATAGCCCTCTAATGGAGCTAGCTCAGACTCGGAGAGTTTATCGAGCTAACAAAGTCAAAACGCATCGATGAAAATAGAGTCAGAGAAAGAACATAAAAGAACGATGAAACGCAAAAATCAGAGTCGAAATATTTACCGGAGTAAGAGGACGGTTGGACGTATACATCTTCATGGAGACTTCTAGAACCTTTCGTTCCACTCTCTCCTTGATCAAATATTGCATAAGGGTCATGTAGTCCTTCGCCGGAATCCGGCTCGAACTGACCCGCATCTTGTCCTTCTTGTCGCTGGTGATCTGGTGCATGAGGCGATCTCCATGGTGCTGCAGAGGCTGAATCCGGCGCTCCAACTAGCAGTGGATCAATTCGGATCCACGGAGGCCCTCATGCTTCATCAGAAACTCAATCCGCCTCTTGGCGAGGATCAAGATTTCCGACAGCTCTGGCGCCTCTGCGTCCCATGAATTCTGGTGGGGAGCGGCGCCGTCGGTGAACGCCGGAAGACCTTCCGCCTTTCCAGGATCCGAAATATCCTTGTGAATAAAGAAGGTTCTGGCCCAGCGTTTGACAGATTCGCTAGCGTTAATCCTAGGATAGTCTCGGTTTCTCCTAAGGACTAAGCTAAGGGTGTCGATGATGTAAGGCACACCGGTGCGAATGGAGTTCTTCCGAGTACCATAGTAGTACCGGAAAAGAGTGAGACTTGGCCTAATGCCAAGAAACCCCTCGCACAAAGCTGCATGAGTACTAAGCTCGAGCAGAGAGTTGGGAGGAATATTATGAAGTTGCACACCATAGTAGTTGAGGACCTCGACGAGGAAGTCCGACGGTGGCAAGATGAGGCCACGGTCGACGTATGTGCCAAACAGCACCCTTTTGTCGTTGCACGGCACAGAAACGGAGTGCCCTGAGACGCTCTGCCATGCACCGGCGATGATGAATCCTTCGTCCTACATGACTTGGAGTTCAGCGTTGTCCATGGAGCTGGGGATCCAGAGGCCCCGCATCTTCTTCTCATCCGCCGCCGACGAACTCGTCACCGCACCTGAGGTCGAGATAGACGCCATAGATCTTGGAGGAAAAGGACTGGTGGGGGAGAGAGATTTTTCTCACGGTGTGCGGATGGGAACGGCTGCGGGGTGATCGAGGAGTACGAGGAGGCGATGAATGAATCGATGAAGAAATAAATATGAGAGAAGGTTTTCTCCTCTCTTTTATTTTTCTCTGTGTTTGTAACACCCCCAAAAATACTAAACTTAAATCATCAAGCACTAGTCATCAACATTTAGGGTTAACAAAAACTTTTATAAATAAAATTATGAATGCATGCATATGTGTATGTATGGATTTTGAAATTCTTTGGAACCACCTTGTTTGATTGTTTCATTGCTTGTAAATGTTTCTTAGGTGAAATAAACATCATCTAAAACATTTCCCACACTTTTCCTAAAGACAAGTAAATCAAAACACATATATTAAATGAATGGTCACTTTGACCAATTTAACTCTCATGCCTACTTTCGCTGTCTCAAACTTTCAGAACCTAATGGAAACTTTTATGGATCTTTGCACCCCTTGAATGTACTCATAACAACGTATCAAGGCCCACTTTGTGATCATCTAGAAACTTTCAAATGCATAGTTTAAATGACAATTCAAAATTGAATCTTTATCATATGGGAAGATCCCACTTTTTCAAAAACCACTCAAACAAGCTCAACTTTCAAAACCCAAGCATCTGCAGACTCACCAGCACCAATCTAGCAAACCCACCAAAAATCTTTTCAAAATTCAAAACTTGATTTCATGCGGCCATTTCATCAAACAGGTTGCAGACACAAATCAAACAAACATCAAACACTATTGTGAGCAGTGATTCTTGCCTAACTGGTTCCCCATTTAGCTCACAACCAGCTCAGTAGATCATCTAGCAAGATTAACCAAGCACTAGCACCACTATGAGCTTGCCATTGCCATCAATGGTGAACAGCCGAGCACACCCTTGCCACCCCATAGTCGACAGCAAGCTAGGAGCAGCAGCAAGCCTAGCCAACATGTCTGGGAGGCAGCCCACCGTCCACCGCCACTCCCTATCCACTGCTCGAGCCTTGCCAAGCCCTGGACCACGCGCACGAACCGCACCCAGACCGCTAGAGACCATGCCGAGCGTGCGCCAGAGCACCACCCTCGACCGAAGCCCACAGACCGCGCGCCGCCCTCGCCGCGTGCATACACAATCCCCACCGACCCAGGAGACCGCCAGACATCCCCGTTTGCCGCCCCGTGACACATAGCCACCACTCGTCGTCGAAGAGGCCGCCTCTGCCGCGCAGAGCATCGCCCGTTCCAGACCAAGCCGCACCGCCCCATGCCTCAAAACCATGTCGTTGAGCATCGCCAATAGACACCACACCGTCCCCTAACCTTGCCCATGCCAATAGCCGCCTGTAACATCGCCCCCGACGAGCTCACCGTGCGCCCCGACGGTCCCCTCGCTCGACTATAAATAGAGGCCACCCCCGCTCGATTTCTTCACACCATCTCACTCCCCTCTCCTCACTGATCGTGCCACACCGTTCTCAGAGCAAGGCGAGCACCACCCCGCCGGAATTTCACCGGAGCCCGTCACCTCTGGAGAAGAAGGGAGCCATCGATTTCGTCCACCCCAGGAGCTGCCGTGACCACTCCTGAGTTTGCCATCGTCGACTTCGTCGTTCGCCCGCCTCGCCGACCCTCGCTAGTACCCCGGTGAGCCCCCAGCACCCCCCCCACTGGCCGCGCTAGGTTTCGTTCTCGCCGGTGTTGTCTCGCGTCGACGATGACTCCCAGCCGTTGGATTAGAATCAGATCGAACGACCCACGTTGCCCCATACCACTTCGCCCAGCCCCGTGTCACTGACGAGTGGGGACACCCACTTAAGCAGCCCGCGGAAGCACTGCGCTTAGCAGGCCGGCCCGTTAACCTTTCCCGCGCAGCCCAGTGATTTGAATTAAATCTTTTCTATTTTAATTCAAACACACTTTTGTACCCAACTTCAAAAATCAATCCAGATCGATTCAGTGCACCAATTTGAATGAAACCAATTTTGTTGGAAAGGTCTGTGAATGCTGAATCCAAGCCCGTTGGATTCAAGTCATTTGGATCTATAAATCACCCATGGTAAAAATAACAAGGAAGAAGCTTTTGTGCATTCAAACATTTTTCAAATTTAAACCATAATAGCTTTTGAGTTGATTCCAACTCTCAAAAATCACATTTAACCATACCTTTCAGAATATATAAAAATATATAGGTTTACTTGTAGAAATAATGTTCAAGTAATAAAAGAATGCTACATAGGCATTTCTAGCCACTTTAATTAATTAGAATAAAAGGGTAAAACCTTATTAAATTGTGACACCACTTTAAATCACATTCCCATGGACTATAATATGTGGTGATGACATGTGTCAACATGATCCCATGTTTTGTTTGGAGAATATTAAATCTTAAGTAGTTTTTCAATGAGTAGAAATTACTTTTCTAAAAATAAAAGGAATTAAATCAAGCCTTAACCTTGTAATGTTAGAGATGATGCTAGATCATCTATAGGACCCTTGTGTGTGATGATTGCAAGTAGTTAAGTATTGTTTGGTGATTGTGTACCTCGTATTTATTCATAGACGCTAGTACCGACGAAGGATACGAGGAGGAAGAAGGATACTACGAAGAAGCCGAGGAGAACTTCAACCACTGCTCTGCCCAAGGAAAGCCTTACTAATCAAGTTGACCTATGCAAGCTAACACTTGCAATTTAGCAAGCTTATACTGATTTTGTGCAAGCAAATACTTGCTTGTTACTATGCCTACTATATGCCTTAAGCATATGTGATCATACCCACTTGATAAACCAATCCTAGTTTTATTTGCAAGCTTCTTACTTTATTTCTTTATCAAAGCTTTAACTTAGAGTTGACTTAAGTGACTTGTAGATACTAGAAAGATTCTGAAGGTTGCATAAAGAGCATAAAATTTGGCCTAAGTTAGAAACCTTGATATCATCCTAAGATATAAGGTTGTACTTAGTTGAAACTCCACTAGTTCACCACCCCTCATTAGTACTACCCCCACCTGTAGATGCTAGTGCTAAGCATAAAACTTGATCAACTTTAGATGGGTTTACTTGGTGGAAAAATGGTTATGAAAACCTTGGAATGATGGATCATTCTATTGAAATGTTTTGGACATGTGTTTCCGAACACTTGATGATTTTGGTGATGAAAACGTTGAGGCATGAGCCTTAGCCCTTTATAAAACTGATGGTTGTCTGGATGCGATACCATTCCAATTTTATCGTACAACCACAATACCCGAATATTGGGTAGGGCTTGACTGGAAACTTATATACCTTAGTATTAGTTCCCTCACGGCCAAGGTCTGAGCTGAGGCTACCTTGTGAAGATTGTCCACCTGTGCAGTACCCAAGATGACAGTTGGTCATGGTTGGGAGGCCAAACTCGTAGGAGAGGTGCTTATACTACGGCGTGTAATTGAAAGGTTAGGATTGATTATCCGCATACTGAGTATGGTGAATTCAGGATTTGTTCCTGACGGATGTATCGAATGTTGTGGTGAAAGTGTACAATCTTTGCAGAGTGTCAAACTATTCGAATAGCCGCGTCCGCGGTTATGGACAGTTGGAGTGGCCATACTGTTCCCCCGTCAGACTTTTCAAAATGACTTGTGAAATGAATTGAGACTTTGACTTGACCACAACAAAGTTGTGACCTGAGTTACAAGATCCCACCTAGGAGTTATAAAATTGTGACTAGCTTCGGAACTTAGTAGCGATAAATCTGGCTTTTGCAAAACAACCCTAGAGCCTAGTGTCCTATTATCCAAAAACCCATTTACCTGTTAGTATTAGCTTGCGAGTACTTAAAGAGTACTCATGGCTTTGTCCCTGGCTATTCCCATCGCCAGACTATGAAGAGGAGTACCTGGAGGATGGACCCCAGGGAGGTTACGACAACTAGGATCATCTCCCATCGTCAGCATTTCCTGTGACCCCGAAGATGGAGCTTCGCCTATGCTACCGTTATTATTACGTATTCCGCTGCTTGAAGTTGTATTAAGAACTGGATCGTGAGATCCCTATTTGTGTAAGAACTTATGTATCGTTTGTAATGGATGATGTACTATGGTATCCAATTCTGTTATGTCTCGCAAAAATGGTAATCCTGGGATTGCGATGTATGGCATAACAGGCATCTAGGATTGAAAAATCCGGGTGTTGACAAGTTGGTATCAGAGCCATCCTGACCATAGGAGACCCTAGTTAGACTGGGCGTTTGAACCAAAAAACTTAGTTTCAAAACCAAAGAAAACAAATATTTACAAAAACTTATTCTAATTCTTATCCCTTTTATTCTTTCATAAAAATTCATGTTCCTCAAAAACTCTTGCAAAATACATAAAATTTTGACACACTTGATCACCCCTGCTAATCTACTCATCCTCTATTCTTATAGATGGACGTGAAGTACAGCAAGTTTTACCAACTGGGGAATGGAGGAGACCTTATCTTTGAGAGGGATTTGGACCAGCTTTCGGAACTTCTGGAGCGTGCGCACCCCGAGTTCTTCGGAGCTCAGCTCAATGATCAAGGAGGAGAAGATCTGCAGTGGCTAATTGTTGCAAGTCTTCGAGGAAAGATTGAACCTCCCACTGTGGAGGGAATTCAGTTTACCTTGAGGGAAAACAACTGGCTCGATGGACTTGCCAGAGCAATGTAGGAAGCTCTTTCCTGTCTGTGTGGGAAGAGCATCAATCACATCAAGGGTACTCGCTTTGAGTTTTTCCCAAGGCGTGATGCAAATGGACAACCACTGGAAGCCCCATACCACCCCGAGCTGAAGACTCAATTGGACCACCTTAGCTTCATGATGTACGATCGTCAGCAGGAGTTGGACAACTGCCGTGACTACTGCAACCACAAGTCTGCCATCATCAAGACAAAGGATCAGACCATCGCCATGCTAGCAAGGGATCGCAAGTCTCGCCGCCGTCAGCTCGACAAGAAGGAGCGCATTATTGCCCGTCTTCGCCACCGCATCTCATCTTTGGAGGAGACCATCCACGAGAGAGACATGCAGTTGGAGGAAAGGGATAATGCCGGAGAGGATCTTCGTGGAGACCCTTACTCCTATCTCAGTGATGACGATGATTTTTTGGAGGATCAGGCCATGGACTTCTTCACCGATGAGGATGATTTCGCCTTCATCGATGATGATGAAGATGATGAAGCCACAGATTCCGAGGAGTAGTAGCACTTGAGCACTAGCGTAGTGAGTAGTATTCGGTCCCACTGTATCGTAGTTCTCAGGCTGGTTCTTAAAACCATCTATTTTTCTTTGTTGTGGTGTGTGTTGTACTGTGTGCTATGAATGAATGAATGAAAAAGCAAGTTGCTAGAAAAATCTGAGTCAAACCTTTAAAACTTTTCAAAATCCCCGAAACCTTAGAAATCTCCCTCTTTTCTCATGATCTATCTAAATCTTCAGATGCCACGTGGAGGAAGTGGTTCAGCCCCGGACCCGATGTTGCAGATCCTGCAAATGTTGACTTCTGACCGCGAAGCTGAAAGAGCGGAACGTCAAGCCAACCTAGCCACTCTGCAACAGATAGCCCAGCTAGCCCACAACAACCAAGGCCATGGAAATCAGGACAACCATGGATCTAAGCTCAAGAATTTCCAGAACACCAACCCACCTGTTTTCACTAAGTCAGAAGAACCCCTAGAAGCCGATGATTGGCTGCAAACCATGGAAAATAACCTAGAAGTCGCCGGAGTGGAAGCCAACGAGAAAGTTCTGTTTGCCACCCATTATCTAGCCGGAGATGCCAGGGCATGGTGGAACAGCGTTCGCGCAATGACCGGAGGCTAGATGATGACCTGGGAGGAATTCAAGGTCAAGTTCAGCAGAACCCATGTGCCACCGGGTTTGATCAAGAGAATGAGAGACGAGTTCAGAGAGCTGAAGCAAGGAAGGATGACTGTAGTGGAATACTGTGACAAATTTTTGTCATTAGCTAGGTATGCCCCGGACGAGATAGACACGGAAGCCAAGAAGAAGGAGAGGTTTCTGAATGGTCTGCATGACGAGATGCAGACGGTGTTAGTCAATATTCCATTTGCGGATATTGAAGCCCTTGTCGACTCTGCCATCCAGATGGAAGGAAAGATCAACCAAGCCAATGAGAACCGCAAGCGTCGTATGATGCATCAGCCAGGAACCCATCAGACCCCCGATGCACCGTCCGACCTATCCCAACCGTGGAAACCCTAGACCCGGAGGAAATCACAACAACCCCGGCAACTCTAGCAATTTCACCCGTGCCCCACCCAAATTCAACAACAACAATGCTACCGCCAACACCAACACTGCCCCTAGGACTGGAAGCAATGTTGTGCCTGTCGCAGCCAAGGACAAGTCGCAAGTGACTTGTTATGACTGTGGAAATAAAGGCCACTATTCCAACGAGTGCCCCAACAAGAAGAATGCTACAGCCCCCAATGCCAATGTCCCAGCTCAGCAGCAGCATCGTGTTCAGCCAGGGAGAAGATTTGCCCCAGGGAATTCACTCAACCGCAATGGCCGTCTTTTTCTCATGCATGCTGAAGAAGCTCAGGAAGCGCCAGACGTCGTGCTGGGTATGTTTTTTGTTAATTCAGTACTTGCAAGAGTGTTGTTTGATTCTGGTGCATTGCATTCATTTGTCACCGAAGAATTTGCATGCACTAGTAAAATACAACCAACCAAACTGAAGCATGTTATGATTGTTCAAATTCCCGGATCAACCACCAAGGCTAGGCAAATTTGCAAAGCCGTCCCTATCCGAATCCATGGCATAGACTTTTATGCTAATCTGATAGTACTCGGAACTAAAGGTTTGGAAGTAGTACTAGGAATGGATTGGATGTCCAAACATAAAGGATTGATTGGCTGTGCCAAGAAAGCCATCACCATGACCAGTACAGCCGGAATATCAGTCGAACGTATATCTGAAACCTTACCTCGCCAATTCAAATGCAACAAGAGTATATCCCAACCTACAATTGACCAAGTCCGGATAGTCTGTGAATACCCCGATGTATTTCCAGATGTTTTGCCCGGTATGCCCCCAGATCGGGATATCGAGTTTATCATTGAACTAATCCCCGGAACCGGACCCATAGCCCAGAGACCCTATAGTATGAACCCGTCAGAGCTCGCAGAACTGAAGAAGCAACTGGATTCCATGCTAGAAATTGGATTGATTCAACCAAGTGCGTCACCATGGAGATCACCTGTCTTGTTTGTGGACAAGAAGGATGGAGGTAACCGTTTGTGTACGGATTATTGGAAGTTGAATGATGTCACCATCAAGAACAAGTACCCCTTGCCCAAGATAGAAGATTTGTTTGATCAGTTGACCGGTGCCAAGGTGTTTTCTAAGATTGATCTTAGAACTGGCTATCATCAACTCAAGATTCGTGCAGAGGATATTCCAAAGACTGCCTTTACCACCATATATGGATTGTATGAGTATACAGTCATGTCTTTCGGATTAACCAATGCCCCCGCTTATTTCATGAACCTCATGAATAAGATTTTATGGACTTCCTGGATAAGTTTGTCGTTGTTTTCATCGATGACATTCTGATTTATTCCAAATCAGAAGAAGAACATGAGCTACACCTAAGGACCATTCTTGGAACCCTTAGAGAGCATCAGCTGTATGCAAAGTTTAGCAAACGTAAATTCTGGTTATAGGAAGTAGGATTCCTCGGTCACATTGTATCAGCCGGAGGAATTGTCGTTGACCCTGCCAAAGTGAAAGATGTAGAAGATTGGCAAGCCCCAACCACTCAAACCCAAGTTCGTGCATTTCTCGGATTGGCGGGATATTACCGCAAATTCATAGAAGGATTCTCTAGTATCGCCAGACCCATGACCCAATTGCTGAAGAAGGACAAGAAGTTTGAATGGACCGACAAATGTGAAGCGAGTTTTCAAGAACTCAAAAGGAGATTGATTTCAGCCCCAATCTTGATCATGCCGGATATCACGAAGCCCTTCGATGTGTATTGTGACGCATCCAAGATTGGTCTCGGATGTGTGCTAATGCAAGAAGGCAAAGTTATATCTTACCTATCTCGACAATTGAAGCAACATGAGCAAAACTACCCAACCCATGACCTCGAACTCACAGCCGTAGTTCTAGCCCTGAAGACATGGAGACATTACCTGATGGGAAACCGTTGTGAGATTTATTCGAATCACAAGAGCCTAAAGTATATATTCACTCAGAAGAGCTGAATATGAGGCAGAGAAGATGGATTGAGCTAATCAAGGATTATGACCTGGACATTCACTATCACCCTGGTAAAGCCAACGTGGTAGCCGATGCCCTTAGCAGATTGCCGTGCCGCTTGAACTCCATGATTTTGAAGGAGCAACCAAGTTTGCACAAGGAGATGGAAGATTTTCGAATGGAATTAGTAAGTGAAGGATTTTTGGCTAGCATAGAACTCCAGCCCACTTTGATCAGTCAGATTAAGGAGGCGCAGAAGGAAAATGCTAGTATCGACGGAATCAAGCGTCGTATCGGTACCGGCAAAGTACCCGGATTCACCGAGGACGAAGAAGGAGTGTTGTGGTACAAAGGACGCCTTTGTGTACCAGCAGATTCTGAATTGAAAGAAGTTATTTTGAAGGAGGCTCATGATACTCTTTATTCTATCCATCCCGGAGGAACTAAGATGTATCAAGATTTAAAGGAGCAATTTTGGTGGCATAAGATGAAGAGAGAAATCGGAAGCTATATCGCCAAGTGTGATATATGTCAGCGAGTCAAGGCAGGACATCAAAGACCCGCTGGATTGTTGCAACCATTGCAGATTCCGGAATGGAAATGGGATTCTGTAGGAATGGACTTTATCACTGGACTACCTACTTCTAGTAGGGGAAATGACTCTATCTGTGTCATAGTGGACAGATTGTCCAAAGTCGCCCATTTCTTGCCCGTCAAAACCACATATCAGAGTTCGAAACTAGCGGAGTTGTACATCGCTAGAATCGTCAGTTTGCACGGAGTCCCTAAGAACATAGTATCGGATTGAGGAACTCAGTTTACCTCGAGATTCTGGAAGAAAGTCCAAGAAGGTTTAGGAACCCGTCTAGATTTCAGCACCGCGTATCACCCTCAGACCGATGGACAAACGGAGCGAGTAAATCAAATACTCGAAGATATGCTAAGAGCATGTGTGTTAGAATATGGATCCAAGTGGGAAGACTGTCTGTCGTTTGCAGAATTTTCATACAACAACAGTTATCAAGCCAGTCTGCAAATGGCCCCCTTTGGATTCATGTACGGAAGAAAGTGCCGCACCCCTTTAAACTGGTCGGAAGTAGGAGAGAGTCAGATTTTTGGACCCGACATCCTACGAGAAGCAGAAGAGAAGGTTCACAAGATTCGTGAGCACCTCAAGACCGCCCAATCCCGACAGAAGAGTTACGCCGACAAGAGACGTAGAGACCTCGCCCTCAACATAGGAGATTTTGTTTATCTGAAAGTGTCGCCATTGAAGGGAATGCAGTGTTTCCAACTCAAAGGAAAGTTAGCCCCCAGATATATCGGACCTTTCCAGATTCTGAACCGTCGAGGAGAAGTATCGTACCAATTGGAGCTACCTGAAGAGATGTCATCCATGCACAATGTGTTCCATATCTCGTTACTTCGCAAGTGTCTCGAAGTCCCCGAGAAGACCGAAGTATTCAAGAATATCGACCACCGGACCATAGAAATCAACGATGACCTAACCTATCCCGAAGTACCCATCCGCATTTTGGAAGAAGCTTTTCGAACTACCCGAACCCGAAGCATCAAGTTTCTCAAGATTCAGCGGAGCAACCACACAGAAGAGGAAGCTACCTGGGAGTGCGAAGATCACATCAGGACGGAGTTTCCCGATCTCTTCAAATCCTAGGTAATCTTTTCGTCCTTTTTTCAAATATCAGGAAGAGATTTTTGTTTAAGGGGGGAAGGTTTGTAACACCCCAAAAATACTAAACTTAAATCATCAAGCACTAGTCATCAACATTTAGGGTTAACAAAAACTTTTCTAAATAAAATTATGAATGCATGCATATGTGTATGTATGGATTTTGAAATTCTTTGGAACCACCTTGTTTGATTGTTTCATTGCTTGTAAAATGTTTCTTAGGTGAAATAAACATCATCTAAAACATTTCCCACACTTTTCCTAAAGACAAGTAAATCAAAACACATATATTAAATGAATGGTCACTTTGACCAATTTAACTCTCATGCCTACTTTGGCTGTCTCAAACTTTCATAACCTAATGGAAACTTTTCTGGATCTTTGCACCCCTTGAATGTACTCATAACAAAGTATCAAGGCCCACTTTGTGATCATCCAGAAACTTTCAAATACATAGTTTAAATGACAATTCAAAATTGAATCTTTATCATATGGGAAGATCCCACTTTTTCAAAAACCACTCAAACAAGCTCAACTTTCAAAACCCAAGCATCTGCAGACTCACCAGCACCAATCTAGCAAACCCACCAAAAATCTTTTCAAAATTCAAAACTTGATTTCATGCGGCCATTTCATCAAACAGGTTGCAGACACAAATCAAACAAACATCAAACACTATTGTGAGCAGTGATTCTTTCCTAATTGGTTCCACATTTAGCTCACAACCAGCTTAGTAGATCATCTAGCAAGATTAACCAAGCACTAGCACCACTGTGAGCTTGCCATTGCCATCAATGGTGAACAGCCGAGCACACCCTTGCCACCCCATAGTCGACAGCAAGCTAGGAGCAGCAGCAAGCCTAGCCAGCATGTCTGGGAGGCAGCCCACCGTCCACCGCCACTCCCTGTCCACTGCTCGAGCCTTGCCAAGCCCTGGACCACGCGCACGAACCGCGCCCAGACCGCCAGAGACCATGCCGAGCGTGCGCCAGAGCACCACCCTCGACCGAAGCCCACAGACCGCGCGCCGCCCTCGCCGCGTGCATACACAATCCCCACCGACCCAGGAGACCGCCAGACATCCCCGTTCGCCGCCCCGTGACGCATAGCCACCACTCGCCGCCGAAGACGCCGCCTCTGCCGCGCAGAGCATCGCACGTTCCAGACCAAGCCGCACCGCCCCATGCCTCAAAACCATGTCGTTGAGCATCGCCAGGAGACACCACAACGTCCCCTACCCTTGCCCATGCCAATAGCCGCCTGTAACATCGCCCCCGACAAGCTCACCGTGCGCCCTGACGGTCCCCTCGCTCGAATATAAATAGAGGCCACCCCCGCTCGATTTCTTCACACCATCTCACTCCCCTCTCCTCACTGATCGTGCCACACCGTTCTCAGAGCAAGGCGAGCACCACCCCGCCGGAATTTTACCGGAGCCCGCCGCCTCTGGAGAAGAAGGGATCCATCGATTTCGTCCACCCCAGGAGTTGCCGCGACCATCCCTGAGTTCGTCGTCGTCGACTTCGTCGTTCGCCCGCCTCGACGACCCTCGCCAGTACCCCGGTGAGCCCCCAGCACCCCCCACTGGCCGCGCTAGGTTTCGTTCTCGCCGGCGTTGTCTCGCGTCGACGATGACTCCCAGCCGTTGGATTAAAATCAGATCGAACGACCCACGTTGCCCCATACCGCTTCGCCCAGCCCCGTGTCACTGACGAGTGGGGACACCCACTTAAGCAGCCCGCGGAAGCACTGCGCTTAGCAGGCCGGCTCGTTAACCTTTCCCGCGCAGCCCAATGATTTGAATTAAATCTTTTCTATTTTAATTCAAACACACTTCTGTACCCAACTTCAAAAACCAACCCAGATCGATTCAGTGCACCAATTTGAATGAAACCAATTTTGTTGTAAAGGTCTGTGAATGCTGAATCCAAGCCCGTTGGATTCAAGTCATTTGGATCTATAGATCACCCATGGTAAAAATAACAAGGCAGAAGTTTTTCTGCATTCAAACATTTTTCAAATTTAAACCATAATAGCTTTTGAGTTGATTCCAACTCTCAAAAATCACATTTAACCATACCTTTCAGAATATATAAAAATATATAGGTTTACTTGCAGAAATAATGTTCAAGTAATAAAAGAATGCTACATAGGCATTTCTAGCCACTTTAATTAATTAGAATAAAAGGGTAAAACCTTATTAAATTGTGACACCACTTTAAATCACATTCCCATGGACTACAATATGTGGTGATGACATGTGTCAACATGATCCCATGTTTGGTTTGGAGAATATTAAATCTTAAGTAGTTTTTCAATGAGTAGAAATTACTTTTCTAAAAATAAAAGGAATTAAATCAAGCCTTAACCTTGTAATGTTAGAGATGATGCTAGATCATCTATAGGACCCTTGTATGTGATGATTGCAAGTAGTTAAGTATTGTTTGGTGATTGTGTACCTCGTATTTATTCATAGACGCTAGTACCGACGAAGGATACGAGGAGGAAGAAGGATACTACGAAGAAGAAGCCGAGGAGAACTTCAACCACTGCTCTGCCCAAGGCAAGCCTTACTAATCAAGTTGACCTATGCAAGCTAACACTTGCAATTTAGCAAGATTATACTGATTTTGTGCAAGCAAATACTTGCTTGTTACTATGCCTACTATATGCCTTAAGCATATGTGATCATACCCACTTGATAAACCAATCCTAGTTTTATTTGCAAGCTTCTTACTTTATTTCTTTATCAAAGCTTTAACTTAGAGTTGACTTAAGTGACTTGTAGATACTAGAAAGATTCTGAAGGTTGCATAAAGAGCATAAAATTTGGCCTAAGTTAGAAACCTTGATATCATCCTAAGATATAAGGTTGTACTTAGTTGAAACTCCACTGGTTCACCACCCCTCATTAGTACTACCCCCACCTGTAGATGCTAGTGCTAAGCATAAAACTTGATCAACTTTAGATGGGTTTACTTGGTGGAAAAATGGTTATGAAAACCTTGGAATGATGGATCATTCTATTGAAATGTTTTGGACATGTGTTTCCGAACACTTGATGATTTTGGTGATGAAAACGTTGAGGCATGAGCCTTATCCCTTTATAAAACTGATGGTTGTCTGGATGCGATACCATTCCAATTTTATCATACAACCACAATACCCGAATATTGGGTAGGGCTTGACTGGAAACTTATATACCTTAGTATTAGTTCCCTCACGGCCAAGGTCTGAGCTGAGGCTACCTTGTGAAGATTGTCCACCTGTGCAGTACCCAAGATGACAGTTGGTCATGGTTGGGAGGCCAAACTCATAGGAGAGGTGCTTATACTAGGGCGTGTAATTGAAAGGTTAGGATTGATTATCCGCATACTGAGTATGGTGAATTCAGGATTTGTTCCTGACGGATGTATCGAATGTTGTGGTGAAAGTGTACAATCTCTGCAGAGTGTCAAACTATTCGAATAGCCGCGTCCGCGGTTATGGACAGTTGGAGTGGCCATACTGTTCCCCCGTCAGACTTTTCAAAATGACTTGTGAAATGAATTGAGACTTTGACTTGACCACAACAGAGTTGTGACCTGAGTTACAAGATCCCACCTAGGAGTTATAAAATTGTACTAGCTTCGAAACTTAGTAGAGATAAATCTGGCTTTTGCAAAACAACCCTAGAGCCTAGTGTCCTATTATCCAAAAACCCCTTTACCTGCTAGTATTAGCTTGCGAGTACTTAAAGAGTACTCATGGCTTTGTCCCTGGCTATTCCCATGGCCAGACTATGAAGAGGAGTACCTGGAGGATGGACCCCAGGGAGGTTACGACAACTAGGATCATCTCCCATCGTCAGCATTGCCTGTGACCCCGAAGATGGAGCTTCGCCTACGCTACCGTTATTATTACGTATTCCGCTGCTTGAAGTTGTATTAAGAACTGGATCGTGAGATCCCTATTTATGTAAGAACTTATGTATCGTTTGTAATGGATGATGTACTCTGGTATCCAATTCTGTTATGTCTCGCAAAAATGGTAATCCTGGGATTGCGATGTATGGCATAACAGGCATCTAGGATTGAAAAATATGGGTGTTGACAGTGTTAAGATTCATGCGTTAACACGCGCGATTAGCGCCACATGTATAGGAGAGAGGGAGGTAGCTTCCTCGCGACCCTTCCGCCCCTTCGATTTTTGCATAGGCATTGAAACGACGTTCTGTTCCGTAAGGAGCGGACCCACCAACGGTCGTGCTGATAGGACTCCTGTCAGCGACGGGGCCTGATCTGAAAAGTTATCAGTCCGCACGCCACTGAAAAATTCGGCTTATGTTTCAAACTAAGCAAAGAAAAGATTAAAGTCAGAACAAAACATATCCAACTCAATTGACTCGGAATCCTACATTACCGAAAGAAGTTTTCGGAAACCCTTCAAGATTCTCAAGACGAAAAAACCATCAAGCTAGATGATTTATCCGACTTTGGATCTTTAAGACTTCTAGGGGCTACTGTTGGGGATATACTTTCCGGGTATACCCACAGGACTCGCTGACAATGGTGCTCCACCAATGGGTTAGAGCTTTGCTTCACGGGCAGCCCAGTCAGAGAAAGAGGAGGAGCCAGTTCCGGCTACGATAAGGCCCAGAAGAGTTACCGACTTAGGCTTGTTGTATTACTTGTAGTCTAAGCTGTATCTAGTTACCGACTCTGTAACATAGCCGGATAGGTCTCTCTTGTAACCCTAGGCCCCGGTGACTATATAATCCAGCCATATGGGAGCCTTTAGGGCACACAACCAATCATAACACCACAATCAACTCGCACAGGCAAACCTCTCTTGTAATCCGCTATAACATCGCCTTACGCCGATATATTACTGGGTTGCTAGCAAGAGTAGAATTCGATCACCGCAGTCGGATCTGAACTTGGGTAACTCGTGCTCACCGCTCCTGGAATATCCGACGTCTCACACCCCATCTTTCCAACGCCACTAGGACCCCCTATGGCGTACTTCTCGACAATCTGACGACAGTACGCTTGACGTGCAACTCTACCGGACATGTTTCTCGCTCTTGAAGCTATAACTTTGAATACGGATGTGATTGTTTGTCGGTACTGTATCCCGCCATTGCGGCCTTCTTATGGGTGGTCTAACGGTCTCCACGGTAGTACGTCCTGTATCCACATTTGGATTATACCGGCTTAAGATTTAGAAACATGTAGTCCAGGGTTTACGCTGGACTACCGGTGGAGCACTGCTTCATGATGCGCCACGGGTACTTACCTGTGGTGCATCACTGCAGAGGTACGCCACCGGTATGCAACCCATGGATAGTTGTTTACGTAGTAGTGACTAGCCAAACCTGGCGTCCAATACTAAGTGAAACAGCCGAACAAGCTAGTTTCTAAGCTTCAAAATTTGAAACAGCCGAACAAGCTAGTTTATGGGCTTCAGAATTTGAAGCTCTATTCTCATGCCTGGAGCGCACCTCCTGCCTGAGGTGTGTAGACGCCTTCACCTCGGCAATAGCCACACTATAGCTTCCAGCAAAGGTGCTCTTTATGGCATTAACCACTGCTAGGAAATCAGATGCCACAGTAACCCTTTGTACCTGAAGATCATTTGCCAAGGCGAGAGCCTCCTGGCTGGCAATTTCCTCCAAGGTCGCTGGACCACAGATCCCCTGAATAGTGAGCGTCGAGGCGCCAAGGAAATTCCGAGAAGAACTTCTACAGATCTCCCCTACCGCAACCCCAGATGCATCTTTCGCCACAGCAGAATCGGTATTAACCTTTACAATAGCCATCTGCCAGAGGTATCCATAGTGAGTGAGAGTTTTGCACACCCCTCACCCCACTACTAACACTGGCTCTTGCTACCGAAAGATCACATATGTAACTCTCGACAAACAAGTGAGCATACAGTGTGCTTTGGAACTGTTCATCATGGATTATCTTTGGTCTTGTGTATCGGATGGCCCACAGGGTTACATCCATCCTTGTGAAATCGTCTTTGGACAGAGTCTCCATCATCGCAAAGAGCCATTGTCTTGCAGAAGGGTCATCATTCATGCATATGTGCTCCGTGATCTCTTCATCTGCTAAGGTTCATTTGTTTTATCATCCCAAACAGGAATTTCCATTCAACCTCAGTATCAAGTCTGGTTTTCAAAAACAGAAACAGACAAACAGGAATATTGATATTCAATCTCACTATAGATATCTTATAATATTAGCATTGGAGACCACAATGCCAAGCCTTTGAAATGTTTGTGCTTTGATGGCTTGAACCGTAAATCTAAAATTTCCATACCAGAATCGTAAACTACAGATGATAACATGGCCAACAATTGCATGATGCATGTAAAAAATGCATTAGTTTTATCGAAAACATGAAACATGCATTCAGTTTTTTTTACTATATTTGTTTGTCCTTTTTATTTGCTTGGCCTTTTATTGTTATATAGTATATATAGTTATTCAAATATATTCACAAGTTGTACAATATAATGATCATAATTCAACTGTTTGATCTTCTAAACTCAGTATCAAGTATGGGTTTAAATATCCAAACAGGAATGTTGACATTCAACCCCCAGTATCAGTATCTTATGATATTGACATTGGAGATCGCAATGCCACATCCAAACAAAGCATTATGCCGAAATCCTGTGCTTTGATTGATAGCTATAACCGTAAACTTATAACTTCCATGTTCGAATCATAAAATGAAGATGATAACATGACCAACACGTTGCAGGATGCATGTCCCATGCCACGAAAAATGTATCAGTTTTATCAAAAAAAAAATGCATTTGTATATACGCCCAGGTGAAATGCCGGTCATTGCAGGGCATGTCCAATCAATAAATGCATTAGCGACACAAAGAAATGAAAATTAAGTAGGAACATACAGAAGAAAGTGTTATCATGTTTGGTTTCGACTTTTTCACGGAAGCGGAAATGAAATCCGAAAACTAATGCAGAAGTCCAGATACAAAGCCAATACGCCGCGGAACAAAGCAAAAGTTCCCAAAAAACTAGAAAACCTCCGTAAGATAATTGTAAGTTTTTATGATATATCACACATATATAACTACGTATCGTGCATATATTTCAAACTTTGGCAAATGATCAAGATTAGCGCTTGCAGAACAACCAGCTTCGACTAGCCTGTGCCCTGATGGAGCGGCGAATGTTGGAACAAGATTTGGCGGGCAGATGTGCTGTCAAAGGTAAAGCTTTTTTGCTGGAAAGCTGCAGTAAACGCCCTAGCAAAGGAGGACAGTAAAATCCGTGGAGGCATGGAAGTTACCTGGCCTTGGCTTGGTCTCAACTGCCAGTGATCATCGAGACGGATTGCAGCCAACTGATGGCAATTCTTCAAGCTACTCGGCCGGATCATTCCCCATACACGACAAAAGAGTTACATAGTTAATCAGAGTAACCAGTGTTGCGATCGTAAAAGTGGATCGTGGACTAGTTAGGGTTGGTCACCTTCTTCCAAACTTTGCAAGAACAGAACGTCGCACTGTCATTTGGCTCGGCTCTAGACCTGAAGTTGTTCTTCAGCAAATCTAATGGCATATATGAACACAGATACCCAATGGCATATGAACACAGATATCTAATGGCTTCTGCATCTCACTATGTTGGCAGCAGGGCTGCTTTACAAGCATCTTTACATTATTTTTTCTGCATACATCCAACACAAGGGGCCTCTTCGTTCCCCACGAGTTGTGAACTGTAGCAAGGTGAAAACAACAAACAAATAAAGAAAAAAAAATGTACATGTAAAACTTCAATCTCTCCTTTTCTTTTCTTCATCTGGGTAAATGCGAGTTTCAGCAAGTTTCAGCACTGTCCTGGACAGCTCTCCAGTTTGTTTGGCATACAAGGGGGTCAGAAGTACTTCCTAAAATGAAGCGCAACCCACGGCGCGGGCTGTGTGTTCTCAGGCTCCCTCTCGTTCTTATTGTAATAGTCAGACCACATAGCCGGGTATATTTCAGGGTTGAAGCCGTCACGGTATACACAAAATGGCAACCATCCTTCGCCGTTCATCCTCCGTTTCCTTTCTCGAGGGTATGCTAGAGGCGCCTGTACATACCTGTGTTGGAGGGCCTATCAGATTAGCATAAGAATTGTTCATTTCGATCCTAGATAATGGTCAGATTGCTACCTGATATCATCAACCACAGAATCCCAACAGAAATGTGTATGCCCAAATACATGGCAGGCTGCTCCAGCTTCAGCGCTCTTGTGTATAGCTCTCAACCGCCTCTCCAGATAATCAGAGCCGATGAGCTTCGGAAGGTTCGGATAGTAAAGCATTCGCTTTTCTGGACACAGCTCTTGCCTACAGAGTTGAGTAGAAGTTATTAATTTTGGGGATTTTGGTGATGCAATTTAAATAGCACTGAATATCCTAATGCAGAAGCCAAGACATGTCAACTCGATGATCAGGGATAGGCTTCATCATAATAGCTAATACTAAAGCATCAGCAACTTGACTCAATTACACAGACAGCATGAAAAATTGAAATAAATATCTTCCACTGCAATTTGTGTTCTGATGCATGTAACACACCAAATGGCTACCTCAGGAATGACTGGTCACATAGAAAGTCATTACTGCATTCCAGAAGTGGTTCATTTTATCATACTTAGACAACAGGATTTCTCCTTGAGATGTTCTCATCATAAAAATAGAACAGAAATGAAATACAAATACTAAGTGCGAAAACAAAAGCTTAGAAGATGGTGACTAATGATGTTACAGGAAATCACATAGGTGAGGTATGATAGCTGTCAGCAAATCATGTTTACTCCATAATTATGATTAATCTCCAAATTCAGAGCTTGAATTGAGCAGATCGGTTGTCATGCGACAAGTAATTCAATCAAGCATAGTAAGTATCAACAAGATTACTGAACTTCTAAAAGTGGCACACCATAAATAGGAGGTGCGAGGCTATGAGCACTCACCTTGGTACGAAGTGTGAAAATGTTAGTATCTGTTTGCTGTTCTTTTTTACTTCTTCAATAGCATCATTGTATTTTTCATTCAACTGGTCAAAGTAAAGAGCAAGAGCTTCATCATCACTTCCCAAGTCTGAAGGCCATTTGCAAGCATGAAAATCTTTACAAGCCTGCTCATGAAAGAAAAGACAACATATCAATGCATGCATGTCAGGAGGGAATTGGGCAGAGCACTGCACTTTCAGAAGAACAAAAATTGAGAAACAGAAACAGCAAGTGCATGTCTACAACTATAGGCAACTGTGTCTGTATAAGACATTTCTCACTATATATTATATCATATATACTGAATTTGCAAGTTACCATGGTTACCAGAGGTGATATTAATATATGATATGAATATCAGACTACACATCAGGCAAGTCCCTTGCTCGAAGTAATTCAGCTAACAGCCTGACATGTGAATAAACTATCAACCTTATAATGCTTTTGGACACAGGTCCCAGAATGGTTGTATTATACCAGAATGCATAGCTCTTGAAGGTATTTCATATTGGACAGCACATGGTCTATACTCAACATAATTCAAGAACTAATAAACTGCCTTAATTGAAACTCCCTACTTGGTAACACACTATGACAGTAAATTGCAAACCAGAACAAGAAATTGAGGGAAAGACCAACTTACCATCTCTAATGAAGGAACACGCACACTGGTAAGATCCCTTTCCTTGTCAAAGCTCTGGAATGTAATTAAGCAAGACAAGTAAGCACTAAATCCTAGTGACATGGTGCATTATGATCTGGTTGGAAAATTTATGATCATGAATGAAGGAAAGATAAGCAACCTTGTGATACCACGAAAACAATGGTATGATCCCTAGGTCACCTATAGTTTTTGGGCCTGTATCCACACCCAGCTCACTACATGCATCAAGCAGTGCATTCAGTTTCTCCACCGAATCCATCTGGAAGAAACAATTAGAGCAACTGAGAGAGCAGACCAATATACATAAAAGTTTATTGCTGTGATCAAAGGAAAACATAATGAACTGCTATACTAGCTGAACCCAATCCTCATTGCAGCATTGCAGTTGTGCTGCAGGATTCGTAGCATGTGTAAGAGCTGAGAATTTGTATCGAGCTAAATTTAATAATAGCAATTTCTGCAGCAACGACTATCCAGACGTGTGTCCGATGTGCGGGGAGGAGGATGGACCCATCTCGCATTTTCTCACGGACTGCACCTTCGCTAGGCAAGTCTTGTGTGGTGTTCTAAAGTAGTTCGATCTTCAGATGATCAACCAATTCTCAAGAGGATCTTGCACAGCGGTTGCTCACTGCTGTTGAGCACATGGGTGAAGGGGTGAAGGGCATCAGGTCGCTGATCATCTTAACGATTTGCACCTCTCAAAGCTCAGGAATGCTTGTCTCTGACGCGGTGAAGCCGCACATCCATTTAGTTCCTCCTGGGGCCATCCGCAATGACGCAGAGACCTGCATGTTGGCTGGGGCTAGGGCACTCTGTCGGCTGTCTCGCCGTGCACCAGACCCAGACCAAGGTCTCTTAGGTAATTTTGGTTTCTTAGCTAGGCTAGAGTAGCTTTGTTTCTTCGGGGTTTTTTGTTTTGCTCTGTTTTTTGGCATGGTCGCTCTGGCCAATTGGTGTTTTGTACTTGCGCCTTCTTTGGCATTCTTCTATCATTCCTAACCAGTAACCACACACAATTAGACACGTGTTCGAGAAAAACAAATCCGGCGGCACCGACTATGCAGACGTATGCACAATCATAACCGCTTCTTCTGAACCAATAGCATCAATGTATGACTAGGTTGACAACTGAAATGTGGCTGGATTTGTTAAACAGGACTGCTTAAAACCAGTGATCCAGATGAAACCTTCATCAGTAACCTTGGCACTACATCTGAATTCAGGTATTTACGCAGATTATTACTCATGGGTAAGGGCCAGCAGGAATCAACCTCCGCCCGCACTCAAGGAGGGCTAGAATAAACACTAGGCTAAGGCATTTCTTCAAACAACATCATGCTATGCTAGAGTGAGTCAAAGAGAGGAAAGGTAGAGGAATGGGGGGGTGGCGAAATTTACTCACGTAGCGGCCTCCCTCGCGGCGCAGCCAGAGGTCGTGGTTGCCGGGCACGTAGAAGACAGCATCGAACTGGTCCCTGAGCGCCCCCATGGTGCGCGCGAAGTTGTCCCTGGTCTCCGCCACGTCCCCGGCGACAACGAGCGCGTTGACCCCTTCCCCGGCCCCCGGCGCGCTCCCCACCCCGACGGCGAGCCGGCGCACCCAGTCCATGTTCTCCTGGTAGTCGGTGTGGAGGTCCGAGACGACGAAGACCCTGGTCTTGGCCGCCGCCTCTACCGCCCGCGGCGGCTGCGGCACGGCGGCGGCGGCCGCCGCGCAGCATCGGACGGAGGAGGGCGGGGATGCCCTGGCGCGAGGCGGGCAGAAGCGGCGGCGCCTGCGGCGGCAGTTGTGCGACGGGGGCAGCGCGTCGAGCGGGTGGTGGGCGGGATGGGACGACACGGTTAGATGCGGTGTCATGTCGGGGGGAGGAGGAAAAGCTCTCGGCGCTCGCTCGCTCGCGCTCACTTGGGCTTGCGGCAAAAAATCTCGTTTCGTTGTTCCCCTCTCCCTACCTTTTCGCTTCCGGTGGGGGTGGGGGGTGGGGTTGGGGGTGGGGGTGGGTGGCGCGGCGAGGGGCGAGTGGCAGTCTGGTGATTCCTGCTACTACTACAGTCTACACCGAGAGAGATACCCGGCTCCACCGTCGAGTGGGGCCTTATATACAGAGGCCGGCGAGGTCCCTGACAAGGCGGGGTTTGGTGGGTGCGTGTGGGACTGGTGGGCCGACGTGGCAGCGTCGGTAGGGATTAGTTTAAGCTGGTCGTTAGGTGCGTGGAGTATAGTAATGATCAATGTGGTGGGTTCATCATTGTCTGTCGCGGCACCGGATTAATGGCGGAGTTTTGCACGCCAATGCGGGATTCCAGAATGAACGGCGGAACCTTATTAGGAAACCGCGTACGATTCCTAAACTATATCCTTCTTTTGACGTGGAGGTGATGGTGTGCCGACTGGCACGTGGTATGCCATTCGAAGGACTTGGGCAGGATCGGTTGTCATAACTTTGCTAAGGTTCTAGATGGCTTTAGTTTGGGTAGATCTCTCCAGCCGGTGAACATTTGCATGCGGTATACCAGCGTGTAATGGTTTTCATTTACATAAATACGTGTGGCCAAGCTAAATGTTGACATGACTATACTAACTAAAAGGTCCATGCCAGGTTCCTCATGCACCCTTGTGATCCTATGCACCTCTGTCCCTGGATTGAATCAACCTCTCAAACCTGTGATAGGTGCGGTATACCGTGCAACAACATTGATTGGACCCATTTTTAGGGTTCTCATATGTATCAAATCCGACAATATTTGTATGGTCTTTTAGCATTAACATCAGCTTGACGGTGTGACACTCGCTAGATTGCACCGTTAAAAGCACTTTTGCATGAAGGAAGCACCACCCCATGCAAAACGACCTCTTCAGCGATGAGGGGTAGGTTCATCAACGTCGATTACTCCAAAATCTACGACTTTATCGGCCTCTGGTCTTTACTCCACGACATAGAATTTGTCAATAAAGTTGAAAATCTCCTTAAAGTTGGAGCCGCTCCCGATGGAGAGTACCCGACCGTCGGTGTATCATGTTCTATTTTGCTGGTTTGGATGCCGCTTTTTAACTCTGCGACGCAATGTATGTTTATTGGTTGGGAAGCTCTCTAGATGATCGGGCTCTCACCTTCAACTAGCTTTTCCCTTGTGGATGGCGTCATGTAGAATCTTGTCGTCTCTGGAACAAAGAGTTTGTGGCCAATGAGCATCATAGTCGAGAGCGGGTTTTCACAAATATCCGACAAAATTTGCATGGTCTTTTAGCAATAACGTTAGCTTGACGTTCACCGCTAAAAGCACTTTTGCATGAAGGAGGCACCGAACCATGCAAAACGACCTCTTCAGCGGTGCGGGGTAGGTTCATCAACATCAATTACTCCAAAATCTACGACTTTGTCGGCCTCTGGTCTTTACTCCATGACATAGAATCTGTCAATAAAGTTAAAAATATCTTTAAAGTGGAGCTCCTGGTGGAGAGTCCACTCGGCACAGTCAATGTATCATGTTCTATTTTGTTAGTTTGGATGCCGCTTTTTAACTCTATATCCTAGGACGCAATGTATGTTTATTGGTTGGGAAGCGCCCTGGATGGTCGGTCTCTCACCTTCGACTAGCTTTCCCTTTGTGGATGGCATCATGTAGAATCTTGCCGTCTCCGGAACAAAGAGTTTGTAGCTAATGAGCATCATAGTCGAGAGCAAGTTTTCACAAATATCTGACAAAATTTACATGGTATTTTTAGCATTAACGTTAGCTTGGCGTTCACCCTTAATAGCACTTTTGCATGTAGGAGGCTCTGACCCATGCAAAACGCCCTCTTCAGTGATGCTGGGTAGGTTCATCAACATCGATTACTCCAAAATCTACAAATTTGTCGACCTCTGGTCTTTACTCCACAACAGAGAATTTGTCAATAAAGTTGAAAATCTCTTTAAAGTGGAGCTCTCGGTGGAGACTACTCGGCACAGTTAGTGTATCACGTTCTATTTTATCGGTTTGGATGCCGCTTTTTAACTCTACATCCTAGGACGCAATGTATGTTTATTGGTTGGGGAGCGCCCTTGATGGTCGGGCCCTCACCTTTGACTAGCTTTCCCTTTGTGGAAGGCGTCATGTAGAATCTCGTCACCTCTGGAAGAAAGAGTTTGTGGCCAATGAGCATCATAGTCGAGAGCAAATGTTGTACATGGAATTGTCGATTCTTGTAAATCTCTATTGAATTTTGTTACTCCTAAAACTCTTCTTATAGGATTGGTGGATTTTCTAATCTAGCTCATGGGAAAGTCCGTGGAGTAACTTTTAGTAGCATATATATTCGTGTGCTTTGCAATGCCGGTGGGAGGAAAACAAGATTATTTTATGGGGAAGCCATGTGTCGGTGATAGAGATGGCCTAATTGGTATAGAAAAGACATCGATTCAACAATCTCCCACTCATCACGAGTAAATATGTAACAAGTTTTCTTGTTTCCCTCTTGCGCATAAATGCACTAGTTTCTCTTTGTTTTTGAGCATCCACCCAGTTCATGTATGTTAAAGTATATAGAGCTCAGACGGACCCAGTTCCTGGTGCACCTCATGAGCTTATGTAGCTCTGCTACTAGTTTGAATGGACATATCAAACCGGTGAGAGGTGCAGTATACCATGCAACAACATTGTATCCCTCAACAAAATGGTGCAGCTGAGAGGAAGAACCGGACACTAATGTATATGGAAAGGTCCATGTTAGCGAAGTTTAAGTCTCCATACAAATTTTGGGCTGAAGCAATCTCCACTGCATGCCATGCATCAAACCAGCTCTACCCAGCTCTACCTCCACAAAGAATTAATCAAGACTCCATATGAAATGCTTACCGGTAATAAGCCTAACGTTTCATACTTCTGGGTGTTTGGTTGTAAGTGTTTCTATCTCATAAAAGGTGTTCGTTTTTCCAAATTTGATTCCAAAGCTTTAGAGGGTATTTTTGTTGGCTATGATCTTGAATCCCACACTTATAGAATCTATGATAAACTCTCCGGGGTTGTCATAGAATCTTGTGGTGTGGTTTTCGAAGAATATGATGGTCCCAAAGCGGGGCGTGTTGATGTTTGTGATGTAGATGATGAAATACCTCAAGATGCCATAAGAAGAATGGGTACGGGATTCATCTGTCCCGTTGAGGAACCCCTTGTGGTGGATCAAGAAGAACTATGCTCTACTCAAGTGGAGCTCTCATCTTCACAATGTCGACAAGATCCTATTATTGAAACAAATGATGACCCAAGTCAAAGACAAGATGAGAACGCTCACCAAGTTGATCATGCGGGAAGCTCTAGGGAGGATGATCCGGTCTCTCCATTGAACGGATTGTCTAGTCCTACACAGTCAGTTGCTCAAGGAAGATTTATTCAGTCATCGACAAGATCATCTCAACTCCTTGCTAGTTCTATGCCGGGTCAATACCAAGGTCAACCTATGTCTCATGATGTTGAGAATGAACCCATTGATGATCAAGGTCAAGTTGATGGTCAAGACGAGGACCAAAATGATGAAGAGATCCCCACAAGAAACAACAAGGTGATTGAAACTCGTCGCAAAGCTAGAGTGGATAGAATGTTGGAAATAATATAACACACTTTTGAAAATGTTCTTGTTGATCTAAGGAGTGGAATATCCACTCGAGCTCAATTGAAGCATTTTGGTGAGCATCAAGCCCATATATCCATGGTGGAACCCAAGAAAATGTGGGAAGCTCTTGAAGATTCAGATTGGTTGGAAGCCATGCATAAAGAGCTCAACAACTTTGAGAGAAACAAAGTTTGGAAGTTAGTAGAAAATCCCAAAAATTGTCGCAATGTTATTGGCACTAAATGGATATTCAGGAACAAGCAAGATGAACATGGAATTGTTGTGAGGAACAAGGCAAGATTGGTAGCTCAAGGGTTCTCTCAAATTGAAGGCATTGATTATGGAGAGGCATATGCTCCCATGGATCCCCTTGAGTACATTCGTATCCTTCTTGAATATGCGGCACATCATAACTTTAAAAGCAACAAATGGATGTGGAAAGTGATTTTTCTAAATGGTCCATTGCATGAGTTAGTCTATGTAGCCCCCGGGGTTCGAGGATTCCAACTTCCCAAACCATGTTTACAAGATTGATAAGGCTCTCTATGGGCTTAAACAAGCTCCATGCACGTGGTATGAGCACCTTAGAGAGTTGCTATTAGATCGTGGGTTTGAGGTTGGGAAAATTTATCCCACTCTTTTTACTGAGAAGGTTAATTGGGAGCTTTTCGTATGCCAAATATATGTTGACGATATTATCTTTGGCTCATCTAACAAAGCTTTTAATGATGAATTCTCAAAGCTTATGACTAATAGGTTCGGGATGTCTATGATGCGTGAGTTGAGGGTATTCCTTGGCTTTGAGATCAAGCAGGTAAGAGGAGGATCCTTCTTCAATCAAGACAAGTATACTCAAGACATGCTCAAGAGGTTCAACATGAAAGATCTAAATGGAGCTCCTACTCCCGTGGCTACCAAGACTCATCTTGAACTAAATCCAAATGGTAAAGATGTGGTTCAAAAGGTATACCGGCCTATGATTGGTTCTTTGCTTTACCTTTATGCATCTAGACCCGATGTTGTGTTAAGTGTAGGAGTGTGTGCAAGATATCAAGCGGCTCCTAAAAAATCCACTTGATTGTGGTCAAAAGAATCTTTCGATATTTGGTTCATACCCCAAACTATGGTGTGTGGTACCCTAGGGGATCAACATTCTCTCTTTATGGTTACATGGATTCGGATTGGGCCAGTGAAAAGGATGATAGGAAATCAACCTCCAGGGCTTGCCAATTCCTTGGTAGGTCCTTGGTGTGTTAGTCTTCTAAGAAGCAAAATTGTATATCTCTCTCCACCGCTGTAACTACCTCGGTGAATTACGCTCCTAGTTACAAGCCTGGATGAGCGGAAATGGTTGAAATAGTATGGTGGGGCCCAAATGCCACTCACAGGTAGACCTTTCGGCCGTCCCAACCATTTCCAAACATCGGGACAAGAACGGGCGGCGTAATCGGCAGGCGAAAGGATCAACTACATACACAAATGAGTATGTATGCAAGCCATCATACAACAGTACATCAGAGCCATTCCATCTAAAAAGAAAGGAAATATAGCAACGCCATACGGCAAGATTCAAATATCCTGGATAGATATAATAGTTTAGGATATCTCCTCATACATCAAACATCAGAGTATCAGGCGGAAGCGGCAAACAAGTTCCGAGTACGGATAAGAAGAAAATCGGCATAAGATGCCCCATAAATAAACACATCCCGCCCACAGATCTCACGGATCCCCGTTCCCGGAATCTCTACACCGAATGGTCGTTGCCCACATCGTCCGCCTCCTCCACCCAGTATCCCTCTTGTGAGTGTACCTGTCCGTCTGAATCAAACAATTTATCGTGTGAGACCCTAGGGGTACTCAGCAAGTCTTTATGCCTCTAAAGGGGACACAACCTGGGGTGACGCAATTGCAGCAAAAGATAATACCTAGCAATTCTATAGATACTCGCTAACCATCCGCCTAACCAAAGATAGACGGATGTCCGTGAATTAATGACAACAGTTATAACAGTAATATCAACAGATCCATCCTCCTCCTCGCTTACCAACGAGGAAGAGGACGAACAACCCCCCCATCCGTTGGCAGTTTTATTATCCATTCCATGAGTGTTGCACTATTTACTAGTCAGTTACTTAGTCAAATTAAAAGCGGTACTTTAGTTATGCTTGTCTATGATCAAGAAACTGTGCTCCAAGTCGTCCATAACCGCGGACACGGCTTTCAGAAAGTTTTACCCTGCAGGGGTGCACAAATAGCAACACACACTCGATCAACCTCGGAAAAACCAAATCAAAACCCAACGAGGACTTCACGACAAAGCAATCACAAGATTCAGAAATATTTCAGGGGGCCACCCCATTAAGTATACCCGCAACGAAGTTAGCTGACTTCGAGAAGGACTCAAGGTTTGTGGGGCCGGCTGTAAACGACTGGGAACCCGAAAGTGTGACTGGGCTTGTCGATACCGCGAAAACGGGTCACGATCCTAAACAGTACAGGTGCTCCTCGCACAATCGTAAATAAAGCAGTAAAGCATGGCATAAGTACAGGATAGTAAATAAAACCTCAAACTAGTTTGTGGCCCCAAGAAATAAGAATGAATCAAGCTCTGGCTCAGGGGGGTCCCATAAGCCTCCCGGATGTGGATAGCGCGAATATTCAAGGAACAGGAATCAAGTACTCGGGGTCCTACGGGACACAAGTGAGCATGAAAAACCAAATAGCAGATATTGCTCACCGGTGCCACTTTCATTAGTTATCCCATTACTACTCAGGTTAAGTTGTTTAGGTACCTCGTTATCCATCAGACACTCACATACCCTACACATGCTGTTCTACGACTCGCATGGCTCAAACAACTCCTGTAGTAATGTCTCATGGGATGGAGGAACAAGCCTTGGTGGGGTTTAAAAGTAAAGGCTATGCAATACTTGGGATTCAGTTTAATGCAATCGCGACTCAATGATGCAAGAATAAGATAGAGGCAATAGGTACTGTATGTATGCAAGCATGTGGTAGTGCTTGCCTGGCAGCTCAGTTGAAGCGAGAGAAGGATCTGGGTAGTGCTCCTGGGTCTCTTGATATATCCCCTGCTCAGCATCTATTCGAAGAAGAACCAAACAAACAAGGGCCAACATAAATAAAGTGCACAAGCATATGAATTAAATGCGGCAAGCAAACAATCATGCCACGATGAATTATGCACAATTTGCAGGGCACTAGAGTAGCATGGCATGGGTGAGGTGTAGAATACAAGAAATAAACATTTTATTGAGTCCTAATCATATTTTATACTCAATTAAGTTGCTGTTTACATTATATTTATATGATGCATGCTGCAATTCGGAACATGGAATGCATAAACAGAAAGGTCTCGTCGAGCTAATCATTTTAGACATATCATTTGTTAAATTTGGAGTTATAAATCAAAAGTTATTAATTAATTAAGAAAAGGGCATTTTATTGTAATTTTAATCAACTTGGAATTTAAAGTGTTCAAAATATATCTTGGATGGCATATTTGAATTCCTCACATTTTTCTGATTTGAAAACATATATTATTTGTATTATTTGGATTATGGATTTAAATTTATTTTTAAGTCAAAATTGGTCAAATGGAGTCAAAGTCAAAGGTTTGACTAGTTTGAATTAGTTTTGAAAATATTTGACTAAAGATTTGAATTGACATTCAAAAACAAAATATTTTTCATATAGGGTTTGAATTCAAATTCCAAATCATTTGAAAGTTATGAATTAATTTAGATTTATACAGATTATAAACATTTGAATTTGAATTCAGAAAAGGGTTCTGGACTTTTGTTACTCGCTGGATCCTACCCAAGGAGGATGACAGGTGGGCCGCAGTGCTGACTTGGCATAGAGGACTGGGTGGGGTAGGACCGCGGGTTAGGAACAGGAAAGCTCGGGGTCTATTCTACAAAAATTCTCGCTGGGTTGGTTTGGGGGGACCGCGGGTTGGGAAGGAGAAAACCACAGGGGCCTAAGTAGAAAAGCTTCCAGGAGGATCGGTTTAGTCTGACGGAACTGCACTTTACTTCGCAAAAACTGCTAGCTGAAGCCGATGATTGGAGGAAGATGGTGAGCGAATGAGTCCAGATCTTGAGACGCTGTAAAAACAGAAGTTGTAGAGGGAGGTTCTATGCCTATTTCTCCTTAAGGGACCATCACAGAAAAAGGAGTGGATCGCCGGTTAATCGTCGATGAACATGGACAGATCCACAAGTTAGGACTGATGAAAAACGTGCAGAGACGCCAGGATCTGGACGGACTTTGGGAGGAAGATGGCGAGCGATATACTACGAATTTCGCCATGATGCAAAAATGAAAGATGAAGAGGGATGATAGGGCTACAACTTCCATTTAGCAAGCTCGCACGGAGGCGGACCACAGCGACCGGAATCTGCAAAAGAATAGAGGTTTGCGCTGGGGTTTCGCTGCTGCTGTTGGTCGCGCGCGCGGCGAGCGGCCGTGCACGCGTGAAGTTCTGAGCGCGAGCAGCGGCGAGAGTCGGTGGGCGCGGCGACTGCAGCGAGGCGGCACCGATGCAAGGCGAGGCCAGAGAGATGGGTGACATGGAGGCTCACCGAGAGGGGCTGATGAAGGAGGTTGGCTGCCGGAGAGGCGGCGGGGCGATGACACCGGAAAGAAGAAGTCGATGGCATGAGTGGCCGCGTATAGAGTAAGACGACCTTGGCATCCTCTGCAACAGCTTCGGCTCTGCCTCCTTCAGCGAATTGAAGAGGGAAGCGTCCTGGTGCAATTCCCAGCCTCAGCTCGGCCTTGTGGAGCTCATGGCATCGACACAGTTGGGGAAGGCAGCCGTGCGGCCCGTGCCGCTCTCAGTTGCTCACAGAGACTCACAGAGAGGTGGGGGAAAAGGTAGGGAGACAGAGGAAAAGGTGGCGTGCTGGGAAGAAAGGGGTCGCTAGGGTTGCAGGGGGGCGGCCTGGGGATAAGAAGGGCGCGAGGTGGAGGTGCGGTATGACGAGGATCACGGCGGGCGACGCCTACCTGCAGCGTTCCGTCACCTGCACAAAGAGAGAGAGAGATGCGAGACGGAAGAAGAATAGGGATGGCGTGTTCTCCTCCTGTCGACGAGGATGACGGGAGGAACGGGGACCTGCCCGCTGCCGTGAGCGCTTAGAGATGAGGGTGCAGACGGCGTCGGTCGGGAGGCAGACCAAGAAGAGGAACAGAGACGACCTCGGATGAAGGGGTACTGGGCCATGAAGAGGGAGAGAAGGACCCAGAGTGGGCCTGTGCTACGGCCAGGAAAGGCCCAGGTATGTTCTTTCTCTCTTTCTATTATTCCCTGGTTTGTTTTATTTAGTTGTTTGTTTGAACTTGGTTCAATTTCAAATAACCTTTCTTTTGAATTCTTTTCAGATATTTTAAATAGAAGATTTTAGCACTTAAATGGAGAAAAGGGGGAGTAGAAGAATAGAAAGGATATGTCCATGAACCAATTTGGACATGATGCAAGAATAACGAGATTTTGGCAAACAAAATAGGGATGAGGTTAATCAAAACATTTATAATTTTAAAATAATGGTGCTCCCCATTAAACAAGAAGGGGCCCCTTTGTAGAAACCGAAGAGGGATGGAGAAGAATAAGTTGAATTGGTTTGGATTTTTAAAACCTAGCTCCAAAGATTTGAATAAACAACACCAAAGAGAAATAGAAGAAGGGGGCCTCCTAATGAATGGATCATGCAAAACATTAGGCATGTGCATGGGAGCATGTAGAATACAATGGATCAATCCATTTAGCATGTGGGTATGATTGACAATCACAAATCCAAATAAAAGAATCCACATGCTATAGGAATGGTGAACTACCCACAAGATCATGTAGGCAAAGTGTAGTGAAACAAGGTGACAAGAATCCACACATTGTACATGGGCATGATTTAAATATAAACAAGACAATTAGAAGCCCACATGTACATGCACGGTGGAATATAGAGAAACATTTATCACAAGGGGCCATAGTATGAACATTAGGTAGAATGATTTAGAGAGACATGCCCTCAACTCAACATGGGCATTTAAACAATATATCAATAACCAAATACAATATCAAGAGGCAAATGCAATTGACAATGCATATGAGAGAAGATCCGAAACAAAAAGGGTTTTATATGATGCTCAAATGCAAGGTGGCATGATGACATGAGCATGATATAATGATGATGCAACAATTATATATATGAAGTAGCCATTATATTACTAAACCAAGTAGCATTACAGTTGTTAGACAAATGGGATGCTACAACTCTCCCCCACTAACAGGAATCTCGCCCCGAGATTCTAGGAAGAAGAAGAAGACACAAAGAGTGTAGGATACTTGGCACGGAGCTCATCTTCACGTTCCCAAGTGGCTTCATCAACGGAATGGTGCGACCACTGCACCTTGCAGAATTTGATGGACTTGTTGCGAGTCCTTCTTTCTGCGGTTTCAAGGATTTTTGTGGGGTGTTCTTGATAAGACAGGTCTTCTTGGAGATTGATTAGCTCATGATCCACGGTCCTGCCGGGATCCTTGAAGCACTTCTTGAGTTGAGAGATGTGGAAAACATCATGGACCTTGAGTTTTTCCGGAAGCTCAAGGGCATAAGCAACTTCTCCTCTTCTTCCACGAATTTTGAATGGACCGATGTATCTAGGAGCCAGCTTTCCTTTGATACCAAAACGGTGCGTGCCTTTCATGGGAGTGACACGAAGGTAAACGAGATCACCAGGGACATACTCCATGTCCGTGTGCTTTCTGTCATAATTGCTCTTCTGGCGACTTTGAGCAATCTTCAGATTTTCAAGAATGATATGCACCTTCTCCTCCGCTTGAGTTACAATGTCAGGGCCAAACCAAATTCTTTCTTCTGCACCTGACCAACCAATCGGAGTTCTGCATTTGCGGCCATAGAGAGCCTCAAATGGTGCCATCTTTAGACTTTTCTGGAAGCTGTTGTTGTAAGAGAATTCAGCATAAGGAAGACATTCTTCCCACTTCATGCCAAAAGAGATGACGCAAGCACGAAGCATATCCTCCAGAATCTGATTGATCCTTTCAACTTGTCCTTGCGACTGAGGGTGGTAAGTTGTGCTGAAGTTCAATTTTGTTCCCAAAGCATTTTGGAAACTTTCCCAGAACTTGGAAGTGAAGATGCTCCCACGGTCTGAACTGATCTCAAGCGGAACCCCATACAGAGAGACAATTTTGTTGATATAGAGCTCAGCCAACTAAATTCCAGAAATTGTTTCCTTGACGGGGAAGAAGTGAGCCACTTTAGAAAGCCTGTCAATGACAACAAAGATTGCATTGTTGCCCTTCTGCGACCTTGGAAAACCAGTGATGAAGTCCATTTCTACTTTCTCCCATTTCCATTCCGGGGGTTTCAATGGCTGTAGAAGACCGTAAGGTTTCTGATGGACGGCTTTAACTCTGCGGCAGACATCACACTCCGAGACATACTTGGCACAATATCGTTTCAATCCCGGCCACCAATATTGTGTTTTCAAGTCCATGTACATCTTTGTGCTGCCAGGGTGGATAGAAAGAACAGATTCATGCGCCTCCTTGAGAACTTGCTCTCTCAAACCCGGGTAGTTCGGAACAAACATCCGGTGTTCAAAGAAAAGCGTGCCTTGATCATCGACGTGGAAGGACTCATACTTCGGAAGCTAAAGTTTGGAGATGATCTTTCTGGTGTGCGGATCACCAAGCTGACGAAAGCGGACCTTCTCTTCCAAGAGAGGAGTAGCCAGAAGGTTCAGGAGATACCCTTGTTCCACAATTTCAAGGTTGAGCTGACGGAATTCCTCGCACAAGATAGGCTGTTGTTCTTCCATCATGAGGTTGTTGACATAAGCTTTGCGGCTGAGAGCATCGGCCATGACATTAGCTTTGCCCGGAGTGTAGTTGATGGTCAAATCAAAATCATTGATTGCTTCAATCCATCTCCTCTGCCGAAGGTTGAGATCAGGCTGAGTGAAGATATACTTCAGACTCTTGTGATCAGAAAAGATTTCACAACGGTTGCCAAGCAAGTAGTGCCTCCAAAGTTTCAAAGCAAAGACAACTGCTGCGAGCTCGAGGTCATGTGTAGGATAGTTGATCTCATGCGTCTTCAACTGTCGAGAGGCATAAGCAACAACTTGTTTTTCTTGCATAAGGACTGCACCCAATCCTTGCAAAGAGGCGTCACAGAATATCTGGAAAGGCTTAGATGTGTCCGGAGGAACCAAGACTGGGGTGGAAGTGAGCTTCTCTTTGAGTGTCTCAAAGCTTGCTTGACATGCAGGAGTCCAAAGGTATTTCTTGCCTTTCTTGAGGAGATCGGTAAGAGGCTTCGCTATCTTCGAAAAGTTCTGAACGAAGCGACGACAATAACTAGCCAAACCAAGGAAACTCCGCACTTCTTTGACATTAACAGGAGGAAGCCATTCAACAATTGTCTTCACAGTTTCCGGGTTGACTGCAATACCCTTGGCAGAAATGACGTGACCAAGATAGGTTACTTGAGGCAGCCAAAACTCACACTTTGAGAACTTTGCATACAAGCGGTTCTCACGAAGCTTGTTTAGGACACACCGAAGGTGTTCTTCATGTTCTTCCTTTGACTTAGAATAGACTAGGATGTCATCCAGATAGACCACAACGAACTTATCAAGATACCCCATGAAAACCGAGTTCATGAGCCTCGAGAAGGTGGCAGGTGCGTTGGTGAGACCGAAAGACATGACCGTGTACTCATACAGGCCATAGTGGGTGGTGAAAGCTGTTTTAGGAACATCTTCCTTGCGAATCTTGATTTGGTGATAACCACTTCTCAAGTCCAGCTTAGAGAATACCACAGCTCCAGCTAGCTGATCGAAGAGATCATTAATCCGCGGAAAGGGATATTTATTCTTGATGGTTTTAGCATTGAGAGCCCGATAGTCAACACAAAGTCTATCAGTCCTGTCCCGCTTCTTCACAAAGATTGTTGGGCTACCCCAAGAAGAAGTACTGTGTTGAATGAAACCCAACTTCTCCTGTTCATCAAGCTGACGTTTGAGTTTAGCCAACTCAGCAGGACCCATTTTATAAGGCCGCTTGGAGATAGGAGCCGTTCCAGGTTCAAGCTCAATTACAAACTCAACCTCACGATCCGGAGGCATACCTGGCAACTCTTCAGGAAAAACATCTGGGAACTCACAGACCACCGGAACACTCTGAATAGCTTCCATAGCATCATCATTCAGAGCCGCCAAAGAGAAAAGCTGGATAGCAGGAATCAGACTTGGAGAATAGACTATATGGCCTTCAGGAATCTTCAGAGAAACCGAGCGTTCAGCACAATCAATCACAGCTGCATTTGCTGTCAACCAATCCATGCCCAAGATGACATCAATGTCAGAATTGCCCAGAAGAATTAAAGACGCCGAGAATGAAGAGCCATCAATCTCAATTTGATTGCCATGGCTGATATGAGCAGCCCTCATGTTTGAACCAGGGGATAGGACCACCAGACGACGTGATAAAGGAACCCTAGCCAGGTCATTCTCTTGTGCAAACTTATGCGAAACAAAAGAATGCGAAGCACCAGAATCAAACAAAACTCGTGCAGGGACTGAGTTAACGGGAAGCATACCCATCACAACTCTAGGTGTATGCTCAGCTTGAGCAGCGTTGACACAGTTGGCACGAGCAACAGTAGACCCGGGCTTGGTGTTGATGTTGAGAGCCCAAGGTGGTGGTGCACAAACCATAGGAGAGCTTGCCGCAGATCTTGGAGGTGGTGGAGGAAGAGCTTTGTTTTTCATCGGACAGTTCCAGTTTTGATGCCCAGAGTCTCCACACGTGAAACAAGCACCAGGTGGACGTGGAGCAACGTAGCCAGGGACTCCGCCAGGCGCTCCAGGGTAGTGGTGGTTGTAGCCCCTGGGATCAGCAGTGAGGAAGTTTGGTGGCCTTGCCGCGAAGCTTGAAGGTCTTGGTGGAGCCGGGAGCGACGGTGGGGTGTTAGGAACCCAGACACGACGCTTAGAGGGAGCTGACATAGCTGAAGAGCTTGCTGCATCACGGTTGTGTTTCTTTGACTCCTCAAACACTTGCCTACTTGCTTCTTCCTGGAGAGCTGTATGCTGAAGTTCCAGAAAAGACACCGGCCTTGCATGTGTGATTGCATATTTAATCGATGCATTGAGCCCTTGCCGGAACCTCTTTTGATTCTTCTTGTCATCAGATATCTCATCGCCACCATAACGAGAAAGGTTCATGAAGTTCCTGATGTAGGTATTGACATTGTCATTTCCCTGCTTGAGGTTGAGAAACACTTCCTTCATCCTTTCCATGACAATTTCTGACAGATACTGCTCTTTGAAGGCTCCAGTGAACTGTTCCCAAGTAGGCTGAAAACCAATGCAGTTTGCCTTCAGGTAATTCTCCAACCAGAGAGCTGCATCTCCCTTCAGAAGGTGAGTAGCACATTTTACCCATTCTTGCTCAGGAACATCAGCAGTCTCCAGTAGCCTTGACATCTCACGCAACCAATCATCAGCATCAAGTGGTTGATCAGAAACATCAAATTGGCGTGGGTTGAACTTCAGGAAGCTTTTGATGTCTCCTCGCTTGGGAGGTGGAGGTAGCGGAGCAAACTCATTCCTCCTGACACTTTCCTCAAAACGCTGCTGGTTCTGCTGCATTGCTGCCAAGGCATTGGCGATGTTTGACAACACGGACCCCAGTTCAGGTGGTATGTCCTCATCAGAACGGCGTGGTGGAGCCATCCTGTGATTGATATAAAACACAAGTCAGTACTATAATGGAGAATAATAATAATCCAAAATAGTACCAAGATGGAATTAACCAAGATTAAAGGATACAATTTACTAAGATGATATTAAAATATCAACAAAGTTCAAAGCACCTAGAAGATATTGAGCATATCGCACACGACTGAAAAGGAGTGTGGTACACAAATATATCAAAGAAAAATTTTCCGCAAATTTCGGCATTAAACTACCAATAGATGCGCAAAATCACTTAACGAATCAAGATTAGTGACTCTACCAATTCAATATACAAAAGCGAATGATAAGAGTAGTGGTATGGTCGCGACTCCATCCCGCACTCAAAGCATTACTCCGCACATGAATAAATAGAACACATATCCTAACCCCTTCTTCTCACGATGAACCTAAAGATTAGTAACTACGGAAACGAACACCCCAAACAAGATAACGTCGGATAACAAAGAGTAAGACATATCGCGGCGGTATACAACGAATCAGATAGATCGCGTCGGTTTGCAAAAGCCTGTCGGTATGGAATGTACCAACAGTTGATAACCAAAAGGCCGATAAAGATAACATGTTGGATGCAACAGATAGACAAGGAATTACACACACACACACACACAACCTATGGTACTACGGAAACCCAGAACACGTGAATCCTAGTTTGAACTTTTAAGAAGAGGATTGAAAGCGTTACACTTCCTTACCAGAAAAGGGTGGGTGGGTGGGTAAGAAGAAAAGTGGAAGCAGTCCTACTCTCGCGTTTTGTTTTTCCCTAGTATACATAGCTACCAAAAATATTTGCTAGACAGACAACGAGCATTTGGCTGAGACCCTGAAGGGCGGGATGGCTCTGATACCAATTGTAACTACCTCGGTGAATTACGCTCCTAGTTACAAGCCTGGATGAGCGGAAATGGTTGAAATAGTACGGTGGGGCCCAAATGCCACTCACAGGTAGACCTTTCGGCCGTCCCAACCATTTCCAAACATCGGGACAAGAACGGGCGGCGTAATCGGCAGGCGAAGGGATCAACTACATACACAAATGAGTATGTATGCAAGCCACCATACAACAGTACATCAGAGCCATTCCATCTAAAAAGAAAGGAAATATAGCAACGCCATACGGCAAGATTCAAATATCCTGGATAGATATAATAGTTTAGGATATCTCCTCATACATCAAACATCAGAGTATCAGGCGGAAGCGGCAAACAAGTTCCGAGTACGGATAAGAAGCAAATCGGCATAAGATGCCCCATAAATAAACACATCCCGCCCACAGATCTCACGGATCCCCGTTCCCGGAATCTCTACATCAAATGGTCGTTGCCCACATCGTCCGCCTCCTCCACCCAGTATCCCTCTTGTGAGTGTACATGTCCGTCTGAATCAAACAATTTATCGTGTGAGACCCTAGGGGTACTCAGCAAGTCTTTATGCCTCTAAAGGGGACACAACCTGGGGTGACGCAATTGCAGCAAAAGATAATACCTAGCAATTCTATAGATACTCGCTAACCATCCGCCTAACCAAAGATAGACGGATGTCCGTGAATTAATGACAACAGTTATAACAGTAATATCAACAGATCCATCCTCCTCCTCGCTTACCAACGAGGAAGCGGACGAACAACCCCCCCATCCGTTGGCAGTTTTATTATCCATTCCATGAGTGTTGCACTATTTACTAGTCAGTTATTTAGTCAAATTAAAAGCGGTACTTTAGTTATGCTTGTCTATGATCGAGAAACTGTGCTCCAAGTCGTCCATAACCGCGGACACGGCTTTCAGAAAGTTTTACCCTGCAGGGGTGCACAAATAGCAACACACACTCGATCAACCTCGGAAAAACCAAATCAAAACCCAACGAGGCCTTCACGACAAAGCAATCACAAGATTCAGAAATATTTCAGGGGGCCACCCCATTAAGTATACCCGCAACGAAGTTAGCTGACTTCGAGACGGACTCAAGGTTTGTGGGTCCGGCTGTAAACGACTGGGAACCCGAAAGTGTGACTGGGCTTGTCGATACCGCGAAAACGGGTCACGATCCTAAACAGTACAGGTGCTCCTCGCACAATCGTAAATAAAGCAGTAAAGCATGGCATAAGTACAGGATAGTAAATAAAACCTCAAACTAGTTTGTGGCCCCAAGAAATAAGAATGAATCAAGCTCTGGCTCAAGGGGGTCCCATAAGCCTCTCGGATGTGGATAGCGCGAATATTCAAGGAACAGGAATCAAGTACTCGGGGTCCTACGGGACACAAGTGAGCATGAAAAACCAAATAGCAGATATTGCTCACCGGTGCCACTTTCATTAGTTATCCCATTACTACTCAGGTTAAGTTGTTTAGGTACCTCGTTATCCATCAGACACTCACATACCCTACACATGCTGTTCTACGACTCGCATGGCTCAAACAACTCCTGTAGTAATGTCTCATGGGATGGAGGAACAAGCCTTGGTGGGGTTTAAAAGTAAAGGCTATGCAATACTTGGGATTCAGTTTAATGCAATCGCGACTCAATGATGCAAGAATAAGATAGAGGCAATAGGTACTGTATGTATGCAAGCATGTGGTAGTGCTTGCCTGGCAGCTCAGTTGAAGCGAGAGAAGGATCTGGGTAGTGCTCCTGGGTCTCTTGATATATCCCCTGCTCAGCGTCTATTCGAAGAAGAACCAAACAAACAAGGGCCAACATAAATAAAGTGCACAAGCATATGAATTAAATGCGGCAAGCAAACAATCATGCCATGATGAATTATGCACAATTTGCAGGGCACTAGGGTAGCATGGCATGGGTGAGGTGTAGAATACAAGAAATAAACATTTTATTGAGTCCTAATCATATTTTATACTCAATTAAGTTGTTGTTTACATTATATTTATATGATGCATGCTGCAATTCGGAACATGGAATGCATAAACAGAAAGGTCTCATCGAGCTAATCATTTTAGACATATCATTTGTTAAATTTGGAGTTATAAATCAAAAGTTATTAATTAATTAAGAAAAGGGCATTTTATTGTAATTTTAATCAACTTGGAATTTAAAGTGTTCAAAATATATCTTGGATGGCATATTTGAATTCCTCACATTTTTCTGATTTGAAAACATATATTATTTGTATTATTTGGATTATGGATTTAAATTTATTTTTAAGTCAAAATTGGTCAAATGGAGTCAAATTCAAAGGTTTGACTAGTTTGAATTAGTTTTGAAAATATTTGACTAAAGATTTGAATTGACATTCAAAAACAAAACATTTTTCATATAGGGTTTGAATTCAAATTCCAAATCATTTGAAAGTTATGAATTAATTTAGATTTATACAGATTATAAACATTTGAATTTGAATTCAAAAAAGGGTTCTGGACTTTTGTTACTCGCTGGATCCTACCCAAGGAGGATGACAGGTGGGTCGCGGTGCTGACTTGGCATAGAGGACTGGGTGGGGTAGGACCGCGGGTTAGGAACAGGAAAGCTCGGGGTCTATTCTACAAAAATTCTCGCTGGGTTGGTTTGGGGGGACCGCGGGTTGGGAAGGAGAAAACCACAAGGGCCTAAGTAGAAAAGCTTCCAGGAGGATCGGTTTAGTCTGACGGAACTGCACTTTACTTCGCAAAAACTGCTAGCTGAAGCCGATGATTGGAGGAAGATGGTGAGCGAATGAGTCCAGATCTTGAGACGCTGTAAAAACAGAAGTTGTAGAGGGAGGTTCTATGCCTATTTCTCCTTAAGGGACCATCACAGAAAAAGGAGTGGATCGCCGGTTAATCGTCGATGAACATGGACAGATCCACAAGTTAGGACTGATGGAAAAACGTGCAGAGACGCCAGGATCTGGACGGACTTTGGGAGGAAGATGGCGAGCGATATACTACGAATTCCGCCATGATGCAAAAAATGAAAGATGAAGAGGGATGATAGGGCTACAACTTCCATTTAGCAAGCTCGCACGGAGGCAGACCACAACGACCGGAATCTGCGAAAGAACAGAGGTTTGCGCTGGGGTTTCGCTGCTGCTGTCGGTCGCGCGCGCGGCGAGCGGCCGTGCACGCGTGTAGTTCTGAGCGCGAGCAGCGGCGAGAGTCGGTGGGCGCGGCGACTGCAGCGAGGCGGCACCGATGCAAGGCGAGGCCAGAGAGATGGGCGACATGGAGGCTCACCGAGAGGGGCTGATGAAGGAGGTTGGCTGCCGGAGAGGCGGCGGGGCGATGACACCGGAAAGAAGAAGTTGATGGCGTGAGTGGCCGCGTACAGAGTAAGACGACCTTGGCGTCCTCTGCAACAGCTTCGGCTCTGCCTCCTTCAGCGAATTAAAGAGGGAAGCGTCCTGGTGCAATTCCCGGCCTCAGCTCGGCCTTGTGGAGCTCATGGCATCGACACGGTTGCGGAAGGCAGCCGTGCGACCCGTGCCGCTCTCAGTTGCTCACAGAGACTCACAGAGAGGTGGGGGAAAAGGTAGGGAGACAGAGGAAAAGGTGGCGTGCTGGGAAGAAAGGGGTCGCTAGGGTTGCAGGGGGGCGGCCTGGGGATAAGAAGGGCGCGAGGTGGAGGTGCGGTATGACGAGGATCACGGCGGGCGACGCCTACCTGCAACGTTCTGTCACCTGCACGGAGAGAGAGAGAGAGAGATGCGAGGCGGAAGAAGAACAGGGACGTGTAGGGGTTCGTAGCATGGAAAACAAAATTTTTCTATCGCATACAAACAAACAAGCCAAGATCTATCTACTAGATTGTAGCAACGAGTCGATGGTATAACTTACCCTCGAAGATTCCAAAGCGTTTAACGAGAGCGGATTCTCGTGGGTGATGTAGTCGTACTCTTTCCGATCTCAAGATCGCGTAGACGATCCTTCCGGCGCCACGTTCCGGCAGCGCTCCCGCAGTCGGTCACACGTTCGGTACTCGACGAAGACCTTCCTCTCCCTTGTTCCAGCAGGCAACGGAGGTTGTAGCACTCTCCTCGCGATTCCGGCAGCACAACGGCGTGGTACCGGAAGTAGAGGGGAAATCTCGCAGGGCTTCGCCTTAAGCCGGTGCGAGTATGGTGGAGCTTATGAGAGAGGCTATTAGTGGTCTAGTAATTAGACACACCAATTAGAAGGCTCTAAACCAATTAGAAGGCTCTAAACCGCTGGCTAAAGCAATTAGAAGCTCTAAACCAAAACGGCTCTAAACCGGAGATTTAGAGGTGGAAACTTGTGTGTCTAGGAGGGGAGCCCTGCCCCTCCTTTTATAGATGGGGAGGCGCGGCCAGGGGAGGGGAGTCCCTCCCCAAGTCGGCCTTGGGTGGCGCGCCGGCTTGGGGAGGAGACTCCTCCCTCAAGTCGGTTCCCAACTCCTCTTTCTTGTTTCCCACAGTTTCTTGTTTTAGCCGTTTGACTTTCAAACTGGACATTTGACTTTTCTGTTTTAGGATTCAATTTAATCCTTTATTTGGGACAGCAAGAACACTTAGTACATGATGCAATCATTCCAATATGTAATGACACATTCATGTACCCTTCCCCCCCGGAGTGCCGGACAATCCGGAACCTTCTAGAATCATTCCCGATGAAAACACCGGAATCATTCCGCAACTCCGAAATGGGACTTTCCTTATATGAATCTTATTCTCCGGACCATTCCGGATCACCTCGTGATATCCCGGATCCCATCCGAGACTCCGAACAACATTCGGTCTCTTTCTCATAATACCATAACTACTCAAAACAACGTCGAATCCTTAAGTGTGTCTCCCTACGGTTCGTGAATTATGCGGACATGATCGAGACACTTCTCCGAACAATAACCAATAGAGGAATCTGGAAATTCATATGGTTCCCACATATTTCTACGATTACTTTGCGATCGAATGAACCACTTACATACGATACCAATTTCCCTTTGTCTCACGATATGTTACTTATCCGAGGTTATGATCGTCGGTATCTCCGCATACCTAGTTCAACCTCGTTACTGATAAGTACTCTTTTCTCGTTCCCGTGATATGTGATCCCTTGTGACCAAGTCACATGCTTGCAAGCCAATTGGATGACATTCCACCGAGAGGGCCCAGAGTATATCTATCCGTCATGTGGATGGACAAATCCCACTCTTGATCCATGTGTTTCAACCAATACTTTCCGAACACTTAATGCCACCTTTATAGCCACCCAGTTACGGTGTGGTGTTTGATGTCATCAAAGCATCCATCCGGTAAAGGTGATATGCATGATCTCATGGTCGAAGGAATTAGGTTACTATGTATCAGAAAGCATATAGCAATTGAACTATTGAAATGACTTGATCTTTATGCTACGCTTGTCTATAGGAGTATGTCCACCATATCATTCTCCTAACGATATGATCTTGTTGTTGATAACATCTCAATGTTCATGATAGGGAAACCACAATCATTAATCAACCAACAAGCTAGTGAAGTATAGAGGCTATACTAGGGACTTCAAATTAAGTTTACAAATCACACAAGTATTAATGGTTTCCTTGTTAATACTATTATAGCATGAATGTAAACATTTATCATAAACACAAAGATATAATAATAACTACATTTATTATTGCCTCTAGGGCATATCTCCAACAGTCTCCCACTTGCCACAACGCTTTGCTTTGCACTCCTCCAGCTAACTGCTGCACCATTCAAAATAAATACGTATCCAGATTGTGATTTAGAATCATCCGGATCGGTGTTCCAACTAGCATCGGTGTAACCATTAACAACGAGCTGTTCATCACCTCCATAAGAAAGAACTATATCCTTAGTTCTTCTTAAGTACTTAAGGATGTTTTTGACCGCTGTCCAATGATCCACTCCTGGATCACTTTGATATCTGCTAGTTAGACTAACAGCATATGCGATGTCGGGTCTAGTACATAGCATGGCATACATTAGAGATCCTATGGCTGAGGCATAGGGAGTCTTACTCATCCTTTCTCTATCTTCTGCCGATGTCGGACTTTGAGTTTTACTCAAGGTCGTATTGGGCAACATGGGCAAGAACCCTTTCTTGCTTTCTTCCATTCCAAACCTCTTTAGAACTTTTGTCCAAATATGTACTCTGTGACAATGATATTTGGCGTTTCGATCTATCTCTATAAATCTTTATGCCTAATATGTAAGCTGCTTCGCCAAGATCCTTCATTGAAAAACTATTATTCAAATATTCCTTGACACTATTAAGAAGGTCTACATCATTCCCAATCAACAATATGTCATCCACATACAGTATTAAGAATGCTACAGAGCTCCCACTCACTTTCTTGTAAATACAAGCTTCTCCATAAGTTTGTATAAAACCAAAACTTTTGATTACCTTATCAAAACGTTGATTCCAACTTCGGGATGCTTGCTTCAATCCATAGATGGACCGTTGAAGTTTGCATACCTTGTTAGCATCTTTAGGATCGACAAAACCTTTGGGTTGCATCATATACAACTCTTCATCAATGTCTCCATTGAGGAATGTTGTTTTGACATCCATCTGCCATATCTCATAATCATAATATGCAGCGATTGCTAACATAATCCTCACAGACTTTAGCTTCGCTACCGGTGAGAAAGTCTCATCGTAGTCAACTCCTTGAATTTGTCGAAACCCTTTTGCGACAAGTCGAGCTTTATAGACAGTAACATTACCATCAGCATCTGTTTTCTTCTTAAAAATCCATTTGTTCTCGACAGCCTTCCGGCCATCCGGTAAGTCCACCAAAGTCCATACTTGGTTTTTGTACATGGATCCAATCTCGGATTTCATGGCTTCTTGCCATTTATTGGAATCTGGGCTCATCATCGCTTCCTCATATGTCTCGGGGTCATCGGTGTTGTCCACCACCATGACATTCATAACGGAATCATACCAATCCGGAGTGGTACGAGTTCTCGTTGACCTCCGAGGCTCTGTAGCAACTTCAACCGAAGTTTCATGATCACCATCATTAGCTTCCTCTCTTATTGGTGCAGGCACCACAGGAACTTCTTCCGGTGCTGCGCTACTCGCAATTTCGAGAGAAGGTTCGACAACCTCGTCGAGTTCTACTTTCCTTCCAGTCACTTCTTTCGAGAGAAATTCCTTCTCTAGAAAGGATCCATTCTTGGCAACGAATGTTTTGCCTTCGGATCTATGATAGAAGGTATACCCAATAGTTTCCTTCGGGTATCCTATGAAGACGCATTTTTCCGCTTTGGGTTCAAGCTTGTCCGGCTGTAACTTCTTTACATAGGCTTCGCATCCCCAAACTTTAAGGAACGACAATTTAGGTTTCTTCCCAAACCATAATTCATACGGTGTCGTTTCAACGGATTTAGACGGTGCCCTATTTAAAGTGAATGCGGCTGTTTCTAATGCATAACCCCAAAATGATAGCGGTAAATCTGTAAGTGACATCATAGAACGAACCATATCTAAGAGAGTTCGATTACGACGTTCGGACACACCATTACGCTGTGGTGTTCCCGGCGGTGTCAATTGTGAAAGTATTCCGCATTTCTTCAAATGCTCGCCAAACTCGTAACTTAGATATTCACCTCCACGATCAGAACGTAGAAATTTAATCTTCTTGTTACGTTGATTCTCTACCTCACTTTGAAACTCCTTAAACTTCTCGAAAGTTTCGGACTTATGTTTCATGAAATAGATATACCCATATCTACTCAAGTCATCCGTGAAGGTAAGAACATAACGATAACCACCGCGCGATGCTACACTCATTGGACCACACACATCGGTATGTATGATTTCCAATAAGTCCGTAGCTCGCTCCATCATACCAGAAAATGGAGTCTTAGTCATTTTACCCATCAGACATGCTTCGCATCTTTCAAGTGATTCAAAATCAAGTGATTCAAGAAGTCCATCGGAATGGAGTTTCTTCATACGTTTCACTCCGATGTGACCAAGACGACAGTGCCACATATAGGTCGAATTATCGCTTGATTTCAAACGTTTAGCCTCAATGTTGTTGATATGTGTATTTCCACTATCGAGATTCAATAAGAATAGACCATCTATCAAAGGTGCATGTGCATAAAACATATTACTCATATAAATAGAACAACCATTATTCTCAGATTTAAACAAGTAACCGTCTCGCAATAAACAAGATCCCGATATAATGTTCATGCTCAACGCAGGCACCAAATAACAATTATTTAAGTATAAAACTAATCCCGATGGTAGATGAAGGGGTAGCGTGCCGACCGCGATCACATCAACCTTTCATCCGTTTCCCACGCGCATCGTCACCTCGTTCTTCGCTAGCTTCCGTTTATTCTGCAGCACCTGTTTCGAGTTACAAATATGAGCAACCGAACCAGTATCAAATACCCAGGCACTACTACGAGTACTAGTGAGATACACATCAATAACATGTATATCAGATATACCTTTCTTCTTGATGTTGCCGTTCTTCAAATCCGCCAAGTACTTTGGGCAATTCCGCTTCCAGTGACCTACTCCCTTGCAGTAAAAGCACTCAGTATCAGGCTTAGGTCCAGCCCTGGTCTTCTTCGTCGGCGTGGTAGCTTTCTTACCACCCTTCTTGAAGTGTCCCTTTTGCTTAGACTTGCCTTTCTTGAATTTGGTGGTCTTATTGACCAACAACACTTGGTGCTCTTTCTTGATCTCCACTTCTGCAGATTTTAACATGGCAAAGAGTTCTGGCAACGTCTTGTTCATGTTCTGCATGTTGTAGTTCATCACAAAGTTCTTGTAACTTGGTGGTAGTGATTGGAGGACACGGTAAATCCCCAAAGCATTAGGAATCACAATACCCAAGCTTTGAAGTTTCTTTGCGTGCCCAGACATCTTAAGCACATGCTCACTGACGGAGCTGCCCTCTTCCATCTTGCAGTTAAAGAACTTTTCAGAAGCTTCATAACTTTCAATTGCCGCATGAGTCTCAAAAATCAATTTGAGATCCTCGACAATATCATATGGGTCTGACTCTTCAAACCTTTTCTGAAGCTCCGATTCTAAACCATACAAGATAGCACACTGAACTATGGAGTACTGATTCTTCCGAGCGAGGTAAACATTCTTTACTTCATCGGGAGCATCAGCTGCAGGTGGGTCACCCAGCGGTGCATCCAGCACATAGGTCAAATTACCAGCTGTGAGGACAATCCTCAAATTGCGGAACCAATCCGCGAAGTTGCTTCCATTGTTTTTCAACTTTTCTTTCTCTAGGAACGCATTAAAATTGATGGTAGGGGCTGCCATTGATCTACAACATATTTGCAATAGTTTAGACTAAGTTTATGACAAATTGAGTTCAAATTAATAATAAGATTAAACTAGGTGAACTCCCACTCAAAACAATATCCCTCACATTGTTTTAGTGATCACACGAACCAAATCCACCATATCAACACCGATCATCACGAGAGTTGACATAGTTTTAATGGCGAACAATCGACATGTTCATCACATCTACTATATGATTCATGCTTTACCTTTCGGTGATCCGTGTTCCGAGACCATGTCTGTACATGCTAGGCTCGTCAAGATCAAACCTTAGTTTCTGCATGAGCAAATCTGGCTTGCTCACGTTGTATACACTTGCAGAATCTAACACACCCGATCATCACGTGGTGCTTCGAAACAACAAGCTTTAGCAACGGTGCTAACTAAGGGTGAACACTTTACGATTTGAAATTGATGTGCATGAGGGATCATCTTATAATGCTACCGTCGTCTACTAAGCAATACAAGATGCATAAAGGATTAACATCACATGCAATTCAATATATATATGATATGATATGGCCTTTCTTCTTTGTGCTTCCGATCTCCATCTTCAAGCACGAACATGATCTCCATCATCACCGGCATTGCATCAAGGTCAATGACGCTTCCCCATGGTTGTTGTCCACCGGCTTCAACTATTACAACTACTTTGAATAGACACGCGGGTCTTAACATAAATTAAAGACAACCATATGGCTCCTGCCGGTTGCCGACTTACAATAAGGAACATTGCATACATCAAATATAATCACAATCATGGCCATATCACATCACTACACACCCCTGCAAAACAAAGTTAGACGCCTCTACTTTCTTTGCATATTTTACGTGGTTTGGGGCTTTCAATAAGTGTCGTTCTAACTTACGAACAAGAACCACAACATTTATACTAGCATTGTTGATCACCCGTTGTAAATTGGATCTTAACTATGCTAGGAGAAACAGGCACCCGCAAAGCCACTTATGCAATACAAGTTGCATGTCAAGCGTGGAGCAAGTCTCATGAACGATGTCATGTAAGGTTAGCCCGGGCCGCTTCATCCCAACATACCGCAAGATGCAAAGTACACAAAAAGCAATCGACAATAGAAGCATCAACGCCCACAATGACCATTGTGTTCTACTCGTGCAACAGATCTACATATAGACACGGCTCTGATACCACTGTAGGGGTTCGTAGCATGGAAAACAAAATTTTTCTATCGCATACAAACAAACAAGCCAAGATCTATCTACTAGATTGTAGCAACGAGTCGATGGTATAACTTACCCTCGAAGATTCCAAAGCGTTTAACGAGAGCGGATTCTCGTGGGTGATGTAGTCGTACTCTTTCCGATCTCAAGATCGCGTAGACGATCCTTCCGGCGCCACGTTCCGGCAGCGCTCCCGCAGTCGGTCACACGTTCGGTACTCGACGAAGACCTTCCTCTCCCTTGTTCCAGCAGGCAGCGGAGGTTGTAGCACTCTCCTCGCGATTCCGGCAGCACAACGGCGTGGTACCGGAAGTAGAGGGGAAATCTCGCAGGGCTTCGCCTTAAGCCGGTGCGAGTATGGTGGAGCTTATGAGAGAGGCTATTAATGGTCTAGTAATTAGACACACCAATTAGAAGGCTCTAAACCAATTAGAAGGCTCTAAACCGCTGGCTAAAGCAATTAGAAGCTCTAAACCAAAACGGATCTAAACCGGAGATTTAGAGGTGGAAACTTGTGTGTCTAGGAGGGGAGCCCTGCCCCTCCTTTTATAGATGGGGAGGCGCGGCCAGGGGAGGGGAGTCCCTCCCCAAGTCGGCCTTGGGTGGCGCGCCGGCTTGGGGAGGAGACTCCTCCCTCAAGTCGGTTCCCAACTCCTCTTTCTTGTTTCCCACAGTTTCTTGTTTTAGCCGTTTGACTTTCAAACTGGACATTTGACTTTTCTGTTTTAGGATTCAATTTAATCCTTTATTTGGGACAGCAAGAACACTTAGTACATGATGCAATCATTCCAATATGTAATGACACATTCATGTACCCTTCCCCCCCGGAGTGCCGGACAATCCGGAACCTTCTAGAATCATTCCCGATGAAAACACCGGAATCATTCCGCAACTCCGAAATGGGACTTTCCTTATATGAATCTTATTCTCCGGACCATTCCGGATCACCTCGTGATATCCCGGATCCCATCCGAGACTCCGAACAACATTCGGTCTCTTTCTCATAATACCATAACTACTCAAAACAACGTCGAATCCTTAAGTGTGTCTCCCTACGGTTCGTGAATTATGCGGACATGATCGAGACACTTCTCCGAACAATAACCAATAGAGGAATCTGGAAATTCATATGGTTCCCACATATTTCTACGATTACTTTGCGATCGAATGAACCACTTACATACGATACCAATTTCCCTTTGTCTCACGATATGTTACTTATCCGAGGTTATGATCGTCGGTATCTCCGCATACCTAGTTCAACCTCGTTACTGATAAGTACTCTTTTCTCGTTCCCGTGATATGTGATCCCTTGTGACCAAGTCACATGCTTGCAAGCCAATTGGATGACATTCCACCGAGAGGGCCCAGAGTATATCTATCCGTCATGTGGATGGACAAATCCCACTCTTGATCCATGTGTTTCAACCAATACTTTCCGAACACTTAATGCCACCTTTATAGCCACCCAGTTATGGTGTGGTGTTTGATGTCATCAAAGCATCCATCCGGTAAAGGTGATATGCATGATCTCATGGTCGAAGGAATTAGGTTACTATGTATCAGAAAGCATATAGCAATTGAACTATTGAAATGACTTGATCTTTATGCTACGCTTGTCTATAGGAGTATGTCCACCATATCATTCTCCTAACGATATGATCTTGTTGTTGATAACATCTCAATGTTCATGATAGGGAAACCACAATCATTAATCAACCAACAAGCTAGTGAAGTATAGAGGCTATACTAGGGACTTCAAATTAAGTTTACAAATCACACAAGTATTAATGGTTTCCTTGTTAATACTATTATAGCATGAATGTAAACATTTATCATAAACACAAAGATATAATAATAACTACATTTATTATTGCCTCTAGGGCATATCTCCAACAGGACGGCGTGTTCTCCTCCTGTCGACGAGGATGACGGGAGGAACGGGGACCTGCCCGCTGCCGTGAGCGCTTAGAGAGGAGGGTGCAGACGGCGTCGGTCGGGAGGCAGACCAAGAAGAGGAATAGAGACGACGTCGGATGAAGGGGTACTGGGCCATGAAGAGGGAGAGAAGGACCCCGAGTGGGCCTGTGCTGCGGCCAGGAAAGGCCCAGGTATGTTCTTTCTCTCTTTCTATTATTCCCTGGTTTGTTTTATTTAGTTGTTTGTTTGAACTTGGTTCAATTTCAAATAACCTTTCTTTTGAATTCTTTTCAGATATTTTAAATAGAAGATTTTAGCACTTAAATGGAGAAAAGGGGGAGTAGAATAATAGAAAGGATATGTCCATGAACCAATTTGGACATGATGTAAGAATAACGAGATTTTGGCAAACAAAATAGGGATGAGGTTAATCAAAACATTTATAATTTTAAAATAATGGTGCTCCCCATTAAACAAGAAGGGGCCCCTTTGTAGAAACCAAAGAGGTATGGAGAAGAATAAGTTGAATTGGTTTGGATTTTTAAAACCTAGCTCCAAAGATTTGAATAAACAACACCAAAGAGAAATAGAAGAAGGGGGCCTCCTAATGAATGGATCATGCAAAACATTAGGCATGTGCATGGGAGCATGTAGAATACAATGGATCAATCCATTTATCATGTGGGTATGATTGACAATCACAAATCCAAATAAAAGAATCCACATGCTATAGGAATGGTGAACTACCCACAAGATCATGTAGGCAAAGTGTAGTGGAACAAGGTGACAAGAATCCACACATTGTACATGGGCATGATTTAAATATAAACAAGACAATTAGAAGCCCACATGTACATGCACGGTGGAATATAGAGAAACATTTATCACAAGGGGCCATAGTATGAACATTAGGTAGAATGATTTAGAGAGACATGCCCTCAACTCAACTTGGGAATTTAAACAATATATCAATAACCAAATACAATATCAAGAGGCAAATGCAATTGACAATGCATATGAGAGAAGATCCGAAACAAAAAGGGTTTTATATGATGCTCAAATGCAAGGTGGCATGATGACATGAACATGATATAATGATGATGCAACAATTATATATATGAAGTAGCCATTATATTACTAAACCAAGTAGCATTACAGTTGTTAGACAAATGGGATGCTACAACCGCCGTAGCCGAATATGTGGCAGCTGCTAGTGCATGCACTCAATTGTTATGGATGGGGCAAACTTTAAAGAAATATGGTGTACATTGTGACAAAGTGCCTATTTTATGTGACAATAAAGGTGCTATCAAGGTTTCCTATAACCTGGTGGATCATACAAGGACAAAGCATATTGAGATTCGTCATCATTTCATTAGAGATCATGTTGCCCGAGGAGATATTGAGCTATCTTATATATCAAACAAAGACCAACTTGCCGATATAGTCACGAAGCCACTTGATGAAGCAAGATTTTGCTATTTGAGGAATGTGCTAAATATTGTAGATTCAAGGAGTTTGACTTGATCATCTTGCATACACACCTATAACTTGATCATTGTTTGGTTTAGGTGCAGGCATGGAGATAGGGAGTGCTGTCCTAATCTATTGGGGTATCCCTCCCCACTAATGCCAATTGCCAACATTAAGAAAATCAATCATCTTAATATCGTTTTGTGATATGTGAGCTTCATTGATGAGCAGTGGCTATGAACCCAAGGATAATTCTTCGTGGTGTCATGCTTCACGCTCTTACATGGTGGCCTCGGCCACCGACCTCTTTATTATGAAGAGTTGGTTCTAGGTTTGATCCTATCGGAGTTTTATTGAACATTTATTTGGACTTTTCTGTTTCATAGATCTCCCCAATGTGCTTTCTCAAATCCCAGGCCTATTCTTATCCTAAAACATGCTAATCTAGCAACACATTTGTCCATCAATTTGTTCCTGGTGTTTCTGGTCATAAGGGTCGGACTATTCGCTCTGTACACACCGGAATGTCCGGCTGGCCCGGACACTCCGCTTGGTACACCTAGGACTATCCGGCCAGGCCGGACACTCCGGCGTATAACACCCGGACACTCCAGCTCGAGAAGTATCAAACTCGGGTAAAGGGGTCCAAGGAGAGTGGACGGTCCAGTCCTCCTTCTCTCCCTGACTCCCTCTTCCTCCCAAACTGCTTCCACGACCAAGAAACATCACCGGGAGGGCTTTCCCATCTCGGATCCAGTCATTGCCACCGGCCAACTCCTCCCCTCTGCTGCTGGGACCCCTTCCCCTCTGGTGGAGATCACCATGGATGCTAGTAAATTTCACCTCTCATTCTCTTTCTCTAGGCATGCCCTAGATGAGTTTTTGATGGCTTTTTCTTGCTAGAATCCATGAAACTATCCTCCATGAGTGCAATGTACACCCTAGAAGTACTCTTAGAAATGTCGATCTGTCTCGATTGATCTTCCCCGACTACCCTAGGAAACACCATGGCTCCGGCCGGAGTCTCCGGCATATGTGCGCCGGACATTCCGGTCCAGGCAGAATATCCGATGTGTATGCACCGGAATGTCCAGCCCGAGCGGAGTCTCCAGGGTGTTTTCCCCAGATAGTCTGACGAAATACAATCGTGTAGCTTAGTATTCCTTTGATTACTTCTATCATGTTGGTATCTCTTGGACAAATGTGCTTACCCCCTATGTTATCTCCCTCCTCTGTTTTCATAGGTGGTTCTCGTCCTCGCCGGTCCCGGTCTAGTCAGAAGCCTCGTCCTCGCAAGTTTCGATATGATGATGAGCAAGATATTCATGTGGATCCTTCTATGGTCAGACAGTCAACACGAGAGCGTGCTGCAGCAAATCAAGAGAAGATCAGAAAACTGAAAAGGGATGAATCCAAGCAGATGAATTTTGAAACCTTGACCACCTTGGCTAATTTGGGCACTAAATAATTTGTGGACATGAGAATCCAGCAGTTCTATACTCTTTCCTGCACCTCTCTTGATGATCGCTTCTGGAGGAATGAACAATTCCTTCTATGTTCCGAGGTGTTCTGTCGGTTCAGGACTCCAGTGTGTCCCATGCAATGGTTGGATCTTGAGAAGCTATGTGATCATGACTAATTCCAGGATGCTCTTTGGGTGACCGAGAAGATGGGGTTGCACACCATATCTCAAGCAAAAGAAGATTACAACATTGAGTTGGTTCAGCAGTTCTATGCCATGGTTGTATTTGGTGATACTGTGGATATTCCTCTTGAGTGGATGTCTGGCACTACAAGGTGTTGTTTCAACATGGTGCAGTTTTCAAGCATTCTTGGCTTGCCCTTCAACCCCAATGGTCCTAGTGGTACCAGGATGCATGTTTATGGTCAGTCTTATGACAAGAAGAGGTTGGCTCCTATTTATTCACAGAATGGCGTGGTTGGCCAAACCACCAACATCAAGATCATTTACAACATTCTACTTCGTATGTTCCGCTACACTCTTACTCCTAAGGCAGACAACAAGGACGAGATGAGAGGTGCTGAAATCAATCTCATGGCTCATGCTCACTCAGTGTATACTCAGGCTCTAAACTATGAAGGTGGTGCTATTGATGTCATGGACTTTATCTATCAATATTTGTACAAGTGCATTGTGGACAAGAAGTGTCCTCTCTATACCCCTTTTGTGATGAAGCTTATTGCTTCCCACACTCCAGCAACCCCTTTGCTATATAACGATCTTGTTCAGCACCTCCTAGCCAAGATTCATAGAAAGGGGCTCCTTCATCCAAGGTACCATGTGGCTATCCCCCATCCCACAATATCTTTTGAGGACAAGGATGAAGTTGATGGTTAGTAGTGATGAGTCTGAGGAGGTGCCAGAGGTTGTGTTTCGTGGCCCTCGCATGAAGCATTCTAGCAATGCATACCGCTTTAACACCACTAGAGAGGAAGTGCATAAGAATGTGAAGGAGGCTTCCTGGTGGAAGAGAATGCTCCTGTGTCAGAACATTGATATTAGCCATGGTCGGTATGATGCCTACAAGTCCAACAAGAATGTCATGAAGTAGCTCAAGAGGATAAACCAGCCATGGATATTGACTCCTCCCAGTAGGCTTCAAACGGGACGCTCTCTTATGGTCACGAGATCCAGGGCCTTGTGGATTGGTCCATGTTTGAGGATGTGTCCTCCTCTTCTCTCCCTCACGATAAGGGGACTACTCAGGATGATGATGACGAGGACGAGGACGACGATGAGGATGAGGATGGTGATGAGGATGAGGATGAAAAGGACGAGGACTTCAGTGGCTAGAGTCGGTGTTGGGAAGCTTTTGTAGTGCTCTTTTTCCTTTTTGGCGTCTCGATGCCAAAAGGGGAGAAGTATCCCCATATTAGGTTGCTACCGGGATTTTCATGATTACACAAGCTTCATGTTATCTCGATTTGTCTCTTTGAATCTTGTGTCTTTATTTTATTCATATGAGAACTATGTGGTAATACTGTGTGGTGATGGCGTGTACCCAGTGTTGTCGTGGGACGCTTCGTTGGAAACCCCAAGAGCAAGGTGTGAAGAGCACAGCAACAAGTTTCCCTCAGTAGAGACCGAAGTTATCGAAACAGAAGGAGGAAGGAAATGTCACACAGGTGTTGCAAGCAACACGGAGACCTGCACAACACAAAATCAAGACTTTGCCCCAACGAATCAGTGAGGTTGTCAAGCTAACCAGTTTGCTATAACAAAGGATTAAACGTATGGTGTGGAAGGTAATGGTTTGCAGCAAGTAAACAAGTAACAGTGGAAGATGTATCAATGGTAAAGATTGGACCAGGGTCCATAGTTCACTAGAGGTGCTCTCCTTAGATAAACAACATGGCAGGAAGGGTAAACAAATTACAGCAGGTCAATTGACAGGAACTGAGCAAGGCATAACAATGCAATACCAGACAAAAATATCCTATGAGATTCGATTGGGCAATACAACAATATACATAGACCACCATCCAACTGCATCTATGACTAGAAGTCCACCTTCAGGTTATCATCCGAACCACCTCCAGTATTAAGTTGCAAGCAACAGACAACTGCTTTAAGCAAAGTGTGTAAGGTAAACAATCAACTTGTTCCATGAACAAGAGACCGTTATTTTCTCCCTAGTGGCAACAACACATCTACAACCGAAGAGATTTATGTCACTTTCCTTGGAAACTAGAGGCATGAACCCACTATCGAGCATAAATACCCCCTCTTGGAGTCACTAGCAACTACTCGGCCAAGATAGCTACTAACAACGGAGAGCATGCAAGATCACAAACAACACATACATGATAGAATCATAAAGACAAAACCATTAATCAATCTGACATAGTAATCTCAATATCCATCGGATCCCCGCAAACACAACATGCATGATTACAAATAGATTAGATCTTGATCATTGTGGCATCTCGCAAAACCACTACTAGAAAATCGCGTTGATTTTGTGCATTGCATCATCATGACCGCATGCTCATGTCATCATGCCACATTGCATTTGAGCATCGTCATCATCTTGCATTTGCTTGCATAAAACTATTTGCAGAAAAACCTATTTTGTGTTTTCTAAAACTCCCCGTCCTTGTTCAAATGCAAACCCGGGTCTCCGGATTATTTTGTTTTGTCTGCTATCGGTTTGCAAAAGCCCTGTTTGAAATAAATAAAATAGTTAATTATTTTTAGAGGGGCAGTCGAACGGGCCGATTCGACCCGAACGACCACCCCCAGAATAAAAATCGGTCCAGCTTAGACCCCACCCCAAGTCTTTTCTTACCCCAGTCCTATCTAACCACCCTCCAGCCACCTCACCCCACCCAATCCCTGGCTGCCACCTCACCCTCTCCCTCCCCTCTAACCAATCCCATGCAGCCACCTAGCCCAGCCCCACTCCCTCCCTCCCAAACCGACCCACTCCCTGGTCAACCCCCTCCCTCTTTCCACTCCCTCCTCCGGGCCCACCCCCACCTGCCGCTGTCTCCCCCGTGGCCCCACCTCCCCCTGTACCCGGTCCGCTTTCCTCCCTCTCTCTTCCTCCCCAACCTCTCTCTCCCGTCGCTCGCGTCCACCGCCCGCGCTCCCTCCCTTCTCCCTCCCCACCGGCCACCGCCTCTGCCCTTCCCCTTCCGCCGTCGGCTCCTCCTCCCGCGCTCGCCCGCACGCTCCCCGTGCCCTCTTTCCACGCCACCCGACGCGGCCCCGTTCCCCACCTTCCTCCTCTTGCCCCGACGTAGTCGCCGGCCTTCTCCGAGCTCGCCCCGCCGCCGGCACGTCTCCGCCTCCGCGCCTCGACCCCGTCGCTCCGGACCGCCCCCACCTCGTCTGGCATCGCCGCCTGCGCTCCCCGCCTCCTCCACCGGGCCCGCCTCAGAGCGCCGTCTCTCCTCCTCCCCGGCGACCGCGTGAGCCCGCCCCTCGCCGGCCCTCCTCCCCTCTCCTGCCCCGCGACGGCCTCGGCCGACCTCCCCTCTTCCCCCCGGCTGCTCCTCCACGTCCTCCCTCGCCGCCGCCGGAGGTCCCCTGAGCCCGCCCCCAGAGCGCCGCCGCGCCCGGCCGCCCGCGTCTCTCCCTCGCGCATCGACCCGAGCCGGCCGTGTCCTCCCCGCCCTCTGCAAGCGCCTCCGGCCCCACCGCCGGCGGTCTTCCGCGCGTCCGCGGGCGCGTCCCCAGACCCGCGCGTCCTCGTCCCCTCGTCGAGTGCCTCTCCGCGGCCACGCCCCTAGGGTTCCCGTCGCCCTCAGGGCTCGTGGTGGCCTTGACCTCCGCTGCCCGGTGCCCCAGCAGTCCGCTCCTCTTCGTCCCCATGCGGCGCCCCTGTCCTCCTCTCGGTAGCAGACCTCAAGGCGAACACCCGTGTTGGTGGCATGTGTGTGTGCTGCTGCAGATCCTCGAACCTGATGGTCGACGACACGGAACGCTGAGGCCTCCACCTCGGATCCACAAGATCTGCCACGTGGAGCCAAAGACCGCAGAACGCCAAGCTCTCCCGCAGGACCCCGAAGACCGAACTCGACATGCCATGTTCTCCCTCACGGATGCCATGATCTTCGTCACGGACGCCGAGACCCCTGAACCCCGGAGACCCGAACCTGAGATCATCACCACAGATCGACAAGGATTCCACATGGGGCGACAAGTACTCCGTCATGGACCCGATTGGACCAAACCCGAAGACGGCAGATGCGACAAGTACTTCTCCCCAGATCCGATGCCCGAGGACCCGGACGCCAAGGTCGCCAATGCGAATACGATAATTACTTCACCCCGAACGCCATGACCGTCGACATGACCCGAAGACCACGGATGCGCCAAGACCTACTCCGTTGTCCGAGACCGATTCCGTCGAACCCTGAGACCGGACCCCGAACCCCCGGGACCCCAAGATCGTCGAGACCCCCTAATGTGTGAACCCCTTCCCGAAACCCTATTTTATAATATCATAAACTTGTCACATATTAAATTGTCATTCTCGCATGCATAACATTGGTTTGGGGGCCTTATGCCGATTCACCTCATAATTAAATATGGGGCTCATATGCGGGCAAATCTAGTCGTATATTGGCCTCATTTAAATTTGTGTAGCGAACCGGTAACTTATCTTGCCCTGTTATTACAACATTTAATTGCGGGGTAGCTAAATAACATGAACCATCTAATTAATTGTCGGGACCCTGGTTCCGCTTAATATTGCCTAATTGCATCGCACCTTTGCCATGCCATACATCATTCATGCATCATGCCCGATCTTTTGCCGTAGTATTAAATAGTGCATCCGGTGTTTATTCTAGTGTTTTGCTTCTTCGCGGATAAGGCCGTTGAGTTGATGCGAGTGTCGACCCGATCTTCGGATGAACCTTCGATAATGTTTTTCAGGCGAGCATCTCCCCCTTTCTGCCTATCTTACTTTTATAGTATTTATTCCCTCCTGTTGATCTATTGCTATCTGTGTTGCGTTGCTCTAGCTTTCGTACCCGTGATATCCCTTGCAGCCTTATATTGCCTTGGACACATCCTATTACCTGTTGTTTGGTAGATAGTTGGACTTGCGCGTCGTAGTCGCGTGGTCAAGTGCCGTTGCGTGTCGTCAAGTACCACAGTTGTTGGAGTATGGCCGCATGTTGGATGTTGGAGATGAGCATGGCTTTACTTATTGTTCACTTTAATTACTGTTTAACAACTAAAATTGAAGTAGGTAAGCAGAGGCACAGGTGGGCAATAGATGTTATTTGGTTGTTAACCGTCCACTTGTGTCCCGTAGGACCCCGAGTACTTGATACCTGTTCCTTGAATATTCGCGCTATCCACATACGGGGAATTATGGGCCCCCCTTAGCCAGAGCTTGATTCAGTCTTATTTCTTGGGGCCACAAACTAGTTTGAGGTTTTATTTACGATCCTGTACTTATGCCATGCTTTACTGCTTATTTTACGATTGTGCGAGGAGCACACTGTACTGTTTAGGATCGTGACCCGTTTTCGCGGTATCGACACCCCGAGTTTTCGGGTTCCCAGTCGTTTACAGCCGGCCCCACAAACCTTGAGTCCGTCTCGGAGCCGGCCAGTTTCGTTGCGGGTGTACTCCAAGGGGTGGCCCCCTGAAATATTTCTGAATCCTGTGATTGCTTTGTCGTGAAAGCCTCGTTGGGTTTTGATTTGGTTTTTCCGAGGTTGATCGTGTGTGTGTTGCTATTTGTGCACCCCGGCCGGGTTAAAACTTTCTGAAAGCCGTGTCCGCGGTTATGGACGACTTGGAGCACAGTATCTCGATCATAGACAACTATAACTAAAGTAGTGCTATAAATTTGACTTTATAATGACTAGTAATCAGCTTCACTATAATGGAATGGCTAAATAAAACTGCCCACAATTGCTTGCTTGGGTTGTCGCCTGCGACAATTGTATCTGACTAGTAAGTACTACAACTACAACGGAATGGCTAAATAAAAGTACCAACAACTGCTGGGTTTTGGGTTCTCTCATGCTAATTGTATTTGACTAGTAAGTGTTGCAACTACAACGGAATGGTTAACTAAAGTGCCCACTGCTTATTTTATCAGGACGATTACCTCTACCTGACTAGTAAGTGTTGCAACGATAACTGAATAAATAAAACTGCCAACGGTGTGAGTTCCTCGGTTGACTTCCTCGTTTGGTCTCGAGGGGGAAACGCCAGGATGGGTTTGTCTGATGGTAGGATCAGGTTGGTTCCGAATAGGTCTTTCTTACCCCTCTCTGATAGCCGACAGTTGTATCGAGTCTCTATAGATTGTTTAGTGCATGATGCCGCTGCCGCTTCAGTCCACCATACCTGTGTAGGCGAGGACCGCCGAATTCTAGTCTCGCCGTGTACTGGCCTCAGTACTGACGCTCCTCTTTTTCCTTTGCCCTTTGTCGGCACCCCTTTTGTTTAAGCAGGTTTTGAGATCGACGTCGTTAGCAGGGTTACCCTTCCGGCTTGGCCTGGGCAGGGTTATGGACGCCATTGGTTATTCTTCAGGGCTCTTAGCCCCATTTGCTTCTTGTCCGTAGCTGGACGCTCTATCGTTTTCAAGGTGATTTGGATCTTTGTTCTGTATATCTGTATTCTTGACTCATGGAGTCATGTTGTATATATATCTGTTCTGTGGGTCCCATCGAGGACTGTTGTGTAATGTTATTACTTCGTTTTCCACCCGCACGAAAGTGCCTGGTGGGCACCTTTGAATCGTTTCTATGCGGGTTTGGCGGGAAGCGCTGAAACTTGCATAGGTCCGATTCTGAGGGTGTTACAGAGTGGTATCAGAGCTCAGCAGTTGCGATACCCCACAAGTCCAGCCTGTAGGATAACCTATCTAACGGCCGAAGTAGAGTGTCAAAACTATTTTGCAAAATCGGTTGGATAGTTCTGATTAGGTCTGATTTTACTCCTTACCCCTCTGCTGCTCTCCTCTCACCTCTGCGTGTTTTGAATCCGCTCTCTTCTCTCTCTTCGAGTCCAGGATTTCTCGTGGTTGGGTTCCGTCGTACCTTCAGGGTTTCGCTTCCTCCTTTGGTAACGGAGTTGCTACATCTGGTCTTCATGCTATCCGAGGAATCCTTCATCTGTGGTACCATTCTTTGTTCCTTGTTTGTGCCTTCCGGTGTTTTCCGACGCGACGACATCATCTACGCCAGATCCGATGAAGAGTCTGCATCACTCCTTTGTTTCCGAACCTCGATTGTCGAGATCTTCAGTCTGTTTCCGAGAGTTGGTTGCATAATCCGCCTATTCGTGTGCAGAGTAATGGTTTGGGTGCGCGATGGACTGATCATCATCCGACTACTCTTATCATTCACTCTTGTACATCGGGTCAGCGGATCCAGCGTTTTACTCCGTTCACGGAAGCTAGAGGTGGCTTTATTTGTGGATACGCTAACTTCGGCCTTTTGTTTCCGGAGTGTTTCCTCGATGATCACGGGCAACGACCTCTTGTTAGTGGTGTCGTGAGGATCTACACGAAGCGAGAAGACGCAGAGCGCCGACCTTCCTTCCGGTACCATGAGGCGGATCTCGAGGGCGAGATCCATTGTTAGTGGTGTCGAATTGTGGCATCCCGCAAAACCACTACTAGAAAATCGCGTTGATTTTGTGCATTGCATCATCATGACCGCATGCTCATGTCATCATGCCACATTGCATTTGAGCATCGTCATCATCTTGCATTTGCTTGGATAAAACTATTTGCAGAAAAACCTATTTTGTGTTTTCTAAAACTCCCCGTCCTTGTTCAAACGCAAACCCGGGTCTCCGGATTATTTTGTTTTGTCTGCTATCGGTTTGCAAAAGCCCTGTTTGAAATAAATAAAATAGTTAATTATTTTTAGAGGGGCAGTCGAACGGGCCGATTCGACCCGAACGACCACCCCCAGAATAAAAATCGGTCCAGCTTAGACCCCACCCCAAGTCTTTTCTTACCCCAGTCCTATCTAACCACCCTCCAGCCACCTCACCCCACCCAATCCCTGGCTGCCACCTCACCCTCTCCCTCCCCTCTAACCAATCCCATGCAGCCACCTAGCCCAGCCCCACTCCCTCCCTCCCAAACTGACCCACTCCCTGGTCAACCCCCTCCCTCTTTCCACTCCCTCCTCCGGGCCCACCCCCACCTGCCGCTGTCTCCCCCGTGGCCCCACCTCCTCCTGGACCCGGTCCGCTTTCCTCCCTCTCTCTTCCTCCCCAACCTCTCTCTCCCGTCGCTCGCGTCCACCGCCCGCGCTCCCTCCCTTCTCCCTCCCTACCGGCCACCGCCTCTGCCCCTCCCCTTCCGCCGCCGGCTCCTCCTCCCGCGCTCGCCCGCACGCTCCCCGCGCCCTCTTTCCACGCCACCCGACGCGGCCCCGTTCCCCACCTTCCTTCTCTTGCCCCGGCGCAGTCGCCGGCCTTCTCCGAGCTCGCCCCGCCGCCGGCGCGTCTCCGCCTCCGCGCCTCGACCCCGTCGCTCCGGACCGCCCCCACCACATCTGGCATCGCCGCCTGCGCTCCCCGCCTCCTCCACCGGGCCCGCCTCAGAGCGCCGTCTCTCCTCCTCCCCGGCGACCGCGTGAGCCCGCCCCTCGCCGGCCCTCCTCCCCTCTCCTGCCCCGCGACGGCCTCGGCCGGCCTCCACTCTTCCCCCCGGCCGCTCCTCCACGTCCTCCCTCGCCGCCACCGGAGGTCCCCTGAGCCCGCCCCCAGAGCGCCGGCCAAGCCCGGCCGCCCGCGTCTCTCCCTCGCGCGCCGACCCGAGCCGGCTGCGTCATCCCCGCCCTCTGCAAGCGCCTCCGGCCCCACCGTCGGCGGTCTTCCGCGCGTCCGCGGGCGTGTCCCTAGACCCGCGCGTCCTCGTCCCCTCGTCGAGTGCCTCTCCGCGGCCACGCCCCTGGGGTTCCCGTCGCCCTCAGGGCTCGTGGTGGCCTTGACCTCCGCTGCCCGGTGCCCCAGCAGTCCGCTCCTCTTCGTCCCCATGCGGCGCCCCTGTCCTCCTCTCGGTAGCAGACCTCAAGGCGAACACCCGTGTTGGTGGCATGTGTGTGTGCTGCTACAGATCCTCGAACCTGATGGTTGACGACACGGAACGCTGAGGCCTCCACCTCGGATCCACAAGATCTGCCACGCGGAGCCGAAGACCGCAGAACGCCAAGCTCTCCTGCAGGACCCCGAAGACCGAACTCGACATGCCATGTTCTCCCTCACGGATGCCATGATCTTTGTCACGGACGCCGAGACCCCTGAACCCCGGAGACCCGAACCTGAGATCATCACCACAGATCGACAAGGATTCCACATGGGGCGACAAGTACTCCGTCATGGACCCGATTGGAGCAAACCCGAAGACGGCAGATGCGACAAGTACTTCTCCCCAGATCCGATGCCCGAGGACCCGGACGCCAAGGTCGCCAATGCGAATACGACAAGTACTTCACCCCGAACGCCATGACCGTCGACATGACCCGAAGACCACGGATGCGCCAAGACCTACTCCGTTGTCCGAGACCGATTCCGTCGAACCCTGAGACCGGACCCCGAACCCCCGGGACCCCAAGATCGTCGAGACCCCCTAATGTGTGAACCCCTTCCCGAAACCCTATTTTATAATATCATAAACTTGTCGCATATTAAATTGTCATTCTCGCATGCATAACATTGGTTTGGGGGCCTTATGCCGATTCACCTCATAATTAAATATGGGGCCCATATGCGGGCAAATCTAGTCGTATATTGGCCTCATTTAAATTTGTGTAGCGAACCAGTAACTTATCTTGCCCTGTTATTACAACATTTAATTGCGGGGTAGCTAAATAACATGAACCATCTAATTAATTGTCGGGACCCTGGTTCCGCTTAATATTGCCTAATTGCATCGCACCTTTGCCATGCCATACATCATTCATGCATCATGCCCGATCTTTTGCCGTAGTATTAAATAGTGCATCCGGTGTTTATTCTAGTGTTTTGCTTCTTCGCGGATAAGGCCGTTGAGTTGATGCGAGTGTCGACCCGATCTTCGGATGAACCTTCGACAATGTTTTTCAGGCGAGCATCTCCCCCTTTCTGCCTATCTTACTTTTATAGTATTTATTCCCTCCTGTTGATCTATTGCTATCTGTGTTGCGTTGCTCTAGCTTTCGTACCCGTGATATCCCTTGCAGCCTTATATTGCCTTGGACACATCCTATTACCTGTTGTTTGGTAGATAGTTGGACTTGCGCGTCGTAGTCGCGTGCTCAAGTGCCGTTGCGTGTCGTCAAGTACCACAGTTGTTGGAGTATGGCCGCATGTTGGATGTTGGAGATGAGCATGGCTTTACTTATTGTTCACTTTAATTACTGTTTAACAACTAAAATTGAAGTAGGTAAGCAGAGGCACAGGTGGGCAATAGATGTTATTTGGTTGTTAATCGTCCACTTGTGTCCCGTAGGACCCCGAGTACTTGATACCTGTTCCTTGAATATTCGCGCTATCCACATACGGGGAATTATGGGCCCCCCTTAGCCAGAGCTTGATTCAGTCTTATTTCTTGGGGCCACAAACTAGTTTGAGGTTTTATTTACGATCCTGTACTTATGCCATGCTTTACTGCTTATTTTACGATTGTGCGAGGAGCACACTGTACTGTTTAGGATCGTGACCCGTTTCGCGGTATCGACACCCCGAGTTTTCGGGTTCCCAGTCGTTTACAGCCGGCCCCACAAACCTTGAGTCCGTCTCGGAGCCGGCCAGTTTCGTTGCGGGTGTACTCCAAGGGGTGGCCCCCTGAAATATTTCTGAATCCTGTGATTGCTTTGTCGTGAAAGCCTCGTTGGGTTTTGATTTGGTTTTTCCGAGGTTGATCGTGTGTGTGTTGCTATTTGTGCACCCCGGCCGGGTTAAAACTTTCTGAAAGCCGTGTCCGCGGTTATGGACGACTTGGAGCACAGTATCTCGATCATAGACAACTATAACTAAAGTAGTGCTATAAATTTGACTTTATAATGACTAGTAATCAGCTTCACTATAATGGAATGGCTAAATAAAACTGCCCACAATTGCTTGCTTGGGTTGTCGCCTGCGACAATTGTATCTGACTAGTAAGTACTACAACTACAACGGAATGGCTAAATAAAAGTACCAACAACTTCTGGGTTTTGGGTTCTCTCATGCTAATTGTATTTGACTAGTAAGTGTTGCAACTACAACGGAATGGTTAACTAAAGTGCCCACTGCTTATTTTATCAGGACGATTACCTCTACCTGACTAGTAAGTGTTGCAACGATAACTGAATAAATAAAACTGCCAACGGTGTGAGTTCCTCGGTTGACTTCCTCGTTTGGTCTCGAGGGGGAAACGCCAGGATGGGTTTGTCTGATGGTAGGATCAGGTTGGTTCCGAATAGGTCTTTCTTACCCCTCTCTGATAGCCGACAGGTGTATCGAGTCTCTATAGATTGTTTAGTGCATGCTGCCGCTGCCGCTTCAGTCCACCATACCTGTGTAGGCGAGGACCGCCGAATTCTAGTCTCGCCGTGTACTGGCCTCAGTACTGACGCTCCTCTTTTTCCTTTGCCCTTTGTCGGCACCCCTTTTGTTTAAGCAGGTTTTGAGATCGACGTCGTTAGCAGGGTTACCCTTCCGGCTTGGCCTGGGCAGGGTTATGGACGCCATTGGTTATTCTTCAGGGCTCTTAGCCCCATTTGCTTCTTGTCCGTAGCTGGACGCTCTATCGTTTTCAAGGTGATTTGGATCTTTGTTCTGTATATCTGTATTCTTGACTCATGGAGTCGTGTTGTATATATATATCTGTTCTGTGGGTCCCATCGAGGACTGTTGTGTAATGTTATTACTTCGTTTTCCACCTGCACGAAAGTGCCTGGTGGGCACCTTTGAATCGTTTCTATGCGGGTTTGGCGGGAAGCGCTGAAACTTGCATAGGTCCGATTCTGAGGGTGTTACAATCATGAATGGAGCTCACAAGATATATACATGAAAGCACAAGGAGGAGATACAACCATCTAGCTACTACATGGACCCATAATCCAAGGTGGAACTACTCACGTATCATACCAGAGAGAAGGCCTCCGGGATGATCTTCCCTCTGGCAGGGTGCCGGGAAGAACTTCAGATCCCCCCGATCTAGGGACGATGGTGGCGGCGGCTACAGAAGGTTTTGTGGAGTTTTGATCGGGTGCTTAGGGTTTCTGCATCAGGGGCTTCTTATAGGCGAAGAGGCGAGGCCGGGAGGCGACCAGGGGGCACACTCTGCCCAGGCGCGGGCCCACCCCTGGCCGCGCCTAGGGGGGGTTTGGCTGCCCTGGTTTGCTTCTCCGTCTCGTCTTCTGGATTCGTGTCCCCCACGGTAAAATATTGACTTTGGCTTTTGTCCCGTCCAATTCCGAGAATATTGATATTCTGCCTTTCTGGAACCAGAAATAGAAGAAAACAGGCAACTGGCACTATGGCAACTTGTTAATAGGTTAGTTTCAGAAAAGATATAAAAAAACCTCAAAGTGTAGACAAAGCAAAGCAAAGTAGATACTAAACAAGAATGGAGCATCAAAAATTATAGATCTGTTTCCGATGTATCATGTGGTAAGACATGTGTGACTTGTTTTGTTGAAGACTATGTTATGCCTAGTTTATTTGTCTAGTCTTTATATTGATATCATATTTTACAATGGTGTTTATAAATTCTAGAGAGGGTGTTGATCCTAGGTTGTGTGGTCTTGTATTCAAATGCAAATTTAAAATGGTCACACATCTAGGGGGAGACTTCCTATAATTTGTAAACCATTTTGTAGCTATGCTTATTACCTATCCTATATGCAAATCCTTGGGTTGTCATCAAACACAAAAAACGGGGAGATTTAAAGGGCATTTTTGCCCTTCATATTGTTTTTGTTGGAGATATGCCCAAGAGGCAATAATAAAGTGGTTATTATCATATCTTCACACTTATGATAAATGTTTACATTCATGCTATAATAGTATTAACAAGGAAACCATTAATACTTGTGTGATTTGTAAACTTAATTTGAAGTCCCTAGTATAGCCTCTATACTTCACTAGCTTGTTGGTTGATTGATGATTGTGGTTTCCCTATCATGAACATTGAGATGTTATCAACAACAAGATCATATCATTAGGAGAATGATGTGATGGACATACTCCTATAGATAAGCGTAGCATAAAGATCAAGTCATTTCAATAGTTCAATTGCTATATGCTTTCTGATACATAGTAACCTAATTCCTTCGACCATGAGATCATGCATATCACCTTTACCGGATGGATGCTTTGATATCATCAAACACCACACCGTAACAGGGTGGCTATAAAGGTGGCATTGAGTGTTCGGAAGGTATTGGTTGAAACACATGGATCAAGAGTGGGATTTGTCCATCCATATGACGGATAGATATTCTCTGGGCCCTCTCGGTGAAATGTCATCCAATTAGCTTGCAAGCATGTGACTGGGTCACAAGGGATCACATATCACGGGAACGAGAAAAGAGTACTTATCAGTAACGAGGTTGAACTAGGTATGCAGAGATACCGACGATCATAACCTCGGATAAGTAACATATCGTGAGACAAAGGGAAATTGGTATCGTATGTAAGTGGTTCATTCGATCGCAAAGTAATCGTAGAAATATGTGGGAGCCATATGAATTTCCAGATTCCTCTATTGGTTATTGTTCGGAGAAGTGTCTCGATCATGTCTGCATAATTCACGAACCGTAGGGAGACACACTTAAGGATTCGACGTTGTTTAAGTAGTTATGGTATTATGAGAAAGAGACCGAATGTTGTTCGGAGTCTCGGATGGGATCCGGGATATCATGAGGTGATCCGGAATGGTCCGGAGAATAAGATTCATATAAGGAAAGTCCCGTTTCGGAGTTCGGGAATGATTCCGGTGTTTTCATCGGGGATATTCTAGAAGGTTCCGGATTGTCCGGCACTCCGGGGGGGAAGGGGTACATGAATGTGTCATTACATATTGGAATGATTGCATCATGTACTAAGTGTTCTTGCTGTCCCAAATATAGGATTAAATTGAATCCTAAAACAGAAAAGTCAAATGTCCAGTTTGAAAGTCAAACTGCCAAAAACAAGAAACTGTGGGAAACAAGCAAGAGGAGTTGGAGTCGACTTGGAGGAGGAGTTTCTCTCCTCCAAGCCGGCGGCCAGCCCTAGGCCGAGTTGGGGAGGGACTCCCTCCCTCCCCTGGCGCGCCCACACCCTCCCACCTATATAAGGAGGGGCAGGGCTCCCCTCCTAGACACACAAGTTTCCTATCCTCTAAACTAAACCCTAGATCTAGACCCCGGTTTAGAGCTATTCGGTTTAGAGCCTTCTAATTGGTTTAGAGCCCTCTAATTGGTGTGTCTAATTACTAGACCACTAATAGCCTCTCTCATAAGCTCCACCATACTCGCACCGGCTTAAGGCGAAGCCCTGCGGGATCTCCCCTCTACCTCCGGTACCACGACGTTGTGCTGCCGGAATCGCGAGGAGAGTACTACAACCTCCGCTGCCTGCTGGAACAAGGGAGAGGAAGGTCTTCGTCGAGTACCGAACGTGTGACCGACTGCGGGAGCGCTGCTGGAACGTGGCGCTGGAAGGATCGTCTACGCGATCTTGAGATCGGAAAGAGTACGACTACATCACCCACGAGAATCTGCTCTCGTTAACCGCTTTGGAATCTTCGAGGGTGAGTTCCACTATCGACTCGTTGCTACAATCTAGTAGATAGATCTTGGCTTGTTTGTTTGTATGCGATAGAAAAATTTTGTTTTCCATGCTACGAACCCCTACAGTGGTATCAGAGCCGTGTCTATATGTAGATCTGTTGCACGAGTAGAACACAATGGTCATTGTGGGCGTTGATGCTTTTATTGTAGATTGCTTTTTGTGTACTTTGCATCTTGCGGTATGTTGGGATGAAGCGGCCCGGGCTAACCTTACATGACATCGTTCATGAGACTTGCTCCACGCTTGACATGCAACTTGTATTGCATAAGTGGCTTTGCGGGTGCCTGTTTCTCCTAGCATAGTTAAGATCCAATTTACAACGGGTAATCAACAATGCTAGTATCAATGTTGTGGTTCTTGTTCGTAAGTTAGAACGACACTTATTGAAAGCCCCAAACCACGTAAAATATGCAAAGAAAGTAGAGGCGTCTAACTTTGTTTTGCAGGGGTGTGCAGTGATGTGATATGGCCATGATTGTGATTATATTTGATGTATGCAATGATCCTTATTGTAAGTTGGCAACCGGCAGGAGCCATATGGTTGTCTTTAATTTCTGTTAAGGCCTGCGTGTCTATTCAAAATAGTTGTAATAGTTGAAGCTGGCGGACGACAACCATGAAGAAGCGTCATTGACCTTGATGCTATGCCGGTGATGATGGAGATCATGTTCGTGCTTGAAGATGGAGATCGGAAGCACAAAGAAGAAAGGCCATATCATATCACATATTATGAATTGCATGTGATGTTAATCCTTTATGCATCTTGTATTGCTTAGTAGACGACGGTAGCATTATAAGATGATCCCTCATGCACATAAATTTCAAGTCTAAAGTGTTCGCCCTTAGTTAGCACCGTTGCTAAAGCTTGTTGCTTCGAAGCACCACGTGATGATCGGGTGTCTTTGATTCCACGGGTGAATACAACGTAAGCAAGCCAGATTTGCTTATGCGGAAGCTAAGGTTTGATCTTGACGAGCCTAGCATGTACAGACATGGCCTCAGGAACACGGATCGCCGAAAGGCAAAGCATGAATCATATAGTAGATATGATGAACATGATGATTGTTCGCCATTAAAACTATATCAGCTCTCGTGATGATCGGTGTTGATGTAGTGGATTTGGTTCGTGTGATCACTAAAACAATGTGAGGGATATTGTTTTGAGTGGGAGTTCACCTAGATTAATTTAATTATTAATTAGAACTCAATTTATCATAAACTAAATCAAAGTGAATTTGCATAGTTGTTGTAGTCATTGGCATCAGTTTACCACCTTGCGCTTAGTTATAATTGAGATAATAGAACTATAGAATTCTGGTTAGTTACTTTACGAACTGGTATCGTATTGTTTTGAAGTGTTAATCTAAAGTTTAAAAGTCCTATTGCAAACTTTCAGTAAGTTCCGGTTACTCCATGAAGTTTAATAATTAGTATTAAATCAAGAGTAACAATTCCAAGTGTTAGTAAATAAGTATCATGTTTGTATCCATGATTCTTGATATTCAAAGGATTCCCTTAATATCAAGGTTATCTAGGATCTGAAAGAGTTGTTTCAGAAACCATGATGTGTGGAAGATATTGTGATATCTGAAACGAAGTTTTGGTTGCAACATGATAGAGTATAATATGGCAAAAGTCATGTTCTCATATTTGATGAGAATTTGCAAAAGGTTGGAGACACTTGTTGTCCTAATCCTCCAAAAGGTTTTGGATAGCAACATTATACTCATAAATTCATCGTTACAAGCTAACAGTAGCTTGATCATGGACCATTCCATGATAAGGGTGAATATTTGATGTAGGTAAAATGTTTACTACACCAAGAGATTACTAAAGAAAGGAATTTGAAAGAACACCAAACATTTGATGATGGTGATCTACTTCAAAGTGCAAGTCCAAAGACATTGGTATTTAATTATACACGCTTTGGACTATATGTCATATGTATGACTCCACTATTGATATTGATAGATTCTTTCAAATAGAAAGGGAAATATTGAAAGAGAATCTCGTAAATATATGGCAGAAAAGAAAAAAGACTAGAATCGTTCAGTTTAAGTATATAGATGATATACATGTTATGGCTATATTCTTTGCTTGTTAAACAATGTGGTTCTTAAGTATTTGATACTGAATTTGTTGGTGTGAATCGTCATACGAAACAACACAATTCATGAACTACAATGGCCTAAGTAACTAGCAAAAGAATATGTGATGATGTTCATCAAGAACAAAATAAAGGGTTATTGTGTTGCTTGTTAAACATCAAAGCTTGCCTTCAAAGATTTGTTTTATCAGGTATTATGAGAACAAAAGGATTGTTCAAATAATTGCCGTAATCCATAAAAGATGGATGATTCGCAAATCTCGTTGGAGACATCACATCCATAAAACTAGTGCTAAAAATGTCGAAAGACAAATTGATTGAAAGATCACTTAGGAAGTGACATCGCTGTTTGAATTATATTGGAAAGATAACATGAAGAAACTCCATGTGGATGGAATTTTGGAGTCTTCTGATTTTTGATCATATGACGCTTGTGAAACTTTCCTAGAGATAATTAAAACTTCGTTCATAGGCCAAAAGGGAACGAATGACTAGCTTATTGGAACTTGTACATATTGTTGTATGAAGTCCGTTATGTGTAGTCAAGAGCGATGGATTTCAACTTCATATGCTTTCTCCGAAAATTTGAGTGAATATATGAATATTTACTTAATAAGGATGAAGTATGAAACATTTGAAAAGTTCAAAGACTTTCAAGATGAAGTGCAAAATCATTGTAACAAGAATATAAACAGTTTATGATAAAGATCATAAAGGAAGATATTTGAGTTACAAGTTTAGCATAATACCTAAGATTTAAGGAATCGTTCCGTGGATTTGCATTTCCCGAAACACCATAAGAGTATGGAGCGTTCGAGATATGTAATTGAACCTTGTTTGACATGGTAAGATCGAAAGGTGTAATTCATAAAACTGCCATTGTATTTTAAAGATTAAAAGCTTTAGTGATTACCGTTTTTCCACTGAAAAGAGCTCCATCATAATCCGTTGAAATGACACCATATAAGGTTATGGTTTGGGATAAAACCCAAGTTGTCCTTTCTTAAACATTGGTATGGTATGCATAAGAAAGATGTGTGCAACCAAAGTCGGATGAACCTGTCTTTGTATGACTATTAAGTATTCCTCCATAAACACCGGAGACAAAAGTGTTTGTTGCTTAGAACGTCAAGTTTCTTTTGGAAAGAATTTTTCGTGAAAAGTTAAGTGGGAGGACAATAGAACTTTGATAAGGTTAAAAGAACCTTAGCTGTATGTGCAAAGTTGCGCAGCGCCGAAAAGTGTTCCGGAGGCGGCAACAATGCTCATGGCTCACGTGCCTCAAATGTTGTGGTCACGGAGATCTAAGTTCCTATTGAAACAAGTAGATCGGGTAAACAATCAAATACCAAGATTTGAGGGTTGAATCATTATTTGAGAATAATGAACCGACTACATGCAAAGAAGCGATGATGGGCCCTGACTCCGTAAAATGGCTTGAAGCCATAAAATCCGTGATAGTTCCATACACGAGAAATTCAAGTTTTGAACTTGAAGGACCCTCGAAAAGGGTGTAAGACCTTGCAGTTGTGTTTGGATCTATAAAGAAATAGACATGGATGTTTCACATCTATGAAATAATCGACATATTGGGAAAGAGTTCACAACAATGTTCAAAGGTTGACTATGACAAGATTTGATCTTTCATAGTGATATTTAGTCTAGACGGATTAATGTAGCAACCACTACATATAATTTGTTATATGGTAGTAGAATAAACAAAACAAGTTCTTCTAATAGAATGGTTACCTAGGACATGTGCATAACACGGTCCATAGGGTTTTGTTAATTCAAAGGATGCTAAAAGCATATGCAAACTTCAATGGTTAGAGTGAGCATAGCGGAGTTGGAATCTTCACTATGATGAAACTGTTAAAAGGGTTTAATTTCATCAGAGACAATGAAGATGCTTGCATTTGCAAGAAATTAAGTGGGAGCGCTAAGACATGTTTCTAATACATTATGTGGAAGACATATTGTTGATTGGAAATAATGTATCTTTTATTAACACATATTAAGAATTTCATCCCGATGAAAGACTTAGGCAAAACCCAAATATTCGGCATCAATAGACGCTAATATGGTTGTGCCAGAAGTACATAGACAAGATATTGAATGAGTTCAATATAGAAACCACAAGAGAAGGTTCTTGTCGCACAGAAAGGATTGAATGAGTTCAATGTTGATGATATATTCAAGTGTATTGACATTTGGTAAAGTGAAACAAATAATCAAGTATAGATTGATACTTGATGTATGAAATCACAAAGAGTATTTATATCAATCATACTGTGATATGTACAAATCCAGATATGTCCTATGCTCTAAATGTTGTGAGCATATACCAGAATGATTCGTAAGATGATCATTGGACAATAGTAAGGATATTCTTATGATCTTCTGAAAGAACTAAGAGTATAATATTTGTAGAAGTGACAAATAGATGGTTAGTTCATTGTAAAAGTACTACATTGATACTAGCTTTGTCACAAAGTACAAATTAAGTTTATTTCAATCTAAACTAAGGGTGGCACAATATAATGGAAAGTGAGTTCCATAATGGATTTGGATGATTTCCAAAGTTAAGACATTGTGACAGATACTACAACAAAAGGCTGAGTATATGACTGCTATTATAGCAGCAAAAGAGGGCATTTGTGTCAAGTAGTTTGTTATCAAACTAGGTGTAGTTCACAGCGGGATAATACTATGAAGATATATTGTACGACAATATTATCAACATGTTTTAACTCCAAAGAACTAAAGGTCACACCAAAGGACCAAATTTGTACGAAGCCATCTCATTAGAGAATGAGTGATGCGTAGAGACGCAAAGACATGCAATTACACACGGACCTGGAAGTGTCAGATCCGGAGATCAGTTGACCACTAGCAATCGTGTACATACAACACCGGAAAGCCATAGGTGTTGAATACACAAAAGTTTGAAACTAGATTATTGACTCTAGTGCAAGTGGGAGACTGTTGGAGATATGCCCAAGAGGCAATAATAAAGTGGTTATTATCATATCTTCACACTTATGATAAATGTTTACATTCATGCTATAATAGTATTAACAAGGAAACCATTAATACTTGTGTGATTTGTAAACTTAATTTGAAGTCCCTAGTATAGCCTCTATACTTCACTAGCTTGTTGGTTGATTGATGATTGTGGTTTCCCTATCATGAACATTGAGATGTTATCAACAACAAGATCATATCATTAGGAGAATGATGTGATGGACATACTCCTATAGATAAGCGTAGCATAAAGATCAAGTCATTTCAATAGTTCAATTGCTATATGCTTTCTGATACATAGTAACCTAATTCCTTCGACCATGAGATCATGCATATCACCTTTACCGGATGGATGCTTTGATATCATCAAACACCACACCGTAACAGGGTGGCTATAAAGGTGGCATTGAGTGTTCGGAAGGTATTGGTTGAAACACATGGATCAAGAGTGGGATTTGTCCATCCATATGACGGATAGATATTCTCTGGGCCCTCTCGGTGAAATGTCATCCAATTAGCTTGCAAGCATGTGACTGGGTCACAAGGGATCACATATCACGGGAACGAGAAAAGAGTACTTATCAGTAACGAGGTTGAACTAGGTATGCAGAGATACCGACGATCATAACCTCGGATAAGTAACATATCGTGAGACAAAGGGAAATTGGTATCGTATGTAAGTGGTTCATTCGATCGCAAAGTAATCGTAGAAATATGTGGGAGCCATATGAATTTCCAGATTCCTCTATTGGTTATTGTTCGGAGAAGTGTCTCGATCATGTCTGCATAATTCACGAACCGTAGGGAGACACACTTAAGGATTCGACGTTGTTTAAGTAGTTATGGTATTATGAGAAAGAGACCGAATGTTGTTCGGAGTCTCGGATGGGATCCGGGATATCATGAGGTGATCCGGAATGGTCCGGAGAATAAGATTCATATAAGGAAAGTCCCGTTTCGGAGTTCGGGAATGATTCCGGTGTTTTCATCGGGGATATTCTAGAAGGTTCCGGATTGTCCGGCACTCCGGGGGGGAAGGGGTACATGAATGTGTCATTACATATTGGAATGATTGCATCATGTACTAAGTGTTCTTGCTGTCCCAAATATAGGATTAAATTGAATCCTAAAACAGAAAAGTCAAATGTCCAGTTTGAAAGTCAAACTGCCAAAAACAAGAAACTGTGGGAAACAAGCAAGAGGAGTTGGAGTCGACTTGGAGGAGGAGTTTCTCTCCTCCAAGCCGGCGGCCAGCCCTAGGCCGAGTTGGGGAGGGACTCCCTCCCTCCCCTGGCGCGCCCACACCCTCCCACCTATATAAGGAGGGGCAGGGCTCCCCTCCTAGACACACAAGTTTCCTATCCTCTAAACTAAACCCTAGATCTAGACCCCGGTTTAGAGCTATTCGGTTTAGAGCCTTCTAATTGGTTTAGAGCCCTCTAATTGGTGTGTCTAATTACTAGACCACTAATAGCCTCTCTCATAAGCTCCACCATACTCGCACCGGCTTAAGGCGAAGCCCTGCGGGATCTCCCCTCTACCTCCGGTACCACGCCGTTGTGCTGCCGGAATCGCGAGGAGAGTACTACAACCTCCGCTGCCTGCTGGAACAAGGGAGAGGAAGGTCTTCGTCGAGTACCGAACGTGTGACCGACTGCGGGAGCGCTGCTGGAACGTGGCGCTGGAAGGATCGTCTACGCGATCTTGAGATCGGAAAGAGTACGACTACATCACCCACGAGAATCTGCTCTCGTTAACCGCTTTGGAATCTTCGAGGGTGAGTTCCACTATCGACTCGTTGCTACAATCTAGTAGATAGATCTTGGCTTGTTTGTTTGTATGCGATAGAAAAATTTTGTTTTCCATGCTACGAACCCCTACAGTTTTGATGTTTGTTGACAACACTAGGATGTTTCTAATCGCGTGCTAAAATGTTTTAGGGCATATTTATACTGTTAGCATAATATTATTGTTGCTTAATCAATGGGAAAAGAGGACACTAGGTTTTTATTGTGGGCAGTACAGATTTCGTCGAACTATCCAGTTGGTTTCCGCCAGAGTATTTGGCCCAGCCGGAATGTCCGGGTGTCTCCAGCCGGAGTGTCCGGCCTTGGGATTCCCTCGAGACTTCATCAAAGCGTGCAGCCGTTCTGTGTCCCACATAGGACACTACCCGAACACTGGCTAGAATCTTTGCTAGGCTAGAGTGTTCGGGGTGTATCAGCCGGAGTGGCTGGCCCTGACCGGAATGTCCGGGTTGATTCTGTCGGACACTCCGGGTTAACTCGATCCAAGGGATACATTTCCAAGGGGCCTATATAAAGGCCCCTTTTTCTACCTTTGGAGGTTGCTCGTTCCCCAACCTCAATAAACCTAAAGCTGAGCCACCAAATCAAATAGATCCCCCTCCAACCATCAAAGCCCTAGCTCTTTGGAGAACCAAAGGAGGAGGCCTTGATCTACATCTTCACCAAAAGAGATCTTCATTTCCCCCTCATTCACTTGAGGGCCCCTTGCTCTAGTGTTTCATTGGAAACCCTAGTTCTTGATTTGATTCTTTCAAGCTTGTCTTCTATTGTTGTGACAACTTGCTTGTATTCAGGAGCCTCCAATTCAGTTGTGGATGTGTGCCTCGAACTTATTGTAAAGGTGCCGATTTCCACCTTGAAGGTTGCCGTTATAGTGGAAGAGTGAATCGATCCCTTTGGGGTGAGGTTCACTGGAGAACAAGGGAGGCCTTTCGTGGCATTGGTGGTTTGAAACCACCCCTCTCCAAACATAGACGTACTTCCCCTCAAAATAAAGGAATTGCGAGAAATCATCCTTGTGTATCCACGTGCTTCACTTTGGTTACTTCTATCCTTTACCGCACCTTACTTATATCTTGCTCTTGCTTAGTTAATTATGGTAGTATGGCATATAGGTAAATTCATCTTAGTTGCATATCTAGAGAATTTACCTTTTGTGTCAAACCCTAAATAGAAAAGGAGTAAAAATTTGAAGTAGAACCTATTTACCCCCCTATAGGTGCCCATACGATCCTTTCACATCTACATTTCCCTTTCATATGAAAGTAGTGTCTTTCTTACTTATAGAGAGAGCCAAAGAACCGAAGAACGTCGTTCATCTAAGAACTAACATACTCAGGACTAGCATAGAAGGATCATAGATAGGTAGAACTTTATAGCAAAATCTTAACTATGATGTGAAGATAAAAAACTTTTCAAAATATGGGGGAGCAATAATAACATCAAGTAAATACATCTAGTATAATACTTACACTATTCATTGTACAATACACATACATATTATGTGCACTCTATCGAATTGCATCTAGGCATAGACTGTTTTGATACCAATATAGGTTTAGGTGCATGGAAAACAAAAAATGTTGTACATGAACCACCAAGATCTACTAAGTGACATAGAAATAACAAGATTGGATCTTGATGAATCTAACAAAAGTTTGAAGTAGAAAAACTTGGTGAGGATTGTTGATGAAGACACGTCTATCTCTGCAGCAAGGTGAGTTCCTTCGTGTGAGGCTCAAAGGATGATCCCTCCACTATATCCATGCATACGATTGTCCATTCCACCACCCATAGTGTTGTATAACAGTGAGCGTCTCGCAGCCTTCTGACATATATATGAAAAACTTCACAAGGAAGAGAGAGAGGGTTGCACCACAACTTTAAGAGAACGTGTGTCTCAATAGACAGGACACCCCTTGGGTCTATATAGGAGGAGGGGAGGGAGCTTGGCTTTGAGGAGCGGGCCTAGCGGCTATCTCCACCCCACCATATATGGAAGGGATTGTGGATGATGACCCTGTAGGGAACCCTAGGCGCCTCCTTTTGCATCGCAAGGTGCGGTGGGGCCGACCCCTCCTCCCTCATTGCAGGCCCATAATATGGAAGGTTCATATTATTTCAATTAAGGAAGATATGCATCCCTGAAATTATAGGAAGATCCTAGAATTCCAAAATCAAGCATGCCCATAGTATGGGAGGTTTGGTGCAACCAAGGGGCCATGATACACCCTTATGAGGGCTTAGGTGGCTCATGCGGACATCCTCTCTATGGGGATGCACCTCCAACACATCAAAGGAAAGTTCTGATAAATTGAGGTTTGCATATTTTCATTTCGATAATTCCAAAACCATTTTGAAACATTCCGACACTTTCCAAAAGTATGTGTCACATTCACATCTTTATCTAACCCTATGATAACCTCTAAAACAATTTCAACTATCTTTGAAACCTTTTCGATAACTTTGGAATGCTTTCAATATTTCTCCGAAACTATTCGAATTAAATCTCTTGACCACATACCATAAATAAAATACTCTCACAACATGATCGTATAAATTTTCCAATTTGAGGTTACTTGATATTCTCATGGTCTAAGTACGTATGCATATGTTGTCAGTATGATGATAAATTAATAACAAATGATGATAGAATCTCATAGTGAATAATAGAAATGGGGCAGTTCAACACCCTTGTTCTTATAGTAATGTGCTCTCATTGTTGTCGATATCCTTGTTAATTTAACAATGCTATGATCAAGAAACAAGGTCATCTCACAACATATGAGCTAGTCCTAGAGACAGGATTATGAACAACTTGGTGTTTAAAATCTCTACACGTGCTTATGAGTTTTCCTTAAAATCTCACATTCATGACGCATATCAGTTATAGTATATAGAAAAAACATTAATAATAAACATAGATTTATTAATAATCATATTATTATTGCCTTTGGGAACTAACTCCTTCAATGTTGTGTAGAAAGTATCTGATCAAAGTTGCATGTGGGGTGGGCGAACCAGAAAACCCTTACCGTTACGACAAATGTGACCACTGCCCACTAACAGTGGGTGAGATACATCCTAGATATGTTGTCCAAAAGAGAGAAAACATTAGGAGGAGGCAAGCTCATTTATATAATGTGAGGGGTTTGGAAGGAGAAAGATAGGAAGAGTTTTTCGGCACACTAGTCTCTAACCATACATGGTTATTCTGATTCTCCCTCGATCCTAGCAACCCAATAGTAGCATCGGCTTTTCCATAGTTTTTCGCCACCTTTTTATTTTTTGCTATTTAGCTCCATGCACATAATGATCTCTCTAATTGGATGGAAAAGTGATTGTACTATACAGGTTAGCGCACTTCGCCGCCCTGCTTACAAATCATTTGAACATTGTGTGATTGGAGGGGTGAGCTTTCAAGTGTTTTCAACCTAGTGAAAATACGTTTAGCTTTTTTTGCTTCTATTTTAGGATTTTTAAAAAATAAATAGAGGAACACACTTAAATTGTTAGCGAAGAGGCAACTTGCCTCTATTTCTGTTGAGAAATCAAAAGTGTAGTATATGAGTGATGACCTATAAAGTATAAGCTAATCAAATGGCAAAAAAGACATGAATGGATAGTTAACAAATTTAAAACTCGGTTATATTTCTATATGGCTATGTTGGAAAGTGCATAATTAAAGTTTTTGGTCTTCATGTAACCTTTAGTCCTTCACCTTATCCTCTCCTCCCATGTGACCTTATTATCTTCCGATTGTACTAGTTCTTGTCCATCTGTGCTCCCATGTCATGGTTTGTAAAAATGAAATGATTGAGAAATATGCTCAAATTTCATTACTCGCCAAAAGGATGCTCAACAGTAATATATTATAGATATTAGCGCATAGCATGGTTTAATAAAATTGCCACAATACAGACAACGATTCCTTTCTGCCTGTACATTCATAGAGAACACGGTTCCATAAAATGAGATAATTATATACCATTAATATTGACATTTTTTTATGTTGACAACACTAATAGTGGCGGGGATACCTTAAAAGCATTTGACCAAAAAGGTCTAGCATATTTTTAGCTCCTTCATATAGAGACACGACATGGAAAGCTTCTCAGGATAATAGTGCCCAAATAAGAAAGAATGATAGCATCATGAATTATCTGGACAGTGTAAGCAACTAAGGACGGTACATCTACTAAATAAGTTGTGAATCAAATGGTATTGGGTTTAAAATTAGAGTAATTGTATATGTCTCTAGTGCACATAGAAGAGTGGTATATTCTGGATAACTTGCAAACATTCATTACCAGCTAAAATGGAAGGTCCACTGATAATGAGAACTAAGGATGGTATCAAAGTTGTACCATAGCAACATAACATACAAAAGGCACATATAAGCAAGTAGTACATATACCTAAGTTTCCAAATCAGGCAGCGACTTCTGCTAACCTCAGAAATAATATTACATTTTGGATTACAACAGAGACCATGCAAGATATTGTAATGCAATCACATGTACTTAATATCCAATAAAAATGTATCTAGAATTTTAAAACCCCATAGATATACTACAAAACGTAATAGAAATCGAAACACTTCCGGCGACTAACTTATTGAGACTTATCCAAACAAATTTACACTATAATAGATTGTGTATTGATATGTTTGTAGGAAGATGGCAGCAAAAACACTAATTCAATACATACTATTGCATATGCATTAGCAACTCGATAAATTATTATCATGATGTATATGCAGAGCTGGCTAAGAATTAACATCACACTCCAGATACATATAGCAAGTACCAAGCAATAAATTTTAAAATTGTAGAAAATAAAACCGGAGCCATACATGATTTTAGTTATCTAGCTGAATTAGCAATCGCTGATAAAAGAAAATAAATAACTCAAATGAATAAAAATATACCTAATCATCTACGGGCTACCTCGCTATTCAGCATCTACTTCACATCTACATCAGCACCCATGATGCCATACATAATGAGAATAAAGGAAATGCCCATAAAAATTATGACAGTAGTTCCCACTGTATATCAAGATTTTAGGCAAGCTATGTCATCCGATTCATGAAACAATTCATTTATCTAAGTTCCTCACCATGTAGATAGTTAAAAAACCGAAGAACTCTCTCACTAAAAAGCAGACACAATCTCAGATTTACATGAAAACAATGATTTAGTATAAAATTTCCATGCTTTGTACGTAATTCAAAAATATTGGTACTCGTGAGTGGGTAATCATAAGAACTATTGCTCATGAATAGGGAGAAATCAAATCAAAATAAGGGGGTTGGTGTCATGATTGTTTTTATTTTTATCAAGATCATTTACAACACAACAATAGCTAAACAAAAATCTGTAGTTTGGAAGGAATCTATATAATAGTCAAGATATAATACCAATCTCTCTGAAAATCTCTCATCAATTCTAAGTCATTGTTGCCAGAGGAGTTGGAAGATACCGACACAAAAGCATTGTGGCCTATTTAAGTTACCACATTCTTAGTCAAAAATATAGAAAGACGTAATCAGAAAAAATATGTGAGTTTCAAATTAAGTGTTTATGTGCGCACACACACCTTGCTTAGGAAGAGGAGGCATTGGAGTGAATCACAGGATCAATATCCATTAGTTCCTTTGCTATAGAACAGTAAACCAAACAGATAGACTATAGACTTAGACCACTACCAAAGGCCATAGAAAAGAAACAATACTTGACAACACAACTTTAATGCACACATTATTTAAGTTCAATGTATGAAAAAAGTAGAAAAATAGAAAAACTGTAGGAAATGCACATTAAACTTCCCTTAAAAAATTGGATGACCTTTTTTGTGCAGAATTTTCATACTCCAACTGATCAATATAACAAAGTTTTCTCCATCAAAGACCAGTGCACTAAATATGATGCTACTGTCTAGATTAATTTCGGGACTAACATTTTCCTAGATTTGTGCATGCTACTTTGATAATTGATATGTCACTAATCACAAAATAAGACACCATCATATACTTTTGAGTGAAGGGTTTCTAAATTCTCCCACCTGCTTCCAGCAAAAGGTTCTATCATGGCAGGAAAGACTACAGCCAAGTGCCAACAATATCTCATGCCCTTGCTATATTAAATCTTTGGTCAAATTTTTGAAGTAAAAATTTCTTTTGCACTTGTACTAACAAATCACAATGATAGCTTGAGGCAATCAGTTCCATCTTTCTATTTCCAATTTGAACATACACAATAGCTTGCCAACTTGCAACAATAACAATTTTCTATATCTGTCTCATTTCTTATCCCCATTAAAATAAAGATAGCCAAAAAAGGATAGCACTATACATTAACGCCGATGTGGTTAATCGGGATAAGAAAAATGGCAGACAAAAAGATGTAATAAATACATTTGATTGTAAATTTTAGTATTACTCGTGTGATTGCCACCAAGAACACTATCTGGCGTACATGATGATGTTTATAGTGCCCTTTATAAACGTATCTTGTATAAACGCGAGGGGACATATACTCAAAAAAGGAACCCCTCACTAATTTTCAACATTACATTGTGGCTAATTTGGTATCCTAAGGATAATGGTAAAGAGTAAAGAGTATCCATGGTCTCCATGGAAAATGTTACCATAAAAACGGCAGAGATGAGCATGTACACAAAATGGGAGGACCCAAGCACGTTAGTCGTCAGGGCGGTGGATCTCACACATCAAGATGCAGTTGATGTGGACCTTAAACCCGAGAAGTGAAGGATCAATATGCTTTTCTTTGTATGCTTTATGCTATGTATCCTTTCCACCAAGGCCACCATATGCAGATTCATAGGCGTCATACTGCAAAGGAGGAGTCCTTGTGCTCTTGAGCATTTCACTTGCGGGGCATAAGCATCTTGGTTGTCAAATATTACTGCATCTTTATTGGCTGAAGTAGGGGCTTCCAAAGCATGGGCTGCTGAAGTGACTCCTGATTCCATCTATGCTCTGCACATCACGATTACTATATAAAATTTCTAAATCCAATATATCATAAGATGGTACTCCCTCCGTTCACAAATACTTCACATTCTGGGTTTAGTCAAGGTCAAATTTTGTAAAGTTTGACCAATTATTTAGACAAAAAATATTAACATTTATAATATAAAATTTATAGTATGAGAATTATCATAAAGTATATTTTCATATTATATACATTTGATATTATAGTTATTAATATTTTTTGCTATATTCTTGGTCAAACTTCAAAAGGTTTGACTTTGACTAATCTCAGAACGCGAAGATAAATAAAAACGGAGGGAGTACACATAATAATCCCCATCTATAAATAGCTAAATAAAAGTTGGATTACATGTTGGCCGCAGCAAAGACACATAGTTTTCGCCAAGACAACAAATGTTCTGCTCTAATGTTCCCGAGGTTGCTAAGCTAGTGAGTTCAAAAGGCATGATGATATTGTAAATACAAATTTTGGAGTCAACTCTTGATTTTCCTCACTCCCTAGAAATAACAAGCAGGCCTATAGTCGTTCAAAAGTTTGACTCCAATCCTACCGAACAAAAGCTAACTAAGACAATTTTTCTAATATCCAATCAGAAATTCAGAAAACAGTAGGGGCACAACCCAAATCCATCCGAGAAAGATTAGTCAAGGAAACATATCGGTGTAAGCTAATATGAAATGGATTGTGAGAGTCCAATACCATGGACATACCATGCTATGATCGACGGACAAATTTTGTCCGCCGCCACCCACTATCGTAGGTGTTCGCTAGATACAGTCACATGTACTCCTCCTTGGCTCGGCGTCTGCGAGCATCCATGTGAGAAAGAAGAACACCTTGGTGAATAGTGAGGACCCCGAGGGACGAACTAGTGCCATAATCGGGCAGGCATACCATGGCGCTGGTCGCCGTGGTGACCCGGCCTTGCCACGAAAGGCCATGGGCAGCTCATGTTCCCCTGGGACAAGGGCGGAGGGGAAAAGGGTGAGTAGGAGCATGCTCTACTCCTACTCAGAGCAGGGCATGAAGGGGAGAGGGGTCGGCAGATTGGAGAAGAAAAGAGGCGCCAAAGGCGGCCGCCACATCCTAGGGTTGAGAGGAGGCGACGAGTTATAAAAGAATAAGGTGGGTCGAGAAGAACATGGAGCGCTGATTATTTTTACCAAATTGCTGTGGTGGGAAGAGACCGAGGGAGGTGGGCAGTGATAGGCTAGAGCTAGTTACAACGACCGTGAAAGATATCTCAATGTTAAAAATGGCAAGTCCAACAAATGGCAATAGATGACCTCTATTGCTTCTGCACAAAGATCATGCGGACCATACACACGCATGCGGGGAGGTCCTCACCAGGCTAGTCTATGTCCACGCTTAAGCTATTATCTAATTTTACTCAAAATATATACTGTCTAGCATTTTCGTTGAAAAAAGTAAAACATGGCTAGTGATGGTGACAGTGGTCGGTGGCGACAAGAATTGTGTACAAGGATAGGTGAAGCCACATCCATGTTAATTATCACGAGGCCTAGTTACCGAAACTATTGACGAAGAGGTACAAATGCCTTAGCTTTCTTACACACACGAATAAAGCTTAGCACCTATCATTCCTAAAACAAATACACACTAACCTTTGTAGAATTTGAGTCTTTTTTTAATAGGGGAGCAATCTTGAAGGACATATAGTTTCGTCTATTTTCATCGGTGGAAGTAACAATTTATAGATAGAGCCTAAAAAAATGGAAAATAACCACTAAGTCCTTACATTTTGCACAAAGGACCTTAGAAGAAAACTTGGAAAAGCAATTAGGTCTAGCTCCTCCGCCACGATTCTGCGGCTCAGCGAAGCCAACCTCACGTCACCAGGGATGAATCCACTTGGAACAGGAAGGCAGGAGCCAACTACATTGTAGCCAAAGGGCCTCTAAAATGGCATGGCAACATGGGGTCGAAGAATACCATCATACGGTGGCTAGAACAAGCAACAATAACTGTTGTCGAAGATGGGAGTGATCCCCTTTCAACCTTGAAGGAAGACAGTGTATTCACCTCCATCATGAAAATTCCGAGAGAAGCACCAGTCCTTCCCGCTGCAGGTCCGACCAAAGTAGCTACATGCACCAAAGCTCCTTCCTTCCTCGTGGAACATTAACCAACACCGCCGAGTCCATGGAGAAACCTAACTAAGCTTATTGCAGGGACACCATTGCCTCTCCTTCCGGTCGCATGCAACACCTCGCAGCCACCAACCATCAAGAGCATTGCGCTAGTCACTACACGCAACTCGAAAGCATTGGTGACGCGCTCCGAGATGTCGACAAGAAGCCAACCCTAACACTAGACACCTAAAAACTAAGCGGCCGTTGTGTAGGGGCCCCTCACCCACCTCAACATCGGTTATCATCTGAGAAGGAGGGGAGAGGGTGACCAACCCAAATCATGGAGAACAAGAGTAGGTGGCAAAGGGGCGAGAGTGATGGGACTATGGTCCGTAGAGGTTGAGTAAGGGCTAGATGCTAGGCCTATGGTTGGTCTCGTCTGCGCTCCAGATCACACGACAAAGAACATGTCGTCAATTCTAGTTCACTTTTCCATTTATTCAAAATTATAAGAATGATCTGTAGGGGTTCGTAGCATGGAAAACAAAATTTTTCTATCGCATACAAACAAACAAGCCAAGATCTATCTACTAGATTGTAGCAACGAGTCGATAGTGGAACTCACCCTCGAAGATTCCAAAGCGGTTAACGAGAGCAGATTCTCGTGGGTGATGTAGTCGTACTCTTTCCGATCTCAAGATCGCGTAGACGATACTTCCAGCGCCACGTTCCAGCAGCGCTCCCGCAGTCGGTCACACGTTCGGTACTCGACGAAGACCTTCCTCTCCCTTGTTCCAGCAGGCAGCGGAGGTTGTAGTACTCTCCTCGCGATTCCGGCAGCACAACGGCGTGGTACCGGAGGTAGAGGGGAGATCCCGCAGGGCTTCGCCTTAAGCCGGTGCGAGTATGGTGGAGCTTATGAGAGAGGCTATTAGTGGTCTAGTAATTAGACACACCAATTAGAGGGCTCTAAACCAATTAGAAGGCTCTAAACCGAATAGCTCTAAACCGGGGTCTAGATCTAGGGTTTAGTTTAGAGGATAGGAAACTTGTGTGTCTAGGAGGGGAGCCCTGCCCCTCCTTATATAGGTGGGAGGGTGTGGGCGCGCCAGGGGAGGGAGGGAGTCCCTCCCCAACTCGGCCTAGGGCTGGCCGCCGGCTTGGAGGAGAGAAACTCCTCCTCCAAGTCGACTCCAACTCCTCTTGCTTGTTTCCCACAGTTTCTTGTTTTTGGCAGTTTGACTTTCAAACTGGACATTTGACTTTTCTGTTTTAGGATTCAATTTAATCCTATATTTGGGACAGCAAGAACACTTAGTACATGATGCAATCATTCCAATATGTAATGACACATTCATGTACCCCTTCCCCCCCGGAGTACCGGACAATCCGGAACCTTCTAGAATATCCCCGATGAAAACACCGGAATCATTCCCGAACTCCGAAACGGGACTTTCCTTATATGAATCTTATTCTCCGGACCATTCCGGATCACCTCATGATATCCCGGATCCCATCCGAGACTCCGAACAACATTCGGTCTCTTTCTCATAATACCATAACTACTTAAACAACGTCGAATCCTTAAGTGTGTCTCCCTACGGTTCGTGAATTATGCAGACATGATCGAGACACTTCTCCGAACAATAACCAATAGAGGAATCTGGAAATTCATATGGCTCCCACATATTTCTACGATTACTTTGCGATCGAATGAACCACTTACATACGATACCAATTTCCCTTTGTCTCACGATATGTTACTTATCCGAGGTTATGATCGTCGGTATCTCTGCATACCTAGTTCAACCTCGTTACTGATAAGTACTCTTTTCTCGTTCCCGTGATATGTGATCCCTTGTGACCCAGTCACATGCTTGCAAGCTAATTGGATGACATTTCACCGAGAGGGCCCAGAGAATATCTATCCGTCATATGGATGGACAAATCCCACTCTTGATCCATGTGTTTCAACCAATACCTTCCGAACACTCAATGCCACCTTTATAGCCACCCTGTTACGGTGTGGTGTTTGATGATATCAAAGCATCCATCCGGTAAAGGTGATATGCATGATCTCATGGTCGAAGGAATTAGGTTACTATGTATCAGAAAGCATATAGCAATTGAACTATTGAAATGACTTGATCTTTATGCTACGCTTATCTATAGGAGTATGTCCATCACATCATTCTCCTAATGATATGATCTTGTTGTTGATAACATCTCAATGTTCATGATAGGGAAACCACAATCATCAATCAACCAACAAGCTAGTGAAGTATAGAGGCTATACTAGGGACTTCAAATTAAGTTTACAAATCACACAAGTATTAATGGTTTCCTTGTTAATACTATTATAGCATGAATGTAAACATTTATCATAAGTGTGAAGATATGATAATAACCACTTTATTATTGCCTCTTGGGCATATCTCCAACAGTCTCCCACTTGCACTAGAGTCAATAATCTAGTTTCAAACTTTTGTGTATTCAACACCTATGGCTTTCCGGTGTTGTATGTACACGATTGCTAGTGGTCAACTGATCTCCGGATCTGACACTTCCAGGTCCGTGTGTAATTGCATGTCTTTGCGTCTCTACGCATCACTCATTCTCTAATGAGATGGCTTCGTACAAATTTGGTCCTTTGGTGTGACCTTTAGTTCTTTGGAGTTAAAACATGTTGATAATATTGTCGTACAATATATCTTCATAGTATTATCCCGCTGTGAACTACACCTAGTTTGATAACAAACTACTTGACACAAATGCCCTCTTTTGCTGCTATAATAGCAGTCATATACTCAGCCTTTTGTTGTAGTATCTGTCACAATGTCTTAACTTTGGAAATCATCCAAATCCATTATGGAACTCACTTTCCATTATATTGTGCCACCCTTAGTTTAGATTGAAATAAACTTAATTTGTACTTTGTGACAAAGCTAGTATCAATGTAGTACTTTTACAATGAACTAACCATCTATTTGTCACTTCTACAAATATTATACTCTTAGTTCTTTCAGAAGATCATAAGAATATCCTTACTATTGTCCAATGATCATCTTACGAATCATTCTGGTATATGCTCACAACATTTAGAGCATAGGACATATCTGGATTTGTACATATCACAGTATGATTGATATAAATACTCTTTGTGATTTCATACATCAAGTATCAATCTATACTTGATTATTTGTTTCACTTTACCAAATGTCAATACACTTGAATATATCATCAACATTGAACTCATTCAATCCTTTCTGTGCGACAAGAACCTTCTCTTGTGGTTTCTATATTGAACTCATTCAATATCTTGTCTATGTACTTCTGGCACAACCATATTAGCGTCTATTGATGCCGAATATTTGGGTTTTGCCTAAGTCTTTCATCGGGATGAAATTCTTAATATGTGTTAATAAAAGATACATTATTTCCAATCAACAATATGTCTTCCACATAATGTATTAGAAACATGTCTTAGCGCTCCCACTTAATTTCTTGCAAATGCAAGCATCTTCATTGTCTCTGATGAAATTAAACCCTTTTAACAGTTTCATCATAGTGAAGATTCCAACTCCGCTATGCTCACTCTAACCATTGAAGTTTGCATATGCTTTTAGCATCCTTTGAATTAACAAAACCCTATGGACCGTGTTATGCACATGTCCTAGGTAACCATTCTATTAGAAGAACTTGTTTTGTTTATTCTACTACCATATAACAAATTATATGTAGTGGTTGCTACATTAATCCGTCTAGACTAAATATCACTATGAAAGATCAAATCTTGTCATAGTCAACCTTTGAACATTGTTGTGAACTCTTTCCCAATATGTCGATTATTTCATAGATGTGAAACATCCATGTCTATTTCTTTATAGATCCAAACACAACTGCAAGGTCTTACACCCTTTTCGAGGGTCCTTCAAGTTCAAAACTTGAATTTCTCGTGTATGGAACTATCACGGATTTTATGGCTTCAAGCCATTTTACGGAGTCAGGGCCTATCATCGCTTCTTTGCATGTAGTCGGTTCATTATTCTCAAATAATGATTCAACCCTCAAATCTTGGTATTTGATTGTTTACCCGATCTACTTGTTTCAATAGGAACTTAGATCTCCGTGACCACAACATTTGAGGCACGTGAGCCATGAGCATTGTTGCCGCCTCCGGAACACTTTTCGGCGCTGCGCAACTTTGCACATACAGCTAAGGTTCTTTTAACCTTATCAAAGTTCTATTGTCCTCCCACTTAACTTTTCACGAAAAATTCTTTCCAAAAGAAACTTGACGTTCTAAGCAACAAACACTTTTGTCTCCGGTGTTTATGGAGGAATACTTAATAGTCATACAAAGACAGGTTCATCCGACTTTGGTTGCACACATCTTTCTTATGCATACCATACCAATGTTTAAGAAAGGACAACTTGGGTTTTATCCCAAACCATAACCTTATATGGTGTCATTTCAACGGATTATGATGGAGCTCTTTTCAGTGGAAAAACGGTAATCACTAAAGCTTTTAATCTTTAAAATACAATGGCAGTTTTATGAATTACACCTTTCGATCTTACCATGTCAAACAAGGTTCAATTACATATCTCGAACGCTCCATACTCTTATGGTGTTTCGGGAAATGCAAATCCACGGAACGATTCCTTAAATCTTAGGTATTATGCTAAACTTGTAACTCAAATATCTTCCTTTATGATCTTTATCATAAACTGTTTATATTCTTGTTACAATGATTTTGCACTTCATCTTGAAAGTCTTTGAACTTTTCAAATGTTTCATACTTCATCCTTATTAAGTAAATATTCATATATTCACTCAAATTTTCGGAGAAAGCATATGAAGTTGAAATCCATCGCTCTTGACTACACATAACGGACTTCGTACAACAATATGTACAAGTTCCAATAAGCTAGTCATTCGTTCCCTTTTGGCCTATGAACGAAGTTTTAATTATCTCTAGGAAAGTTTCACAAGCGTCATATGATCAAAAATCAGAAGACTCCAAAATTCCATCCACATGGAGTTTCTTCATGTTATCTTTCCAATATAATTCAAACAGCGATGTCACTTCCTAAGTGATCTTTCAATCAATTTGTCTTTCGACATTTTTAGCACTAGTTTTATGGATGTGATGTCTCCAACGAGATTTGCGAATCATCCATCTTTTATGGATTACGGCAATTATTTGAACAATCCTTTTGTTCTCATAATACCTGATAAAACAAATCTTTGAAGGCAAGCTTTGATGTTTAACAAGCAACACAATAACCCTTTATTTTGTTCTTGATGAACATCATCACATATTCTTTTGCTAGTTACTTAGGCCATTGTAGTTCATGAATTGTGTTGTTTCGTATGACGATTCACACCAACAAATTCAGTATCAAATACTTAAGAACCACATTGTTTAACAAGCAAAGAATATAGCCATAACATGTATATCATCTATATACTTAAACTGAACGATTCTAGTCTTTTTTCTTTTCTGCCATATATTTACGAGATTCTCTTTCAATATTTCCTTTTCTATTTGAAAGAATCTATCAATATCAATAGTGGAGTCATACATATGACATATAGTCCAAAGCGTGTATAATTAAATACCAATGTCTTTGGACTTGCACTTTGAAGTAGATCACCATCATCAAATGTTTGGTGTTCTTTCAAATTCCTTTCTTTAGTAATCTCTTGGTGTAGTAAACATTTTACCTACATCAAATATTCACCCTTATCATGGAATGGTCCATGATCAAGCTACTGTTAGCTTGTAACGATGAATTTATGAGTATAATGTTGCTATCCAAAACCTTTTGGAGGATTAGGACAACAAGTGTCTCCAACCTTTTGCAAATTCTCATCAAATATGAGAACATGACTTTTGCCATATTATACTCTATCATGTTGCAACCAAAACTTCGTTTCAGATATCACAATATCTTCCACACATCATGGTTTCTGAAACAACTCTTTCAGATCCTAGATAACCTTGATATTAAGGGAATCCTTTGAATATCAAGAATCATGGATACAAACATGATACTTATTTACTAACACTTGGAATTGTTACTCTTGATTTAATACTAATTATTAAACTTCATGGAGTAACCGGAACTTACTGAAAGTTTGCAATAGGACTTTTAAACTTTAGATTAACACTTCAAAACAATACGATACCAGTTCGTAAAGTAACTAACCAGAATTCTATAGTTCTATTATCTCAATTATAACTAAGCGCAAGGTGGTAAACTGATGCCAATGACTACAACAACTATGCAAATTCACTTTGATTTAGTTTATGATAAATTGAGTTCTAATTAATAATTAAATTAATCTAGGTGAACTCCCACTCAAAACAATATCCCTCACATTGTTTTAGTGATCACACGAACCAAATCCACTACATCAACACCGATCATCACGAGAGCTGATATAGTTTTAATGGCGAACAATCATCATGTTCATCATATCTACTATATGATTCATGCTTTGCCTTTCGGCGATCCGTGTTCCTGAGGCCATGTCTGTACATGCTAGGCTCGTCAAGATCAAACCTTAGCTTCCGCATAAGCAAATCTGGCTTGCTTACGTTGTATTCACCCGTGGAATCAAAGACACCCGATCATCACGTGGTGCTTCGAAGCAACAAGCTTTAGCAACGGTGCTAACTAAGGGCGAACACTTTAGACTTGAAATTTATGTGCATGAGGGATCATCTTATAATGCTACCGTCGTCTACTAAGCAATACAAGATGCATAAAGGATTAACATCACATGCAATTCATAATATGTGATATGATATGGCCTTTCTTCTTTGTGCTTCCGATCTCCATCTTCAAGCACGAACATGATCTCCATCATCACCGGCATAGCATCAAGGTCAATGACGCTTCTTCATGGTTGTCGTCCGCCAGCTTCAACTATTACAACTATTTTGAATAGACACGCAGGCCTTAACAGAAATTAAAGACAACCATATGGCTCCTGCCGGTTGCCAACTTACAATAAGGATCATTGCATACATCAAATATAATCACAATCATGGCCATATCACATCACTGCACACCCCTGCAAAACAAAGTTAGACGCCTCTACTTTCTTTGCATATTTTACGTGGTTTGGGGCTTTCAATAAGTGTCGTTCTAACTTACGAACAAGAACCACAACATTGATACTAGCATTGTTGATTACCCGTTGTAAATTGGATCTTAACTATGCTAGGAGAAACAGGCACCCGCAAAGCCACTTATGCAATACAAGTTGCATGTCAAGCGTGGAGCAAGTCTCATGAACGATGTCATGTAAGGTTAGCCCGGGCCGCTTCATCCCAACATACCGCAAGATGCAAAGTACACAAAAAGCAATCTACAATAAAAGCATCAACGCCCACAATGACCATTGTGTTCTACTCGTGCAACAGATCTACATATAGACACGGCTCTGATACCACTGTAGGGGTTCGTAGCATGGAAAACAAAATTTTTCTATCGCATACAAACAAACAAGCCAAGATCTATCTACTAGATTGTAGCAACGAGTCGATAGTGGAACTCACCCTCGAAGATTCCAAAGCGGTTAACGAGAGCAGATTCTCGTGGGTGATGTAGTCGTACTCTTTCCGATCTCAAGATCGCGTAGACGATACTTCCAGCGCCACGTTCCAGCAGCGCTCCCGCAGTCGGTCACACGTTCGGTACTCGACGAAGACCTTCCTCTCCCTTGTTCCAGCAGGCAGCGGAGGTTGTAGTACTCTCCTCGCGATTCCGGCAGCACAACGGCGTGGTACCGGAGGTAGAGGGGAGATCCCGCAGGGCTTCGCCTTAAGCCGGTGCGAGTATGGTGGAGCTTATGAGAGAGGCTATTAGTGGTCTAGTAATTAGACACACCAATTAGAGGGCTCTAAACCAATTAGAAGGCTCTAAACCGAATAGCTCTAAACCGGGGTCTAGATCTAGGGTTTAGTTTAGAGGATAGGAAACTTGTGTGTCTAGGAGGGGAGCCCTGCCCCTCCTTATATAGGTGGGAGGGTGTGGGCGCGCCAGGGGAGGGAGGGAGTCCCTCCCCAACTCGGCCTAGGGCTGGCCGCCGGCTTGGAGGAGAGAAACTCCTCCTCCAAGTCGACTCCAACTCCTCTTGCTTGTTTCCCACAGTTTCTTGTTTTTGGCAGTTTGACTTTCAAACTGGACATTTGACTTTTCTGTTTTAGGATTCAATTTAATCCTATATTTGGGACAGCAAGAACACTTAGTACATGATGCAATCATTCCAATATGTAATGACACATTCATGTACCCCTTCCCCCCCGGAGTGCCGGACAATCCGGAACCTTCTAGAATATCCCCGATGAAAACACCGGAATCATTCCCGAACTCCGAAACGGGACTTTCCTTATATGAATCTTATTCTCCGGACCATTCCGGATCACCTCATGATATCCCGGATCCCATCCGAGACTCCGAACAACATTCGGTCTCTTTCTCATAATACCATAACTACTTAAACAACGTCGAATCCTTAAGTGTGTCTCCCTACGGTTCGTGAATTATGCAGACATGATCGAGACACTTCTCCGAACAATAACCAATAGAGGAATCTGGAAATTCATATGGCTCCCACATATTTCTACGATTACTTTGCGATCGAATGAACCACTTACATACGATACCAATTTCCCTTTGTCTCACGATATGTTACTTATCCGAGGTTATGATCGTCGGTATCTCTGCATACCTAGTTCAACCTCGTTACTGATAAGTACTCTTTTCTCGTTCCCGTGATATGTGATCCCTTGTGACCCAGTCACATGCTTGCAAGCTAATTGGATGACATTTCACCGAGAGGGCCCAGAGAATATCTATCCGTCATATGGATGGACAAATCCCACTCTTGATCCATGTGTTTCAACCAATACCTTCCGAACACTCAATGCCACCTTTATAGCCACCCTGTTACGGTGTGGTGTTTGATGATATCAAAGCATCCATCCGGTAAAGGTGATATGCATGATCTCATGGTCGAAGGAATTAGGTTACTATGTATCAGAAAGCATATAGCAATTGAACTATTGAAATGACTTGATCTTTATGCTACGCTTATCTATAGGAGTATGTCCATCACATCATTCTCCTAATGATATGATCTTGTTGTTGATAACATCTCAATGTTCATGATAGGGAAACCACAATCATCAATCAACCAACAAGCTAGTGAAGTATAGAGGCTATACTAGGGACTTCAAATTAAGTTTACAAATCACACAAGTATTAATGGTTTCCTTGTTAATACTATTATAGCATGAATGTAAACATTTATCATAAGTGTGAAGATATGATAATAACCACTTTATTATTGCCTCTTGGGCATATCTCCAACATGATCTATATCATCCTACCATATATTTTACTCCCTATGTCTCTAAAACGATGTTACAGGTATGTCTAAATTCCTATATATCTGTCTAGATATATGCAAATTTAGACAAATCTGTGCAATTTTTTTGGATAAAGAGAGTAGAAAACGTGGAGTACAAAGTGACTCACACGTTCCCATAGAGTTTCAAGATTGACTAAATCAACACCAACTTTCTATATTGCATTTCCGCAAAGAAAATCTACGTACTATATTTATTGCAACTCATAAAGATTCATAGTTTACGGCCATGCTCGGCGTCTCTATTTTGACTCTCTCCGCTGCTGTCACCGCAGAAATCATTTCCGTAAACATCGGACGACCGAGAGTGTCTGGAAAAAAGAGTGCACGACTCGCCAAACCGGTGGCGGATATCTTATTCTTATCCTTGCATCGAATGAACAATTCCTCATCAGGTGATAGCACGCAAAACCTGCCGCTAGAGTTTTAATGCCTCTACATGATTCCAAGGAAGTTTGTTTGTGAAGTACTAGGAGTAAAGTTGCTAAAAGTTGTGACAGTCCCAGGATAAGGCATCGACGTCACGTCGGTCAGTAGGATAACGATGGCCGAGTCAGCTTGAGTAGTTGAAGTGGCAGCTTCGACTGGCATTTTGTACTCTACCGTAACTGCTGGCAAGATGCCAAAGCGCACACGGTTGGGGTGTACAAAGAGGATAGATGGATAAATACAACTCGTACAAGAAAAGGAAAGTGGATAAATACATCCAACGCGGTGCGGTTCCGAGTGTTTGTTTCCAGACGTGCCCTTTGGCTTTTTGCCTCGCCTGTTTCCAGCTATAAGCGCCCTTCTCCGGGAAGACACCGACACGAGGATGCGTAGCTAATCCGCTGAAAATCACGTGGATATTTCTCCAGTATGTCAAACTGGAAAATTCTGGAGTAAAAAAAAGCTTGAGAAACTAGTAGGAAAAAAAAACCACGACATTCACCGTACATTTTGTCTTTTAAACCTCACAATGCATATTACAGCTTTTTTTAAATAATACATTTTTTTTAATATTTTCTAGATCTATTGCACGTTTTAAACATTTTACAAAAATAGTACTTTATCGGCCTGGAGGAGGCCGATTGGGCCAGTCGGCCTGGAGCAAACCGACTGAGCGTCGGCGCGTGAGACAGCTGGGGCCCGCGTTGGCCAATCGGCCCAGTCGGCCTGGGCCAAGCCGACTGCCCCTACTCTGCATGCATGTGTTGGCCATGCATGCTTGAGCCAGTCGGCCTGCCCCAGGCCGACTGGGGCAGTCGGCCTGCCCCAGGCTGATTGGCCGACGCAGCCCAGCGGCCCCACGCGCCGACGCCCAGTCGGCTTGCTCCAGGCCGATTGGCCTAGTCGGCTTGTCCCAGGCCGACAAAGTGCTAGATCTGTAAATTACAGAAAACGTATAATAGAACTCAAATTAATTAATTAATTCGTATTATTTAAAAAAAATCGCCATATTACAAGGGTGCGACTATATATTTTATCCGGTGAAACACTGCACTTCCTTCATGAAGTAGAAAGGGTAAAAAAAGGGCAGACCGTACGTCTCCAAATGCATTGTACTTTTGGGGAAAATGAAGTGCAGGATTTTTAAAATGCGACATGCATGGGTTCCAAAAATAAAGTACACTCGTTCATGAAATATAGTACACGTACTTAGCCAAAAATACAACACGTACTCCATAATCTCTTAAAAGATGCAGTACATTCAGTAACCACACAAGGTACCTTAGAGTTGAGGTGTCGAGAGACCTCATTAAAGGAATGATTGATTTAATAAAAGATGTAAAAGCAATCCTGGACCGAATCATGTTCAATTCAGCCTTCAAGGAACTAGTCTGGACCAAACTCGGCTTGGCTAGGCCGAAGTGTCTTTACTTACCGGGTGGGCCGGAATACCTTGGCCGGCCCACATCACTTCATCCACACCATTCCAGCGACATCTCCCGCGTGGGCTGACATCGATCGAACCAGCCCACCAGGGGCAAGCGATCCTCCTCCCGCAGGACTTCGTCGTCACTCCCGCCAATGCTCCTCGACGTCGCCACCCGACAAGCCAAGGTCGCCACTCCCGGGTGGGCCGGCATTGGCCATCCCGGCCCACCACGGGTCCTTCCGCGTCGCCATCAAGGAAACGCCGGGTGGGCCGGCATCAGCTTCACCCCGACTGGCCCACCTCGGATGACACTGAGTCGGATCAAGGGAAGACCCCAGCAAGGCCGACGATGGGCTCTGTACCTGGGCCGAATAAGGAAAACCCCGGCTGGGCCCTTCATCTTTATTCGGCTGGGCCTCCTTCTTGCAGTCTGGACCAGGCCGAATCAGCCTAACTCCAGGCCGAATTACCACTCAAACTAAGACATTCGGGCTGAGTTATAATGACCTAGACACCCCGCTAATCATCTCCAGGTGCCTCCACGGTCTCCACAAGAACACGTCATCGGATCAAACAAGACCAACAAGTATTGTGCCAGTCTTGGGAGCCCACCAGTTCAGACTGGCACATGACGTATGGAATATGCCCATGACATCTAACAAGATGCTAGGGATATGCTCTTGGCATCAAATAAGATGCTAGGGAATATGCCTTGCATCTCCAAAGATGTCAAGGCATATGCTGAGCATCTCTAGAAGATACCCAGAATATGCCATCTAGATGCCAAACGTGTAGCACAAGTCTTGTCCCCTGGGCTCCCCTTTATAAGGAGCACCAGGGGGATCGTTAGGAAGAGAGACCCCGAAGGGCTCTTCCCCTCTCTACTCAATAGGAGCTCTTCTTCTTCTTCTTCCTCCTCCAATCTCACAGAGAGATCTAGATAGAGGCATAGGAGATACAGCTCAAGGAGCATGATTGTAGCCACAAGTATGGCAAGATTATAAGAGATTAGATGTAAAGAATGAGATGTTATCTCCACTTGAGAGCCTCAATCCTATATACATTGTATTTCTCTTTGTTCATACGAGTGCGGTCTTCACTGCATCATCCCTCCCTGGATTCTTCCACGTCCATCGGCCCCAACTTTAGCCTACCCATGGCATATGTCGTGATACCACCACGACATTTGGCGCCCACCGTGGGGCCTTTTAGTGGCGTTGGTTAGGTTTCCATCCGGACGGGAGCGTCGTCATCAACCTCATCTTCATAGAGCATCTGCAGCTCCTCCAGGCGAACAGAGAACAGAGAGGTAAGCAAAGGGGTCTCCAAGTCTGACTCAGCAAGGCAGGTAAGACTCATTAAGAATGAATCAGACTCTTCTCCAAGCATACTGTAAGTAACAGATAACTCAGCCACCAACATTCGATCCTTCACCCCGGGGAGAAAATAGCTCAACCCGGGGACTAGCCAACGTATCCATAGAATCATTTTTAGATGGAGAAAAACTTATGTTGATTTGGGTATGTATTTGCCAGCTTATTGATAATTCGGATAGAATTTGAGTCAGATTATTTATAATTCGGATATAATTTGAGTCAGCTTATTTATATTTCGGATAGAATTTGAGTCAGTTTATTTATAATTCTGATAGAATTTGAGTTAGCTTATTTAAAATTTGGATATAATTTGAGTCAGCTTATTTATATTTCGGATAGAATTTGAGTCAGCTTATCTATAATTCGGATAGAATTTAAGTCAGTTTATTTATGCTTTGGATTGACCCTTAACTCAGCTCACCAGCCAGATTATTGATGATTCAGATAGAATTTAGGTCAGTTTATTTATGCTTTGGATTGACCCTTAACTCAGCTCACCAGCCAGCTTATTGATGATTCAGACAGAAATTGAGTCAGTTTATTTATGCTTTGGATTAACCTTTAACTCAGCTCACCAGTCAGCTTATTGATGATTTGGATAGAAATGGATTCAGTTTATTTATTCTTTAGATTAACCTTTAATTCAGCTCACAGGCTTATTTATGATTCAGATAGATGAAGGGTTTCGCGGCATAGTAAATCAAAATTTTCTACGGATGCGAACAGAGGGAAAGCCAAGATCTAATCTAGGAGATGCAAACAACGAGAGAGATTGGATTAGATCTTCATACCCTTGAATATTCGCACAACGGAACGTTCGTCGGAACGTGGGTGATGTAGTCGTACTCTCTTCTCCTCCTCGCGATCCGATCCGATCTAGCACCACAAGTGGCGGTGCCTCCATGAGATGCACACGTGCAGCACCTCGACGTCTCCTCCTTCCTCGGACCAGCAAGTATGGTGAAGAGACGGATTGGATCTACAACACGACGGCGTGGTGTATATGGTGGAGAATTTCTGCAGCAGGGCTTCGCCTACAAACAGTCGGGAGGGAGAGAGGAGGGCAGCAGGGCGGCTAGGGTTGGAGGGGAAGGTGTGGGGGGTGGTGCGCCCCCAGCTCTCTTTATATAGAGGGGTGGGCGGTACCCTAGCCCCCTCCCCCAAGCCAAGGCCGGTGGCCAAGGGGGAGGAGTGGGGGGCAAGGAACCCCCCCCTTCTAGAAGCTCTATCTAGAGTTTAAACCCTCTTGGCCGGCTGGGCCCTATGGGGCCTTGTGCCCCTGTCCCAATGCGGCCAGGGCACTCCCTCATAGGCCCATGCCCCCTCCCGGAAGGTGGGGCCACGTTGGTCCCCTTCCGGAAGGTTCTAGAAGCTTCCGGTACAATACCGATTAACCCGGAACAATTCCGAACTCCAAAAACTGCACTGCCTTATATGAATCTTATTCTCCGGACCACTCCGGAACCTCTCGTGATGTCCCGGATCCCATCCGAGACTCCGAACAAAAACTCATAAACCAATTATCCAATCTATCCTAGCGTCGAGACACGTTAAGTGTGTGACCCTGCGGGTTCGAGAATATGCAGACATGATCTTCTATCAATAATCAACAGCGGGGTCTGGAAACCCATATTGACTCCCACACATTCATCGATGATCATATCGGATGAACCACGATGCCAGGATTCAATCAATCCCATATATATATTCCCTTCGTCTCGCGATATTTTACTTGCCCGAGATTCGATCGTCGGTACCGTCATACCTAGTTCAATCTCGTTCACAGCAAGTACTTTACTCGTTCCGTAATCCGATATCACTTTGTGATTAACTCCTTAACCACATGCTTGCAAGCGGTGTTGATATCGATTACCGAGTGGGCCCGAAGTATATCTCTCTGACTTGGGAGGGACAAATCCCATCTCGATACATACAACCCAACAGATACTTTCCGATCACCTGAGAGACACCTTTATGATCACCCTCTCATAGGATGACGTTTGATGACCTCAAGCTTTCTTTCGATACCAGGGAGTTGTATTATCTCATGGTCTAAGGAATACAATATTTGACATAAGAAAAGCTTCGCAAAGACGAACACGATGACACGATCTAATTGCTTCGCTTAGTTTGGGTCTGTCCACCATATCATTCTCCCAATGATATGATCTCATTATTAATTGACAACTCATGTCCATGGTTAGGAAACCTTAACCATCATTAATCAATGAGCTAGTCCTTAGAGGCGTACTAGGGACACGGTGTTGTTCACAAACCACACAAGTATTAAAGTTTCCGCTTAATACAATTCTAGCATGGAATATAAACATTATCATGAACAAGAATTATAATAATAACATCTTTATTATTGCCTCTAGGGCATAATTCCAACAGTCTCCCACTTGCACTAGAGTCAATAATCTAGTTTACATCTGGCAACAATCTCACACCCATGGCACTGAGGTGCTGATCATGTTTACACGTGGAAGAGGTTTAGTCAATGGATCTGCGACATTCAGATCTGTATGTACTTTGCTAATCTTCAGATCTCCATCTGCTATATAATCTCGGATTATATGAAACTTGCGGTTGATATGCTTGGTCTTTGGATGATATCTTGGTTCCTTAGCGAGTGCTATGGCGCCAGTATTGTCACACAATATCTCCAGTGTGTCCAATGCACTTGGAACCACGCCAAGCTCAGTGATGAAGTTCCTGATCCAAACTCCTTCACTTGACGCTTCTGCAGCAACCATGTATTCCGCTTCTACTGTAGATCCCGCGATCACGCTTTGCTTGCAGCTTCTCCAGCTCACAGCTCCTCCATTCAAAATATACACGTATCCTGTCTGAGATTTAGAATCATCCTTGTTGGTGTCGAAACTAGCGTCGATGTAACCTTTTACGACGAGCTGTTCATCACCCCCATAGACTAAGAACATTTCTTTAGTTCTATTTAGGTACTTTAGGATGTTCTTCACGGCTGTCCAGTGTTCCACTCCTGGATCACTTTGATACCTGCTCGTCAAACTAAGAGCATTGGACACATCCGGTCTAGTACACAGCATGGCATACATGATCGAACCTATGGCCGAGGCATAAGGCACTTTGCTCATAGCTTCCCTATCATTTACCGTAGCTGGACACTGAGCCTTGCTCAATATCTTACCTGACAACATAGGCACTGAACCTTTCTTTGCCTTATCCATTCTGAACCTTTTCAGAACTTTGTCTAGGTATGTACTCTGGCTTAAAGCTAACAGGCGTCTTTGTCTATCTCTATAGATCTTGATGCCCAATATATAAGCAGCTTCACCTAGGTCTTTCATTGAAAAACACTTGTTCAAATAACTCTTCACATCGTTAAGCATGTTGATGTCATTTCCAATAATCAATATGTCATCCACATATAGTACCAGAAACGTCACCGAGCTCCCACTCACTTTCTTGTAGATGCAAGCTTCGTAGCAACAAATCCAAAGCTCTTGATCACTTGATCAAAACGAAGGTTCTAACTCCGAGATGCTTGCTTCAGTCCATAAATGGAACGCTGAAGTTTGCATACTTTATCAGCATCCTTAGGATCGACAAAACCTTCGGGTTGCATCATATACAACTCTTCATCAATGTTGCCATTGAGGAAAGCAGTTTTGACATCCATCTGCCATATTTCATAATCATGAAATGCAGCGATTGCTAATAAAATCCGAATGGACTTAAACATCGCTACGGGAGAGAAAGTCTCATCGTAGTCAACACCTTGAACTTGTCGAAAACCTTTCGCGACAAGCCGTGCTTTATAGACAGTAACATTACCATCCGCGTCCGTTTTCTTCTTGAAGATCCATTTGCACTCAACGGCCTTTCGGTCGCTAGGAGGGTCCACCAAAGTCCATACTTGGTTTTCGCTCATGGATCCCAATTCGGATTTCATGGCTTCTAGCCATTTCTCAGAGTCTGGGCTCATCATCGCTTCCTCATAGTTCGTAGGTTCACTGTCTTCTACTAACAAGACAGTCAAGACAGGGTTGCCGTACCACTCAGGAGGGGCACGCGACCTTGTCGACCTACGACGTTTAGTAGCAGCATCATCTGAAGCTTCATGATCCTTGTCATTAGCTTCCTCTATCATTGGTGCAGGCGGCACTGGAACAATTTCAGGTGATGCGCTACTCTCCAACTCAAGAGAAGGTTCAATAACCTCGTCTAGCTCTACTTTCCTCCCACTCACTTCTTTCGAGAGAAACTCCTTCTCAAGAAAGGAACCGTTCTTTGCGACAAACACTTTGCCTTTGGTTCGGTGATAGAAGGTATACCCAATAGTTTCCTTAGGGTATCCTATGAAGACGCATTTCTCCGCTTTGGGTTCGAGCTTGTCCGGCATCAACTTCTTGACCTAAGCTTCACATCCCCAAACTTTGAGAAACGACAACTTAGGTTTAGCACCAAACCACAGTTCATACGGTGTCGTCTCAACGGATTTAGATGGAGCCCTATTTAAAGTGAATGCAGCGGTTTCTAATGCATAACCCCAAAATGATAACGGCAAATCAGTAAGAGACATCATCGATCGGACCATATCTAATAAGGTTCGATTCCGGCGTTCAGACACACCATTGCGATGTGGTGTTCCGGGTGGCGTGAGTTGCGAAACGATTCCGCTTGCTTTAAGATGCGTGAGAAAATCATAACTCAAATATTCACCTCCACGATTGGATCGTAGAAACTTAATCTTTTTGTTACGATGGTTCTCCACTTCATTCTGAAATTCTTTGAACTTTTCAAATGTTTCAGATTTATGTTTCATTAAATAGATATACCCATATCTACTTAAGTCATCGGTAAAAGTGAGAAAATAGCGATATCCACCGGGCGTCGAAACACTCATCGGTCCGCATACATCGGTATGTATGATTTCCAACAAGTCTGTTGCTCGCTCCATCATACCGGAGAACGGGGTTTTGATCAGCTTGCCCATGAGGCATGGTTCGCATGTGTCAAATGATTCAAAATCAAGAGACTCCAAAAGTCCATCAGAATGGAGTTTCTTCATGCGCTTTACACCAATATGACCTAGACGACAGTGCCACAAATAAGTAGTATTATCACTATCTACTTTGCATCTCTTAGCCTCAATGTTATGGATGTGTGTTTCATCCCTTTCTAGATTCAGAAGAAATAAACCATTCACAACAGGTGCATGACCATAAAAGATGTTACTCATATAAATAGAACAACCATTATTCTCCGATTTAAATGAATAACCGTCTTGCAATAAACACGATCCAGAAATAATGTTCATGCTCAACGCAGGCACATAATAACACTTATTAAGGTTTAAAACTAATCCCGAAGGTAAAACTAAGGAGAGCGTGCCGACGGCCATCACATCAACTCTTGATCTATTGCCAACGTGCATCGTCACCTCATCCCTCGCAAGCCGTCGTCTATTCCGTAGCTCCTGTTTCGAGTTACAAATATTAGCAACTGAACCAGTATCAAATACCCAGGCACTACAACGAGGCTAGTAAGGAAAACATCAATAACATGTATATCAAATATACCTTTGATGGTGCCAGCCTTCTTGTCCGCTAAGTACTTCAGACAGTTGTGCTTCCAGTGACCCTTGTCCTTGCAATAGAAGCACTCAGTGTCCGGCTTGGGTCCAGACTTGAGCTTCTTCTCAGCAGGGGCAACGCGCTTGCCGCCGCCTTTCTTGAAGGGCTTCTTTGCACCCTTACCTTTCTTGAAGGTGGGGGGCTTGTTGACCATCAACACATGATTATCCTTTTTGATGTCCACCTCCGCAGCCTTCAGCTTTGCGAAGAGCTCGGTGATCGTATCAGTGGAACCAATCTGATTGTGAGTCACTACAAAACTTTTGTAGCTGGGAGGGAGTGATTGCAGAACCCTGTCAATCTTGAGCTCCTCTGGAATCGTGCATTCCAGTTGCTCAAGGCGTTGAGTGTAGCCCATCATCTTAATGGCGTGCTCACTAACAGAACTCCCTTCCTCCATCTTGCAGTTAAAGAACTTCTCAGAGATCTCATATCTCTCAGAACGGGCCTGAGTCTGAAACATGGTTTTCAGCTCTTCGAGAATCTCAAAGGGCCCGGGATAGTCTTCAAAACGATTTTGAAGTTACGGTTCCATAGCAAACAACATGGTGCTCTTAATCACACCATAATCATCTTTGCACGACTGATAGACAGCTTTCTCATCAGCCGGCACAGTTGCAGCAGGGGGGTCACCTAACGCTTTCCCAAGGACATAGTCCTTTTGACCGCCAGAGAGAATGATTCTTAGATTGCGGAACCAATTGGTGAAGTTAGACCCATTGTTTCTAAGCTTTTCCTTCTCAGCAAAAACGTTGAAGTTGAAGTTGGACTTAGCCATTTGATCTACAATATTTGCAAGTACAAATTAGACTATGTTCATGATAACTAGTTCAACTTTTAATCAAATTACTAGATGAACTCCCACTAAATTCAACATCCCTCAAGTTGTTTAGTGAACACGATCCAAATTCACCACACCTAATCCGATCTTCACGAGAAGAGATGTGGTTTCAATGGTGGACAACAAAGTGTCGATCATATCATTCATATGACTCATGCTTAACCTTTCGGTTCATGTGTTCCGAGGCCATGTCTGTACATGCTAGGCTCGTCAAGTTAGACCCAAGCATTTCCGCGTGTGCAAAACTGGCTTGCACCCGTTGTATCTGAGCGTAGAGTCTATAGCACCCGATCATCACGTGATTCTTGGACATGACGAACTTTCGCAACGGTGCATACTTGGGGAGAACACAGTTTTTATCTTGATCTTTAATTGAGGAATCATCTTATAATGCTACCGTCGCGATCTAAGCATAATAAGATACATAAAAGGATAAACATCACATGCATATAACTTTATGTGACATGGTATAGCCAATCTTCGCGCAATGATCTCCATCTTGTTCGTTCCGGCATGATCTCCATCACTCCACCATGATTGCCTCCACCACGAATAGCAACTACAACTATTGCTAACTACTTAGCGATAAAGTGAAACTATTACATGGCGCATAAGAAGTTGACACACAGGTCATACACAATTATAAAGACAACCATATGGCTCCTGCCGGTTGTGTACTCATCGACATGCAAGTCGTTAAACATTACAAAACATGATCATCGCATACATTATACACATCACATCTTGGGCCATACCATATCACAAAAAACACTCCCTGCAAAAACAAGTTAGAAGCCTCTACTTTGTTGTTGCATGTTTTACGTGGCTTATGGGAGTAGATGCTAAGAACGATTCTTATCTACGGAAAGCCACAACGGTGATATTATGGTTGCCAAACTCCGGTGTTAATCCCATGACAACTATAGTGAGAGAAACTGACATCCACCAGCCGCATGTGTGGAACAAGCCACACGTCAAGTGCGGAGCCGGTCTCGCGAACGACATCGTGTAAGGTTGGCCTGGACCGCTTCAATCTCACTATCCCGCGTCATAAGAAGAACACAAACAAGAGGCTTGCAACATAAAACATCAACGCCCGCAACAACCATGTTGCGTTCTACTCGTGAAACACATCTACGCATAGATCTAGCTCTGATACCACTGAAGGGTTTCGCGGCATAGTAAATCAAAATTTTCTACGGATGCGAACAGAGGGAAAGCCAAGTTCTAATCTAGGATATGCAAACAACGAGAGAGATTGGATTAGATCTTCATACCCTTGAAGATTCGCACAGCGGAACGTTCGTCGGAACGTGGGTGATGTAGTCGTACTCGCTTCTCCTCCTCGCGATCCGATCCGATCTAGCACCACAAGGGGCGGTGCCTCCGTGAGATGCACACGTGCAGCACCTCGCCGTCTCCTCCTTCCTCGGACCAGCAAGTATGGTGGAGATACGGATTGGATCTACAACACGACGGCGTGGTGTATATGGTGGAGAATTTCTGCAGCAGGGCTTCGCCTACAAACAGTCGGGAGGGAGAGAGGAGGGCAGCAGGGCGGCTAGGGTTGGAGGGCAAGGTGTGGGGGGTGGTGCGCCCCCAGCTCTCTTTATATAGAGGGGTGGGGCGGCAACCCTAGCCCCCTCCCCCAAGCCAAGGCCGGCGGCCAAGGAGGAGGAGTGGGGGGCAAGGAACCCCCCCTTTCTAGAAGCTCTATCTAGAGTTTAAACCCTCTTGGCCGGCTGGGCCCTATGGGGCCTTGTGCCCCTGGCCCAATGCGGCCAGGGCACTCCCTCATAGGCCCATGCCCCCTCCCGGAAGGTGGGGCCACGTTGGTCCCCTTTCGGAAGGTTCTAGAAGCTTCTGGTACAATACCGATTAACCCGGAACAATTCCGAACTCCAAAAACTGCACTGCCTTATATGAATCTTATTCTCCGGACCACTCCGGAACCTCTCGTGATGTCCCGGATCCCATCCGAGACTCCGAACAAAAACTCATAAACCAATTATCCAATCTATCCTAGCGTCGAGACACGTTAAGTTTGTGACCCTGCGGGTTCGAGAATATGCAGACATGATCTTCCATCAATAATCAACAATGGGATCTGGAAACCCATATTGACTCCCACACATTCATCGATGATCATATCGGATGAACCACGATGCCAGGATTCAATCAATCCCATATATATATTCCCTTCGTCTCGCGATATTTTACTTGCCCGAGATTCGATCGTCGGTACCGTCATACCTAGTTCAATCTCGTTCACAGCAAGTACTTTACTCGTTCTGTAATCCGATATCACTTTGTGATTAACTCCTTAACCACATGCTTGCAAGCGGTGTTGATATAGATTACCGAGTGGGCCCGAAGTATATCTCTCCAACTTGGGAGGGACAAATCCCATCTCGATACATACAACCCAACAGATACTTTCCGATCACCTGAGAGACACCTTTATGATCACCCTCTCATAGGATGACGTTTGATGACCTCAAAGCTTTCTTCCGATACCAGGGAGTTGTATTATCTCATGGTCTAAGGAATACAATATTTGACATAAGAAAAGCTTCGCAAAGACGAACACGATGACACGATCTAATTGCTTCGCTTAGTTTGGGTCTGTCCACCATATCATTCTCCCAATGATATGATCTCATTATTAATTGACAACTCATGTCCATGGTTAGGAAACCTTAACCATCATTAATCAATGAGCTAGTCCTTAGAGGCGTACTAGGGACACGGTGTTGTTCACAAACCACACAAGTATTAAAGTTTCCGCTTAATACAATTCTAGCATGGGATATAAACATTATCATGAACAAGAATTATAATAATAACATCTTTATTATTGCCTCTAGGGCATAATTCCAACAATAGAATTTGAGTCAGTTTATTTATGCTTTGGATTAACCTTTAACTCAGCTCAGTAGCTTGTCTCTGATTCGGACTAACATTTTATTTAGCTTGCCAGGGTATATTATAATTCGGATTTGTATTCGGACTTGGCGTACTAGCTTATCTCTGATCCGGACTAAAGTTTGGTTCAGGTCGCCAGATTGCCAGGTTATGTTATGTTTCAGATTAATATTTCACTATCTTGCCAGGTTATCTCGTATCTCGGATGGCTATTTGCCAGCTTATCATATCTCGAATCTATATCTCATATCAATATCCCGAATCAGATATCTCAGCGATTAGCCCTATTATCATATCCCAAAACTTAATCTCGGATCTATATCTCGGATCCATATCAAAGGCAAATTGACATCATCTCATCGGATCAAATTATATCTTGGAAAATAGATGACTCGGATTTGAGTCATATAACTCGGATTTTGAGCCAGATAACTCAGATTCGAGACATAAGTCGAATATGAGTAAAGTAACTCGGATTTGGAATCAGATAACTCGGATATGAGTCATATACTCCCTCCGTCCCAATTTACATTGTGTATAAGGTTTTATCAAAGTCAAACTTTGCAATATTTGACCAAATAGTTTGATACAAATATAAATTTATAAAATACAAAAATAATATTATTAGAATTGTCTTAATGTATACTTTCATATTATATATATTTTATATCATACAAATTTATATTATTTTGTATAATCTTGGTCAAACTTTGTATAGTTTGACTAGCACGCAAAATTATGCGCAACCTAATATGGGATAGAGGGAGTACCTCGGATTTGAGTCAGATGACTCAGATTTGAGATGTAAGTCAAAATTGAGTAAATTAACTCAGATTTAGAATCAGATAACTCGGATTTGAGTCATATACATCGGATTTGAGTCATATACCTCAGATTTGAGTCAGATGACTCAGATTTGAGATGTAAGTCAAAATTGAGTAAATTAACTCGGATTTGGAATCAGATAACTCGGATTTGAGTCATATACCTCGGATTTGAGTCAGATGACTCAAATTCGAGACATGAGTCAATTTTGAGTAAATTAACTCGGATTTGGAATCAGATACCTCGGATTTGAGTCCGATGACTCAATTTGAGATGTATGTCAAAATTGAGTAAATTAACTCGGATTTGGAATCAAATACCTCGGATTTGAGTCAGATGACTCAGATTTGAGATGTAAGTCAAAATTGAATAAATTAACTCGGATTTGGAATCAGATAACTCAGATTTGAGTCATATACCTCGGATTTGAGTCAGATGACTCAGATTTGAGATGTAAGTCAAAATTGAGTAAATTAACTCAGATTTGGAATTAGATAACTCGGATTTGAGTCATATACCTCAGATTTGAGTCAGATGACTCAAATTTGAGATGTAAGTCAAAATTGAGTAAATTAACTCGGATTTGGAATCAGATAACTCGAATTTGAGTCATATACCTCGGATTTGAGTCAGATGACTCAGATTTGAGATGTAAGTCAAAATTGAGTAAATTAACTCGGATTTGGAATCAGATACCTCGGATTTGAGTCATATACCTCGGATTTGAGTCAGATGACTCAGTTTCGAGACATGATTCAATTTTGAGTAAAATAACTCGGATTTGGAAACGGATAACTCGGATTGTAACTTACCCAAAGAGGTTAAAAGACCAGTGCCTAAAAAGGCCAGAAGTCATAACTTACCCAAATGGGTTAAAAGAGTAGTGCCCAAGAAGGCTAGAACTCAAAAATTACCCAAAGAGGTTAAAAGACCAGTGCCTAAAACGGCCAGAAGTCATAACTTACCCAAAGAGATTAAAAGAGCAGTGCCCAAGAAGGCCAGAACTCAAAACTTACCCAAAGAGGTTAAAAGACCAGTGCCTAAAAAGACCAGAAGTCATAACTTACCCAAAGAGGTTAAAAGAGCAGTGCCCAAGAAGGCCAGAACTCAAAACTTACCCAAAGAGGTTAAAATACCAGTGCCTAAAAAGGCCAGAAGTCATAACTTACCCAAAGGGGTTAAAAGAGCAGTGCCCAAGAAAGCCAAAGCTCGTAACTTACCCAAAGGGGTTAAAAGAGCAGTGCCCAATAAGGCCAGAACTCACAACTTACCCAAAGAGGTTAAAAGAGCAGCGCCACAAATGGCAGGAATTCAAGAACTTACCCAAATGGGTTATATGGCAAAGAGATATATATCAAAGAAAACATATATCAGATAATAACTCTGGGAACATAATTAATATTAAGACTATGCACGACTCAACGAGTCCCACATAGCCCCGGGGACTAATGTCGGGGATATAACCCCAGGTACCTTAGAGTTGAGGTGTCGAGAGACCTCATTAAAGGAATGATTGATTTAATAAAAGATGCAGGTGGAGAAAAGACACATATGAGAGGAGAAGTGAGGTACAAAGATGGCAAAGTAAATGAAAAAGGTAAAAGCAATCCTGGGTCGAATCATGTTCAATTCGGCCTTAAAGGAACTAGTCTGGACCAAACTTGGCCTGGCTAGGCCGAAGTGTCTTTACTTACCGGGTGGGCAGGAATACCTTGGCCGGCCCACATCACTTCACCCACACCATTCCAGCGACATCTCTCGCGTGGGCTGACAGCGATCGAACCAGCCCACCAGGGGCAAGCGATCCTCCTCCCGCAGGACTTCATCGTCGCTCCTGTTGGAATTATGCCCTAGAGGCAATAATAAAGATGTTATTATTATAATTCTTGTTCATGATAAAGTTTATATTCCATGCTAGAATTGTATTAAGCGGAAACTTTAATACTTGTGTGGTTTGTGAACAACACCGTGTCCCTAGTATGTCTCTATGGACTAGCTCATTGATTAATGATGGTTAAGGTTTCCTAACCATAGACATGAGTTGTCAATTAATAATGAGATCATATCATTGGGAGAATGATATGATGGACAGACCCAAACTAAGCGGAGAAATTAGATCATGTCATCGTGTTCATCTTTGCGAAGCTTTTCTTATGTCAAATATTGTATTCCTTAGACCATGAGATAATACAACTCCCTGGTATCGGAAGAAAGCTTTGAGGTCATCAAACGTCATCCTATGAAAGGGTGATCATAAAGGTGTCTCTCAGGTGATCGGAAAGTACCTGTTGGGTTGTATGTATCGAGATGGGATTTGTCCCTCCCAAGTCGGAGAGATATACTTCGGGCCCACTCGGTAATCGATATCAACACCGCTTGCAAGCATGTGGTTAAGGAGTTAATCACAAAGTGATATCGGATTACGGAACGAGTAAAGTACTTGCTGTGAACGAGATTGAACTAGGTATGACGGTACCGACGATCAAATCTCGGGCAAGTAAAATATCGCGAGACGAAGGGAATATATATATGGGATTGATTGAATCCTGGCATCGTGGTTCATCCGATATGATCATCGATGAATCTGTGGGAGTCAATATGGGTTTCCAGACCCCGCTGTTGATTATTGATAGAAGATCATGTCTGCATATTCTCGAACCCGAAGGGTCACACACTTAACGTGTCTCGATGCTAGGATAGATTGGATAATTGGTTTATGAGTTTTTGTTCGGAGTCTTGGATGGGATTCAGGACATCACGAGAGGTTCCGGAATGATCCGGAGAATAAGATTCATATAAGGCAATGCAGTTTTTGGAGTTCGGAATTGTTTTGGGTTAATCGGTATTGTACCGAAAGCTTCTAGAACCTTCCGGAAGGGGACCAACGTGGCCCCACCTGCCGGGAGGGGGCATGGGCCTATGAGGGAGTTCCCTGGCCACATTGGGCCAGGGGCACAAGGCCCCATAGGGCCCAGCCGGCCAAACCAAGGGGAAACCCTAGGGAAGCTTCTAGAAGGGGGGGGGGGGGGAACTTGCCCCCCACTCCTCCCTCCTTGGCCGCCGGACCTAGGGCTTGGGGGAGGGGCAAGGGCTGGCCGCCCACCCCTCTATATAAAGAGGGCTGGGGGCGCACCCCCTCACACACCTCCTCCTCAAGCCCTAGCCGCCCTGCTGCCCTCCTCTCTCTCTCCCTCCCGACTGCACGTAGGCAAAGCCCTGGTGCAGAAACTCTCCACCACTTGCACCGCGTCGTCGCGTTGTAGATCCAATCCGTCTCTCCACCATACTTGCTGGACCGAGGAAGGAGGAGACATCGAGGTGCCGCACGTGTGCATCTCTCGGAGGCATCGCCACTTGCGGTGTTAGATCGGATTGGATCGCGAGGAGAAGAAGCGAGTACGACTACATCACACACGTTCCGTCGAACGTTCCGCTGTGCGAATCTTCAAGGGTATGAAGATCTCATCTAATCCCCCTCGTTTTTTGCATCTCCTAGATTAGATCTTGGCTTTCCCTCTGTTCGCATCCGTAGAAAATTTTGATTTACTATGCCGCGAAACCCTTCAGTGGTATCAGAGCTAGATCTATGCGTAGATGTGTTTCACGAGTAGAACGCAACATGGTTATTGCGGGCGTTGGTGTTTTCTGTTGCAAGCCTCTTGTTTGTGTTCTTCTTATGACGCGGGATAGTGAGATTGAAGCGGTCCAGGCCAACCTTACGCGACGTCGTTCGCGAGACCGGCTCCGCACTTGACGTGTGGCTTGTTCCACACATGCGGCTGGTGGATGCCAGTTTCTCTCACTATAGTTGTCATGGGATTTACACCGGAGTTTGGCAACAATAATATCACCGTTGTGGCTTTCCGTAGATAAGAATCATTCTTAGCTTGCTACTCCCATAAGCCACGTAAAACATGCAACAACAAAGTAGAGGCGTCTAACTTGTTTTTGCAGGGAGTGTTTTCTGTGATATGGTATGGCCCAAGATGTGATGTGTATGTTGTATGCAATGATCATGTTTTGTAATGTTTCACGACTTGCATGTCGATGAGTACACTACCGGCAGGAGCCATATGGTTGTCTTTATAATTGTGTATGACCTGTGTGTCAACTTCTTATACGCCATGTAATAGTTTCACTTTATCGCTAAGTAGTTAGCAATAGTTGTAGTTGCTATTCGTGGTGGAGGCAATCATGGTGGAGTGATGGAGATCATGCCGGCACGCACAAGATGGAGATCATTGCGCGAAGATTGGCTATACCATGTCACATAAAGTTATATGCATGTGATGTTTATCCTTTTATGTATCTTATTATGCTTAGATCGCGACGGTATCATTATAAGATGATTCCTCACTTAAAGATCAAGATAAAATTGTGTTCTCCCCATGTATGCACCGTTGCGAAAGTTCGTCGTGTCCAAGCATCATGTGATGATCGGGTGCTACAGACTCTACGTTCACATACAACGGGTGCAAGCCAGTTTTACACACGCGGAAATACTTGGGTTTGACTTGACGAGCCTAGCATGTACAGACATGGCCTCGGAACACATGAACCGAAAGGTTAAGCATGAATCATATGAATGATATGATCGACACTTCGTTGTCCATCAGTGAAGCCACAACTCTTCTCGTGAAGATCGGATTAGGTCTGGTGAATTTGGATCGTGTTCACTAAACAACTTGAGGGATGTTGAATTTAGTGGGAGTTCATCTAGTAATTTGATTAAAAGTTGAACTAGTTATCATGAACATAGTTTAATTTGTACTTGCAAATATTTTAGATCAAATGGCTAAGTCCAACTTCAACTTCAACGTTTTTGCTGAGAAGGAAAAGCTTAGAAACAATGGGTCTAAATTCACCAACTGGTTCCGCAATCTGAGAATCATTCTCTCTGGCGGTCAAAAGGACTATGTCCTTGAAAATGCGCTAGGTGACGCCCCAGCTGTAGATGCGCCGGCTGATGAGAAAGCTGTCTATCAGTCGCGCAAAGATTATTATGGTGTGATTAAGAGCACCATGTTGTTTGCTATGGAATCAGACCTTCAAAATCGTTTTGAAGACTATCCCGGGCCCTTTGATATTCTTGAGGAGCTGAAAACTATGTTTCAGACTCAGGCCCATTCTGAGAGATATGAGATCTCTGAGAAATTCTTTAACTGCAAAATGGAGGAAGGGAGTTCCGTTAGTGAGCACGCCATAAAGATGTCGGGCTACACTCAACGCCTTGAGCAACTGGACTGCAAGATTCCAGAGGAGCTCAAGATTGACAGGGTTCTGCAATCACTCCCTCCCAGCTACAAAAGTTTTGTAGTGACTCACAATCAGATTGGTTCCAGTGATACGATCACCGAGCTCTTCGCAAAGATGAAGGCTGCGGAGGTGGACATCAAAAAGGATAATCATGTGTTGATGGTCAACAAGCCCCCCACCTTCAAGAAAGGTAAGGGTGCAAAGAAGCCCTTCAAGAAAGGCGGCGGCAAGCGCGTTGCCCCTGCTGAGAAGAAGCTCAAGTCTGGACCCAAGCCAGACACTGAGTGCTTCTATTGCAAGGACAAGGGTCACTGGAAGCGCAACTGTCTGAAGTACTTAGCGGACAAGAAGGCTGGCACCATCAAAGGTATATTTGATATACATGTTATTGATGTTTTCCTTACTAGCCCTCGTTGTAGTTCCTGGGTATTTGATACTGGTTCAGTTGCTAATATTTGTAACTCGAAACAGGAGCTACGGAATAGACGATAGCTTGCGAGGGATGAGGTGACGATGCGCGTTGGCAACAGATCAAGAGTTGATGTGATGGCCGTCGGCACGCTCTCCTTAGTTTTACCTTCGGGATTAGTTTTAAACCTTAATAAGTGTTATTATGTGCCTGCGTTGAGCATGAACATTATTTCTGGATCGTGTTTATTGCAAGATGGTTATTCATTTAAATCGGAGAATAATGATTGTTCTATTTATATGAGTAACATCTTTTATGGTCATGCACCTGTTGTGAATGGTTTATTTCTTCTGAATCTAGAAAGGGATGAAACACACATCCATAACATTGAGGCTAAGAGATGCAAAGTAGATAGTGATAATACTACTTATTTGTGGCACTGTCGTCTAGGTCATATTGGTGTAAAGCGCATGAAGAAACTCCATTCTGATGGACTTTTGGAGTCTCTTGATTTTGAATCATTTGACACATGCGAACCATGCCTCATGGGCAAGATGATCAAAACCCCGTTCTCCGGAATGATGGAGCGAGCAACGTACTTGTTGGAAATCATACATACCGATGTATGCGGACCGATGAGTGTTTCGACGCGCGGTGGATATCGCTATTTTCTCACTTTTTCCGATGACTTAAGTAGATATGGGTATATCTATTTAATGAAACATAAATCTGAAACATTTGAAAAGTTCAAGGAATTTCAGAATGAAGTGGAGAACCATCGTAACAGAAAAATTAAGTTTCTACGATCCGATCGTGGAGGTGAATATTTGAGTTATGATTTTCTCACGCATCTTAAAGCAAGCGGAATCGTTTCGCAACTCACGCCACCCGGAACACCACAGCGCAATGGTGTGTCTAAACGCCGGAATCGAACCCTATTAGATATGGTCCGATCGATGATGTTTCTTACTGATTTGCCGTTATCATTTTGGGGTTATGCATTAGAAACCGTTGCATTCACTTTAAATAGGGCACCATCTAAATCCGTTGAGACGAAACCGTATGAACTGTGGTTTGGTGCTAAACCTAAGTTGTCGTTTCTTAAAGTTTGGGGATGTGAAGCTTACATCAAGAAGTTGATGCCGGACAAGCTCGAACCCAAAGCGGAGAAGTGCGTCTTCATAGGATACCGTAAGGAAACTATTGGGTATACCTTCTATCACAGAACCGAAGGCAAAGTGTTTGTCGCAAAGAACGGTTCCTTTCTTGAGAAGGAGTTTCTCTCGAAAGAAGTGAGTGTGAGGAAAGTAGAGCTATACGAGGTTATTGAACCTTCTCTTGAGTTGGAGAGTAGCGCAGCACCTGAAATTGTTCCAGTGTCGCCTGCACCAACAATAGAGGAAGCTAATGACAAGGATCATGAAGCTTCAGACGATGCTGCTACCGAACGTCGCAGGTCGACAAGGTCGCGTGCCCCTCCAGAGTGGTATGGCAACCCTGTCTTGACTGTCTTGTTGGTAGAAGACAGTGAACCTACGAACTATGAGGAAGCGATGATGAGCCCAAACTCTGAAAAATGGCTAGAAGCCATGAAATCCGAATTGGGATCCATGAGCGAAAACCAAGTATGGACTTTGGTGGACCCTCCTAGCGACCGAAAGGCCGTTGAGTGCAAATGGATCTTCAAGAAGAAAACGGACGCGGATGGTAATGTTACCGTCTATAAAGCACGACTTATCGCGAAAGGTTTTCGACAAGTTCAAGGTGTTGACTACGATGAGACTTTCTCTCCCATAGCAATGTTTAAGTCCATTCGGATTTTATTAGCAATTGCTGCGTTTCATGATTATGAAATATGGCAGATGGATGTCAAGAATGCGTTCCTCAATGGCAACATTGATGAAGAGTTGTATATGATGCAACCCAAAGGTTTTGTCGATCCTAAGGATGCTGATAAAGTATGCAAACTTCAGCGCTCCATTTATGGACTGAAGCAAGCATCTCGGAGTTGGAACCTTCGTTTTGATCAAGTGATCAAGAGCTTTGGATTTGTTCCAAATTGCTACGAAGCTTGTATCTACAAGAAAGTGAGTGGGAGCTCGGTGACATTTCTAGTACTATATGTGGATGACATATTGATTATTGGAAATGACATTAACATGCTTAACGATGTGAAGAGTTATTTGAACAAGTGTTTTTCAATGAAAGACCTAGGTGAAGCTGCTTATATATTGGGCATCAAAATCTATAGAGATAGACAAAGACGCCCGATAGCTTTAAGCCAGAGTACATACCTAGAAAAAGTTCTGAAAAGGTTCAGAATGGACAAGGCAAAGAAAGGTTCAGTGCCTATGTTGTCAGGTAAGATATTGAGCACGACTCAGTGTCCAGCTACGGTAAATGATAGAGAAGCTATGAGCAAAGTGCCTTATGCCTCAGCCATATGTTCTATCATGTATGCCATGCTGTGTACTAGACCGGATGTGTCCAATGCTCTTAGTTTGACGAACAGACATCAAAGTGATCCATGAGTGGAACACTGGACAGCCGTGAAGAACATCCTAAAGTACCTAAATAGAACTAAAGAAATGTTCTTAGTCTATGGAGGTGATGAACAGCTCGTCGTAAAAGGTTACGTCGACGCTAGTTTCGACACCGACAAGGATGATTCTAAATCTCAGACAGGATACCTTTATATTTTGAATGGAGGAGCTGTGAGCTGGAGAAGCTGCAAGCAGAGCGTGATCGCGGGATCTATAGTAGAAGCGGAATACATGGCTGCTGCAGAAGCGTCAAGTGAAGGAGTTTGGATCAGGAACTTCATCACTGAGCTTGGCGTGGTTCCAAGTGCATTGGACCCACTGGAGATATTGTGTGACAACACTGGCGCCATAGCACTCGCTAAGGAACCAAGATATCATCCAAAGACCAAGCATATCAACCGCAAGTTTCATATAATCCGAGATTATATAGCAGATGGAGATCTGAAGATTAGCAAAGTACATACAGATTTGAATGTCGCAGATCCATTGACTAAACCTCTTCCACGTGTAAAACATGATCAGCACCTTAGTGCCATGGGTGTGATATTGTTGCCAAATGTAAACTCGATTATTGACTCTAGTGCAAGTGGGAGATTGTTGGAATTATGCCCTAGAGGCAATAATAAAGATGTTATTATTATAATTCTTGTTCATGATAAAGTGTATATTCCATGCTAGAATTGTATTAAGCGGAAACTTTAATACTTGTGTGGTTTGTGAACAACACCGTGTCCCTAGTATGTCTCTATGGACTAGCTCATTGATTAATGATGGTTAAGGTTTCCTAACCATAGACATGAGTTGTCGATTAATAATGAGATCATATCATTGGGAGAATGATATGATGGACATACCCAAACTATGCGGAGCAATTAGATCGTGTCATCGTGTTCATCTTTGCGAAGCTTTTCTTATGTCAAATATTGTATTCCTTAGACCATGAGATAATACAACTCCCTGGTATCGGAAGAAAGCTTTGAGGTCATCAAACGTCATCCTATGAAAGGGTGATCACAAAGGTGTCTCTCAAGTGATCGAAAAGTACCTGTTGGGTTGTATGTATCGAGATGGGATTTGTCCCTCCCAAGTCGGAGAGATATACTTCGGGCCCACTCGGTAATCAATATCAACACCGCTTGCAAGCATGTGGTTAAGGAGTTAATCACAAAGTGATATCGGATTACAGAACGAGTAAAGTACTTGCTGTGAACGAGATTGAACTAGGTATGACGGTACCGACGATCAAATCTCGGGCAAGTAAAATACCGCGAGACGAAGGGAATATATATATATATGATTGATTGAATCCTGGCATCGTGGTTCATCCGATATGATCATCGATGAATGTGTGGGAGTCAATATGGGTTTCCAGACCCCGCTGTTGATTATTGATAGAAGATCATGTCTGCATATTCTCGAACCCGAAGGGTCACACACTTAACGTGTCTCGACGCTAGGATAGATTGGATAATTGGTTTATGAGTTTTTGTTCGGAGTCTCGGATGGGATCCGGGACATCACGAGAGGTTCCGGAATGATCCAGAGAATAAGATTTATATAAGGCAATGCAGTTTTTGGAGTTCGGAATTGTTTTGGGTTAATCGGTATTGTACCGGAAGCTTCTAGAACCTTCTGGAAGGGGACCAACGTGGCCCCACCTGCCGGGAGGGGGCATGGGCCTATGAGGGAGTGCCCTGGCCGCATTGGGCCAGGGGCACAAGGCCCCATAGGGCCCAGCCGGCCAAACCAAGGGGAAACCCTAGGGGAGCTTCTAGAAGGGGGGGAAACTTGCCCCCCACTCCTCCCTCCTTGGTCGCCGACCCTAGGGCTTGGGGGAGGGGCAAGGGCTGGCCGCCCACCCCTCTATATAAAGAGAGCTGGGGGCGCACCCCCTCACACACCTCCTCCTCAAGCCCTAGCCGCCCTGCTGCCCTCCTCTCTCTCTTCCTCCCGACTGCACGTAGGCGAAGCCCTGCTGCAGAAACTCTCCACCACTTGCACTGCGCCGTCGCGTTGTAGATCCAATCCGTCTCTCCACCATACTTGCTGGACCAAGGAAGGAGGAGACGTCGAGGTGCCGCACGTGTGCATCTCTCGGAGGCATCGCCATTTGCGGTGTTAGATCGGATCGGATCGCGAGGAGGAGAAGCGAGTACGACTACATCACCCACGTTCTTTCGAACGTTCCGTTGTGCGAATCTTCAAGGGTATGAAGATCTCATCTAATCCCCCTCGTTGTTTGCATCTCCTAGATTAGATCTTGGCTTTCCCGTTCGCATCCGTAGAATTATTTTGATTTACTATGCTGCGAAACCCTTCAGCTCCCGCCAATGCTCCTCGACGTCGCCACCCGACAAGCCAAGGTCGCCACTCCCGGGTGGGCCGACATTGGCCATCCCGGCCCACCACGGGTCCTTTCGCGTCGCCATCATGGAAACGCCGGGTGGGCCGGCATCAGCTTCACCCCGGCTGGCCCAGCTCGGATGACACTGAGTCGGATCAAGGGAAGACCCCAGCAAGGCCGACGATGGGCTCTGTACCTGGGCCGAATATGGAAAACCCCGGCTGGGCCCTTCATCTTTATTCGGCTGGGCCTCCTTCTTGCAGTCTGGACCAGGCCGAATCAGCCTAACTCCAGGCCGAATTACCACTTCAACTAAGACATTCGGGCTGAGTTATAATGACCTAGACGCCCCGCTAATCATCTCCAGGTGCCTCCACGGTCTCCACAAGAATACGCCATCGGATCAAGACAAGACCAACAAGTATTGTGCCAGTCTTGGGAGCCCACCGGCTCAGACTGGCACATGACGTATGAAATATGCCCATGACATCTAACAAGATGCTAGGGATATGCTCTTGGCATCAATAAGATGCTAGGGAATATGCCTGACATCTCCAAAGATGCCAAGGCATATGCTGAGTATCTCTAGAAGATACCCAGAAAGCCATCTAGATGCCAAACGTGTAGAACAAGTCTTGTCCCCTGGGCTCCCCTTTATAAGGAGCACCAGGGGGATCGTTAGGGAGAGAGGTCCCGAAGGGCTCTTCCCCTTCTTTGCTCAATAGGAGCTCTTCTTCTTCTTCCTCCTCCAATCTCACAGAGAGATAGAGGCATAGGAGATACAGCTCAAGGAGTATGATTTTAGCCACAAGTATGGCAAGATTATAAGAGATTAGATGTAGAGAATGAGATGTTATCTTCACTTGAGAGCCTTAATCCTATATACATTATATTTCTCTTTGTTCATACGAGTGCGGTCTTCACTGCATCATCTCTCCCCGGATTCCTCTATGTCTATCGGCCACAACTTTAGCCTACCCATAGCATATGCCGTGATACCACCACGATAGTACGAACTAGTAAGATACGAATTGCAATCCAATATGTGCATTGCACACCAATGTATAAAACACAAAAGAAAATACACGCACAAGTGTAAGAATGCATACAATGGAAAAAACATGAAAAAATAATGTCAAAGCAACACCACCGAGACAACGACCGGGTGGCGAGAATTTGGGCCTTTGGACGTGCGCACCGTGCTGCAACGGTGTTGGCGGTTGTGGCACCGATCGACCAGCAGTGCTCGGGTAGATTTTCAAGTCGCAAACTCTGTAAATCCTAAAAAAATACCGACTTTCGCAAAGATCCGTTTTACCTTTTCTTGTAGAGATATTCTTAGTGCGGTAATGCTACATCTACGGACACTTCTTTACAAAATGAATTTTACGGACTGACGTGGAACCAAACTGCCAATCAGAGGAGAGATTTTCGGAGCAGTTGGTTTCAAGGAGAAATCACCGTGAGCCACGTACCATCCGTAAATCCAGTCCGTAAGAAAACGTCCGTAGGTCTAGCATTATTGTTCTTAGTGAGACTGAATGCTTTTCAAATTCGCAATAAGAACGAAAATAGAATCAGGATGAGAGAGGGAATACAGGGGAGCGAACGTACATACTTTTCCTTTTATTTTTTCAAATCCGGTGATTTAAAATAAAATATTTTAAAAACTGTTTGTCCAAAATACGAACCGTTTTTACTTTTAATATTTTCGTGCCAAAATCTTCAAAATTAGATCTCATGTTAATAGGTTTTGAAGAATTTTTTTTATACTTTTAAAACCGTTGCGTACTTTAGATTACTTCTGTTCTGTACTTTTATACTTCAGGGTTTTAATGTAATTTGTACTTGGGTTGTTACACACTTGTACTTTTATGTATATTTTCGCATATTTTTAAGAACGAGTATAATTATATTTTTCTGTACTTTGGCTCTTAGGACAGTTGTATTTTTATACTTCAGCTGTGAGTAAACTTATACTTTTCTATACTTTTATTGTGATTTTCTGTACTTTAGTATTTCGATTGTAAGTAAATTTGTACTTTTTTTATACTTTGGCTTCCGGTGTGTTTCTGCACTTTGATTCAAGATTATGTACGAGAACCAACTTACTTTATGAAGGTCTTCCTTTTTCTAGGAATACCCTAGAAATTCGTGTAAATGAGCTACTGGAGGCGAATGATCACAGAGATCACGAAGCTTGCCATAAACTGATCCGTAGGAATATGAGGTACATGATCATGATCTCGATGGAATCTGAACCCTACCTATAGTTACTCAACAGGGTGAAAGAAAACAGAAGAAGAGACTAGAGAGTGGGCCGGAATATAGCATCAGCCTCGGCCTCTATCTAGAGCAGCTCTAGCAGCTATCATAAAACGCGAATCGTAAACAACCGAAATCAGTTCATGGAAAGCACGATTGCAGAGGCCGCGAGAGCCGACGCAGTGTATCTATCATAAACACGAACCACAAAACAACATATTCTATACCGCGCTGATGGACTGTAAAAATGGAACCGCATAGTATAACTGAACCTTCGACAGTTCATATGACAAGAAATGCGACATTTTAGTTATTGCATCACACAATAATCATTCAAATTACAATATTCTGAATAATAAAATTACAATAGTTCTTTCAAATCAAATAGTTGGTTCAACTCAAATCAAATTTATCAGATCAAATAGGAAATACAATGAAATGGGGACATCACTTGTTGCCTCTAAGCATCCATTGGTGCTGAATGAGATCCTTGTGGAGTTGATCATGCGTGCTTGCATCTTCAATCTTCCTATGGGTCTCAAGAAAACCTTGAATGCGATCCGGGTTTCTTTGTGGTTGCACTCGGGTACCGACATTGTCAAAGAAAAACTCTAAGTCTAACCCTCTCTCATCTTCGATGATCATATTATAGAGAATCACACAATAAGTCATAATGGTCCGAACGGATTTTTTGTCCCAAAAATGCGTCGGACCCTGCACTATGGCAAACCATGCTTGCAAAACACCGAATGCTCTTTCAATATCTCTCCGGCAGGCTTCTTGAGCTTTCGCGTAATGAGCTTCTTTTCTATTCTAGGGGGTTTGGATAGTCTTCACAAATGTAACCCATGCCGGATAGATACCATCGGCAAGGTAATACCCCATGGTGTAGCCATTGCCATTGACTTTGTAGTTGCAAGTCGGTGCTTCACCACTAGCTAATTTGGTGAACAAAGGGGATCTATGCAAGCCATTGATGTCACTGAGTGATCCTGACAAGCCAAAGAAACAATGCCAAATGCACAAACCTTCTGATACCACCAAACAATGGTAGGATCATGACTTTTGCCACAATATTGCCCGTGCCATGCCTTCGGGCAATTCTTCCACCTCCAATGCATACAATCTACACTTCCTAGCATCCCTGACCAACCTCTCTTCTCATTGTGTGCTAGAAACCTTTGCACATCTTTGTTTGGGGATCGAAGATATTTGGGTCCAAAAACCCGGACCATCGTCTGGGTAAACATCCGAACACTAGCAATGGTGGTATCTTTGCCAATGCGAAGGTACTCATCCGTGTAGTATGCGGGGATGCCATATGCAATCAAGCACATTGCTGCCGAGATCTTTTGTTAGGAACTAAATCCATAGATCCCGGTCGTGTTCTTCCGCCGAGTAAAAAACCGACAGTTCTTCTCGCATGCTTCCACTATCTCGACGAACAAACTACAACGCATGTGGTACCTCCTACGGAAGATATGCAGAGAATATGTTGGTACCTGAGCGAAATAATCTTGCATGAGGTTGGTGTGGCCGAGTACCCGATTCCGCGGGATGCAAAGGCGGCCGAAGATCGATCAACGACATCAGCGAACGAAATTGATCTTGTCTTGCATTTCCTTCACCACGAGGATGAGGATGAGTTGATCTGTGTCATCGTCCTCGAGAAGTTCATCGAGGTCCGAGTCGGACGATGATGATGAGTCATCGAGGAGGAACTCCATGGATAGCCAGGTCGATATCTAAAAACCAACGGCAGGGTCAAAATCTCACCGCAGCGGCCAAATCCATGGGAGGGGGGGGGACGAATCTTACCGCAAAAAACTGACGAGGAGGACGAATCGACACCGGCGTCGCGGGATCTAGTCGCTAAACTCGCGGAAGTGACCGAATCAAACCTCCGCGGCGTCGTCGGGGCCCCATTCTCCGTCGGTGCTTCTAGCTCCCTTGGAAGCGGGATTCGATCTTGCACGAACGCGGTGAGGGTCTGGGGTAGTCAGAACTGGCTGGGCGTGACTAGCGGCCGTCAAAATCGTTGGCGGCGGGCAGTGGCGGCGACAGGGGAGGAAAAAACCCGTGGAAGAAGAAAGCGGAGGGCAGGGGAAATGAAACTTTAGCGCGCCAACTATCACACACGGATAGAGGCCGCCCTTGGTTTCGCCTCTCGCCCCGTGTATACTCGGTTCAATCGGTGGAATTTGGATCTCCCCGTATTAGTTTTTAGGGTTCGAGTCATTTTTATGGTAGCTGCATGGTGTGAATTTTTTATGGGGGACACAGAAGTGACAGTTATTATACCGTTTTGGGCCTTTTACGGTAGCTGCTAGAGCTGCTCTTATCCCGACAATTAGCAATTCCCGAGGTGATATCATTCTGACCTCTGCTCTTACCCCATGCTTCCAAAGAGCTGTATCGTCTAAGTACCCGTTGTAGTAGAAGAGCCCGTACTCCATCGTCGATAGCAGTGCGGGCACCCCCTTGCAGCAGCGCCCATCGTTGGCAGCAGAGCCAGCACCCCCTTGCAGCAGCACCCGCCCCGTCGGTAGCAGGGCTGACACCCCTCAACGACACCTGCCGTCATAAACAGCCGCACACGACGTCCAGTACCAGTGCTGGCACCCCCTTGCAATAGAGCGTCTCACCATCAGTAGCAGTGTCGGCACCCCCTTGCATCAGAGCGTCCTGTCGCCAGTAGCAGCGCCGTGCACCGTCGGTAGAAGAATCGGTAGCCCCATGCAGTAGAGCGTCCTACCGTCGGTAGCAACGCCATGCACGGTCACTATCAGTCGCGCACCGCTGGGTAGCAGTGTCATTACCCCTTTGTAGAAGTAGCGCCCCCCCCCGGTAACACTGTCGCCTACCGTTAGTAGCATATTCGGCTACCGATGGTAGCATCGTCGTTATCTCCCCCGTGGCAGCACCACCGCTGTTGGGCGCACATTGACGAGTTTTATGTGAGCACATTGGTAGGGTCGATGGTGGCGCGTGGCTTGTGGGTCGGTGGCTGCGCGGGGTGGTCGGGGCGTGTTGCTGGTCAGCGGAAATGCTTCATGGAGAAGACTCCATGAACGGCGATGGAGTAGACCGAACGAGAGGAACACGATGAAGTAAGGAGTGGTGTACAGAAGGGATACGGAGGAAGGTGTCGGTGGTGGGTCCCGATGGAGGGGCACGTGTACGCGATGTGTGTTTCAGATCCGGACGATGGACCCCGAACCCACGTTTCCCCTTCCCATGGAGGCGTGTCGCACGCTGGACCCAGGGTATGCAACGCGCATGATCCCCTGTATGGATCGTATCATTTTCCATGTTGTAGACACCGGGTTGTTCGTTCTTTACATATTTGTTGGTTTTGAGAGGGATTTAAGGGAGATGGCCAAAAACACGCACACACGTCAAAAACACGCACACACGTGAAGATAAATAGCAAAGCAAAACCTCAAAAAATATCCTGGCAATAAACCTCCAACAGAGCAACCCGATGCTTCGGCCGGAGACTTCGGTGTGAGTGGGCCGGAGATTCCGTTGTGGCCAGAGTTTTCCGGCGGTCTCCGATCTAGGTATTGTGAGTTGTGACCACTGGCTTCACGAGTCCGGGGTATCAGGCCTAGGATTCCGGTCCGGAAGTTGCTGCTTCTTTCGTCTTTTTTTCTTGTCGTTCATGAGTCCTTGTGCTCCTTTGGCCTCCTTCGTAAGCTCCATGTATCCGTGCGTGAACCTAAAGGGACAACAAGTATGTCAATCAAGCAGTATACCGATCAACAGAGACATGTGTAGACACACATAAAGGATCGAATTCACCTTTGTGTTATAGTGTGACATGTCATTAGTCGTTGAGGCACTAGACACAATGCTGATTGTATGTTGGGCTGCATCATTAAAACTCTGAGAGGAAACAAATTATGTAATACCTACATGGAAAATAAGAGTCAGAAGAAGATAACTAGCCCTAGGTGATCAGCACCTTCTTTTTGTTTACGCATATCATGCAAAACAGCTTGCTTCTTCCATCATCTAACAAAAATTATGCCTAATTGTCAACCTAAAATCCTGGTCCATCCAAAACACAGGAAAACTATATGAATGATTTGTGTAGATAAAACCTAGTAGTAAAATCATAGGAAAATTGTCTCGATCTTACGTACTTGTGTCTAAAAATGAGATTAGAGTGTGTGTTTAAATTCCTACGTAATTAAGGCATAGGATCCAGTTCATATATAAGGAGTTGGATGGCACAATTTTCTGATCTAAAGACCATCCATAGAAAAAAAACACAAGGATTAGAATATAAAAAATTCCACGCAATAAAAAAAGATTAGTAGTACTTTTTTTTGAATCGGAAATTTCATTCCACTAAACCGGCTGCTCAGCGATATCGCTGGCAAGCAAACGTTTACAAAATCAGGTGCAGTGTCCCTCCACATGGAGGAGACAACAGTGTCCTGGAAGCCAAACTGAGCCAAAGCGTGGGCTAGCTTATTACAGTCACGCTGACAAGAGATAAACTCCGCAAAATCAAAATGTAAAACACGTAGGCTCCGAGCTTTACGCATCAGGACTCTATTTTCAGACAGGTCCAGGACGCCGTCTGTGATAGACGCAACAAGGGTAGTGCAATCAGACTCAAATTGAACTTGGTGTATCCCCAGCTCAGTCGTGGCCTCCATTGCCACAATGCAAGCTTCAGCTTCACCATGGAGAGCGCTCCTCAAGAAGGAAAGCTTCCCAGCACCTGGATAAATTCTCCCGTATCTGTACGAATGACATACCCATAGGCTCCACCTTTCAGCTCTGCCACAAATGAGGCATCGAAGTTAACCTTTACATGTCCTGGGGGGTAGCTTCCATTTCTCCAATGGCCTTGGTGCTTTGGTCACATTATGGGCGGCGGTATAGAACTCCTGATGGTGGCGCATGATAATCATACACACCTCTTGTGACGATTTCCCACCCTCACCCGCATTCACCTTGTTCCTCTCCGTCCACCAGTCCCAGAGTAAGAGGACCACCAGGTTTTGTTGTTTCATTGGCATGGCGACGATTTTATCCATCACAGATTGAGCATCAACACACTCAAGCAGCTGCAGCCTCTCACTTTCCATGTTCAACTGCCGCTAGATATGTTTGACGAACTTGGAACGCAGGAAAATGTGGCCGCCGTCCTCGTCCAGTCTGCAACATACTGGACACCTGGTGTCAAGCTCGATTCCCTTTCTCTGGATATTTTTCCTCGTAGGCAGGCTGTTCCTCGCCAAACGCCATAGGAAAATCAGAACCTTCCCCGGCAGCTTACTCTTTCATAGCCTCTGCTAGCTAGAGTGGACCTGCTCTTGTAGACTAGATGAGGATGCATCACGTTGCATCTAGGAATCCCTCACATTGATGCCTACCCGGTAGGCTGATTTGACAGTAAATAGGCCTTTCCCGTCGAAATGCCAAGCAATATTGTCCTTCATATCCAGCCTCAGTGGAATCGACATAATGACTTCAGCATCAGCCGCATTAAAGTTGTCCTTCACCAGCTACACATCCCAGCTCTCTATTATGGGATTTATAAGATCACTGACCTTGTTGATCAACGAGTGGCCTCTGACAGAGGACGGCCGACGTTTTGACCCTATTGGTATCCACGGGTCCTCCCAAGCTCTGATATTGTCTCCATCCTCAACCCGCCAGATGACCCCCTCCTTGAAGATCTCGAGCCCTTTGAGGATACTCCTCCAAGTGTATGACATACCCGCCTATGGCTTTGCTTCTAGGAGAGAGGACTATGGGAAATACCTCGCCTTCAAAACCGTAGTGCAGAGGGAGTTCGGGTTATGAACAATCCTCCAACATTGCCTAGCCATCATAGCGAGATTAAAGATGTAGATATCTCTAAATCCAAGGCCTCCATTCTCCTTCGCTCTAGTCATTTTCTCCCATCCCACCCAGTGGCACTTACTGTTCCCATCTTGATGGCTCCACCAATATCGACAAATCATTGTGCTTATTTATTCACATAGCTTATTTGTCAAGTCAAAGCACGACATTGCATAGGTGGGAATTGCTTGTGTGACAGCCTTAATGAGAATTTCCTTTCCTGTCTTGGAAAGTAGACGCTATTTCCAACCCTGAATGCGCCACCAAATCTTCTCCTTTATGTATTCAAACTCCTTGCTCTTTGATCTGCCCAGGTGAATCGGCAAACCAAGGTATATGTGGTTCTGTGACTCCCGCGGAATACCCATCGCATCCAAAACTGCACGTTTAGTTCGCAATCTAGTTCCCTTGCTGAAAAAAGCCGAGGACTTGTCCTTGTTAATCTTCTGACCGGACTGTGATTCGTAAAGTGCCAAGATGCCATGTAGTTTTTGGGCGCACTGGGCTGTAGCCTTCATTACAATGAGCGAGTCATCCGCGAAGAATAGATGATTAATCTCTGGTGCTTCCAGGCAAACCTTGACTCCTGGCATTGTCCCATCATCCACCGCGTGCTGAAGAAGCCGAGAAAAAGCCTTGACGCATATGATGAAGAGGTACGGAGAAAGATGATCGCCCTGCCGTAACCCTCGTTCTGGAGTGAAAGGGTCGGACAGATGACCGTTTATCCTCACCCTGTAGGATACAGACTGAACACGGTTCATAATCACCTGCACCCACTGGCCTGCGAACCCCATTCTGCTCAGCATATTCTCCAAAAATCCCCACTCGACCCGATCGTAGGCTTTACTCATATCCAGTTTAATCGCCACCAAACCATCTCGTCGTCCCTTTTTGTGTGCAAAAGGTGGGTAATCTCATAGGCCAAAAGGACATTGTCCGTTATCATTTGGCCAGGGACGAACGCTGATTGTGGAGGTGAGATTATCTCTGGTAGAATCAGCTTCAAATGGTTTGCAAGGACCTTGGAGATCAGCTTGTATAAGACATTACAAAGGCTGATAGGTCTATACTCCGTCAGTTTCTCCGGGTTTTTCACTTTTGGTATCAAAACAATAGTAGTCTCACTCCATCCTTCCGGCATTACTCCTCCATTAAGGACATCAAGGACTTCCTCTTGAACTTTCTCCCCCAAAATGTGCTAGAATTTCTTATAGAACACCGCCGGCATGCCATCAGGCCCCGGGGCTTTAAGATCCCCAATGGAGTCAAGAGCCTCCTTGATATCTTCCCTCGTATATTGCTGATTCAGCCGTTCATTCATCTCATTTGTGACCACTCGAGTGATATGTTGGAGGATCTCATCATTAACTTGCCCTGCAGAAGACATGAACAAACTTTTGTATGAATTAGTAATAAAAGGCCCTAACTCGTCTTCATTCTCCACTACCCCTCCCCTGTTGTGACCTTGGATCAATAAAGATCCTAAGTCCCTGTGATTTACATGCTAGTCCCTGGATCAGTAGCTAGCACTCACAGTCGATGAATATCATGTAAAACACAAAGTCATTATTACACGGAGAATATAGAGTATGAATTTATTATAAATTTGCTTAGCATTAATCTAGCTCAAATAACAGAGGAAACATAAAGCAGCTTGAGTCCATCAACGCCCCAGTCTTGTCGAGTGTAGACTCGCGGTCCCTACACACCTTTCAATCTTCGGATTCTGCACATAAGACGTGCAGCCAATAAGTTGGGTCAATACTTTGAATGTATTGGCAAATTACACCAAGGAAGGAAAAATACTAACTGGACATGCAAGGCTAGTTTAGGCTCTGGAGTTTATTTGCTCAAAGCTAGTTTTCTTAAGTATGGAAAAGAAGAGAGAATTTCCCTACTTTGTAAACATTTGATTAAGTATATACGGTCGAATGGCACACGAGGATATTACTCACCAAGTGTCCAAACAACCTAACACTTGGATATTACTCACCAAGTTCCCAAAACCCTCCCAATAGCGATATGACTCACGCCTTGGGTTTTTAGAAAACCTTAAGTTTTGAAAGAGAGACGAATATCCTTTAGAGGCTCCATACTTCAGATGCTCAAGTGTTCTTTTCCGTGAACTCGGCCGATCGATCAGATTGCAATACTCTTGAGAGTTTGTGCACTTTACCCATAATCCACGATCAAGTCCTTTTACAGACAAGACAATGGCGAGGCTTTCCCTTAGTAGCCCCTCTAACTTTTGGATCCAACCGTGCCAATAACCTCCAAATGTTGGTACCCCTGTGAGGTTTCCCACTAAGTACTAGGCCAAGACAGAGCCCATATGTATTGTGGCTGCACTGGAAGCTTCTAAATTCTGAAACATGGCAGACTTCTTTGATTCCTAGGCGGCCGTCCTCCACCAAAATCTCACTCGTTGTCCCGACAACCATTCTGCCCAGAAGAAAAACTTAGTTTTATTTTTAAGTGGATTTGAGAAGAAAAGTTTGCTCAAGAGAGCCTTTATACTTAGAAAAATTCATTGTCTTTCAAACCCCCAATGGTACTTTATATATATAGCATAGCAAGCAATACTTAGCAAAAACCGGGGTAACCTATTAGGAGGGGAAAAAATGCTAAGTATAGAGCTACTCATGGCATACTACAAAATCATCGCACTTGCAAAATAATAGAAAGGAAAAATCTACCAGAACATTCTACACATGCATACTACAGAATTTGAAGATCACATGCATAGCATCAAAACTGGGACAAAATTATGAACAAGTGGTGTAACTTGCCTTGATCCGAGCAGCACTCTACACAATAGCATTCCTCAGCGCACTCCGAACAATCTAACGAAAACACAACATAGATCTAATCATAACTTGCACAAAATAATGCCATAGAGATAATATGCATGCATGAAACATAGTAAGTATGCAAGATTGTGTTCTAAATTGACCAAGGTAATCTCATTGGATTGCTAATGTGTTGGGGATGTTATTAGTATTAATTTCCCATAGATTTTAATTAATTTGGATCATTACTTTAATTTATAGGCTCATAAGGAGATCCAACCATCTAATCATCCCCGAATCAGATCTAAGGATCTTAAGCAAGGTTTTATAATTTTAGTTAGTAGGTATTGTAAAAACAAAGCCAACGCAAAAAGAATCAACTAAAACGGAGTTCTAATTATTTTTCTATGGATTAAATACTCCAATCTAGGGATTAAATCCTACACAGAAAATACTACTGCAAACTCGCAAAATTATTACAGATCCGTGTTCTACACAATTTTGTGAATCCAACGGAATATCATACGCAATTTTGGCCAAGTGGTTGAATTTCTATGAATTTTGTAAGATTTAAATACAATCTGCCAAATTAATCCTAACCCTAACAAATTAGTGACAAGTGTCTCTTCCTGATTGGCCCCAGATAGATGATGCGGCGCTGACGCGGACTGCCACGCGGCGCAGCGTTATTCGACGGTACCCCTTCGCTTTAAAGGACCTAATCTACGCCGTCCATCCTAGATCTAAGGGCTGAGAAAGAAAGACAGGCTCACCTTCCTCCCTGGCGGCGGCGACTGGTGGCGGGTGGCACAGCAGTGGACGGCGAAGGCGTTTCGGTGTCCTCGGGAAGGTGAGGTAGGCACAGATGATCGCCTCCTCCTTGCAGTCTCGACCGTGGCCTCGGATAGGGCCCTCTCCTCCTCAAGCGGTGGTGGCGACGACTTCCCTTCCGCGGCTCCGGCAAGAAATCGGGGGCGACACGCTGCGGTAGACATCGAATAAGAAGGGTGAGCTGAAGCTGTCGAGCGTGAGGATCATCGTAGGGAAGAGAAATAGGAGAGGGGGAAGCTTCTGTCATCAAATACGAACTCATCGAGGTCGGCGGCGGCTCGAGCTTGCGAGATCGGAGACGAGATCTAGGGTTATTTTCGCAGGCTTGGAAACAGAGGAGGGGTCACGGCGGCAGTACTTATTAGCTGGCTGGGGGAGACCGGTTGGATTCGGAGACGGGGAGGCGAGATTGTCCCATGGCTGGCGGGGATTCTTTTTCGATTCGTCGGGGGAGGGGGATGACAGGTGGGGCCGGGTGTCAGCGGGAGAGGCGGCTGTGGGCTAGCGCTGGGGGCTTGTGGGCTGCACTGGCGGGCTGGCGCTACGGGCGCTGGTAGGTTAGGCGACGCACGCGCGCTGGTGGGCTGGCGCAGCCGGCCCAGCTAGGTTAGGCCGTTATTTTTTTTATTCTTTATCTTTTTCCATTTTTCTGTTTTGCTAAATCTTCAATAACTTTTGCATATCAAACTCAAATTCAGTGAAACTAGTTTCTAAATTTTTATAAAAATGAGGTGGTCATCTTTGAACCAGAGAATATTATTTGTACCAGGTTTTGGGAAGGTCAAGCAAGATTACTCCTTCTTGCTCATATTGAGGGATTTTATTAGGGTTTGGTGATAGGATTTTTAATGTAAATTTAACTTTGTAGGATACAAAGATGCAAGGATGATGCAAGCTTCTAGTAGCATATTAATATAAAATCTGGGATGTTACAAACCTGCCCCCCTTAAGAAGAATCTCGTCTCCGAGATTCGGGTTGGCTAGCAAAAAGGTGTGGGTATTCCGCCTTCAAATCTTCTTCACGTTCCCACGTGGCTTCTTCCTCGGAATGATGGTTCCATTGGACCTTGTAGAATCAGATAGTCTTGGTACGGGTAATCCTTTCGGCTGTTTCCAATATTTTGATGGGCTTTTCCTCATAAGTAAGGTTATTCTCCAATTGAACCTCATCTAGGGGAACTGTATCTCTTAGCGGTGTTTCGGCCATTTCCGGGTGACACTTCTTTAGTTGTGACACATGAAACACATCATGAACAGTCAGTCCTTCTGGTAACTCCAACTGATAAGCAACTTCTCCTCTACGGGCCAGAAACTTATATGGTCCTATGAATCGTGGGGCTAACTTACCCTTGATTCCAGACCTCTTAACTCCTCGCAGTGTTGAAACTCGGAGGTACGCACGGTCCCCTATTTTATAAGTCACATCTCTGCGCTTGGAATCAGCATAGCTCTTTTGTCGGGATTGGGCTACCTTTAGCCTATCTTGAATCTGCCGTACCTTTTCCTCGGCATCCTTGATCAATTTAGGCCCAAACAGACTGCGCTCCCTGTCGTGGGGATGGTCACGGCAGATGCTGCAATCGGCAGCGAGTAATAGAACGAGGGGCAGGGGCGGCCAGCCATCTGCGGTGCGAGATGAGGGCAAAGACACAGGGTTTTACCCAGGTTCGGCTCCCCGGAGGGTAAAGACCTACTCCTGCTAGATTGTATTATGGAGGTGGTACAATGGGCGAGCTCGGCGGCTAGGCGGCGAGTCGCTTGGGTGTATGATGGAACGTATCTCTACTCGCCCTATAGGGAGGTTTATATAGGCTCACCTCCCCTAGGGTTTACATATCTCAACATATTCAGTTAAAGCTTCGGTACTCGTTTAACCTAATCCGACTGGGCCTATCTAATCGCCTGGGCCTTCAGCTTCCAGTCGCTTGGTTCCTTGCTGGGCTTCAATCCAGTCGCCGTCTTGCAGGCCCACTCGCAAGTTCTTGGGCCAGTCGGAAACGTCCTGCTGGGTATACCCCGGTAGGCATATCCCCATCAGTAGTCCCCGCGGCCACCGTCGATTAGGCGTAGGTGGCTGCTGGCAGTCGGAGTATACGGCTTCAGAGTGGACATCCAGTCGAATCGTCGGCGGGCTCCCGTATAGAGGAGAAACCAACCATCCAGGTCGCAGCTTTGGCGTGTCGAATCGGCAAAACACTGTCATAGTGAGAGGGTCGGCGAGTCGAGTGGACGAAGTTGGACCGTTAACCGTGGTCAAACTAGCCGTTGGGGTAATCCAACGGTAACTTTTGGCGTAATCACCGCGTAGTAACGACTCCCTGATTTGGCGGGTAACAACCGCTATATAAGAGGAATGGCAGGCGATCAGAGAACCACCTTCTCACCATTTCCTCCGACTACGCGCAACTTTCGCCTCCCTTCGCATCGCGATCCAGCCGACCTGAAATCCCCCGACCCCCAGCAAGTCTCTCTGCCATGGCCCTTTCCACCGAGCCGTGGGGTAGATCTAAGTGCACGAGGGCGCAACTGGCTTCCTTCGAGGAGGCCGGGATCTTGCGAGCCGGCTGTTGGCGCATTCCCGCAGCCGGAGAGACGACCCCGAATTCGCGAGAGAGGGAATTCATCTGCTTCACCAGCCATCTTGAACGGGGGCTAGGGTTCCCCACGTCCCTGTTCTTCTGGCGCTTCTGCGCCTACTACGGGATCCAGCCTTCGGATCTGGGTCCCCACAGCATCGAGCAGCTCGCCATCTTTGTGGCGTTCTGCGAATGCTATTTGGGCTGCCGGCCCTACTTCCCCCTATGGCAAGATCTGTTCCATGGACAGATCAGCCGCGAGGAAGCGGGCGGCCCAATGCTAGCCGCGGGCCGCCTAACCTTCCAGCTCAAGTCGAAGGCTTCATTCTTCGACCTGATGCTGCCCGCCAAGGCAGCGAGCGACTGGAAGAAATCGTGGTTTTACGTAGCCGAGGCGACCCCGGAGGGCGAGGCGGCGATCCCGCGGTACTCCGCCAATCGGTCCGAGCCGCGCCGTCTCCAAGTCGGCAAGCTCCCCAACGACCAGTGGATGGTCGTCGACGAGATGCTCCAGACCATCCGCGGTCTGAAGAAGAAGGGCCTCCAGACGATAAACCTGTACAACTGCTGGCTCGGGCGGCGGCTCGTCCCGCTCGCTCGACGCGAGCACTACATGTACCAGTACACGGGCCGGAAAGACTCGACGAGTGGAAGCTGGAGGACTACATCCCAGCACTGAAGAAAATCACCCAGGCGGTGTACCTGGACGCACAGGCTGGGGTCGCCCCCTATACCGCAAAGCGTCCAGCCCCAACGGTAATCGCTTCACTTCGCTCGCAGTCGCAGTTTATGCAGTCGCGGTAATTCTAATTTCATCTTGTATTCATTGCAGCTATTCCAAGTGGTGGAAGGATGGCTCCTACCTTCGGACGACGAGAACTCGAGCTCGTCCGTCCAGGACGTGGGCGAATCGCCTCCCGCCAAGGGCAACGCCGGGAGCGACGAGGGCGACAGCGACGACGAATCCGAAGAGGAAGTCGCCCCACTGCTCCGCAAGACCCGTGGGCAGCGTCAACGAGAGCTTGAGGCAAGTAAAAGCCTCGAGCGTCACGATGACGACGACGAGCTTCCAGAAACCACCTCGCGCCGCCAGGCGACTCCATCAAAGAAGAAGAAGAAGGAAAAGGAGGCGAAGGCGCCTCCGAGGAAGACGAAGGCCAAACCGACGAGGCCGGCCTCACCGCCACATTCAGCGAGCAGTTCTGACGCCCCCAGCCCGGCCAAGGACGAGGCGCCGCCAACGACAGCCGCGTTGGACACGGCCACCATCGAGGTTCCCCTGGCGTCGATGCCTCCGCCATTCGCCCCAGTCTTTGGGCTGGGGGACGCCTCGGTCGCAGCGGCTTCGCCTCACAAAGAAGCTCCCGTTGAAGACGTTCCGGAGGCTCCGGTTGCGGCCTCAACAACGAAGAAACCGTCCGTGTCTTGGGCACGCGACGTTCTGGAAATGGGGCTCAGCCGCCGACTGGGCCCCGAACTAGAGAAGCCAGCCGGCCTCCGTACGGGACTGCGCTTCATTCCAGTCGCCAAGTGAGTACACTCTCCCTCCTTTGTCTTCCATAGCGGCTCAAATTATATTGCTTACATGATTGTTGAACAGGACCGGGGTGAAGAGGATGGGCCACCCAACCGTGGCTAAGGTGCCACCCGTCGTTAGCGAGGAGGATCCTTCCCGCAAGAGGAAGGCGGACGAGGTCGTCGTCTCTGCGGATGGCACCAAGAAGGCCAAGGGTGACGACATCGTCACAATTTCTGATGACACGGCGGTCGCGCCAGCTGGACCCGTAACGGAGGCAGCCGCGTCTATGAAGGAGGGCGCTCCCTTGCCTGGAACGGCCGAGCCGACCTCCTTTGGGGCGGGTGCCTCTATCGCCACCTTCCCGCGCTTCATGACCAAGGCGGCCGCGGCGAGTGGAACTTCGCCCTCGAGCCACGCTCCTAGGACCGCCGATGCTGAAGTCGACCAACGTCGTGGGCACACGCCGGCTCTCCTCGCGTCCGTGGACGCGATACAACTCCACGGCATGCTTGGCGCAGCCATCCAGGTACCTCCAGTCCCCGAGGATCAGGTCGGTGCTTTGCAGCGGCCTGATTCTTTTAATGTTTTATCTTTATTTTTCGCATCCAGTCCCCGAGTGCGCACGCGCTGAATTTCAGCGGGTGGGCACTTAGGAATTTATTTGAGTACCAGTCCCCGAGTGTGCACTCGCTGAATCTCAGCTGGTGGGCACTTAGGAATTTCTTGATTGCCAGTCCCCGAGTGCGCACTCGCTGAATTTCAGCGGGTGGGCACTTAGGAATTTTCTTGATTGCCAGTCCCCGAGTGCGCACTCGCTGAATTTCAGCGGGTGGGCACTTGAGAATTTCTTGATTGCCAGTCCCCGAGTGCGTACTCGCTGAATTTCAGCGGGTAGGCACTTAGGAATTTTGCTTTGACTAACCTTTTTGGTGATGTGCAGGGTCTGCAGCTTGAATCGGCTGACCGATTGGCAGCGAAGCAGCACGCAGAGAAGGAACTGGCCATCGTCCAGGAGGCGAACAAAGGGCTTCAGGCTGTTGCCGCGAAGGCAGAGGAGGCTCGCCAGGGGCTTGTCCCCGCTGGTGAATTGGCGGCGGCGCAATCAGCTTTAAGTGTGGCTGAACAGCGGATCGCCGACCTCGAGCGCGAGCTGCGGGAGGCAAAGGAAGAAGCGAGCTCGGCTGACGGGCGAGCCAAGGCCGCCATTGCAGCCGCCGAAGAGGATCGCAAAGTGTCGGATGCCCTTGTTGCTGGGCTTCAGGATGACCATACGTCGCTTCAAAGCTTCATCACGGATCTCGCCCGCCCGTTGATTGGTAAGTGCGTCTGCCTCTTCCAGTAGTTGTGCCTTTTGTGGTGTCCGTCGTATTCATTATTGTCTTCTACTCGCAGGTCGCATCATCGATAGCGCGGAAGAGGCGAGCTCGTTCGACGCGTGGCAGTGTGTAAGCATGCTTGTCGACTCGGCAACGTTGTCGGCGACGTGCATCCGTGCCTATCTCCAAGAGATATCGCCCACGGAAGTGATTCCCAGCGACCTCGTTGAGGTGTGGAGGTATTTGGAGAAGGCGCCTGCGGTCGTTGAGTTCATGACGCGATCGGCGTTTCGGCGCGGAGCGGCGACGGCACTTAGTCTTAGACTTGCCCACTTCCCCGAGGACTTCGACATCGACGATGTGACGAGTGGCTACCCATCGTCGACTGGCACGGTGGAGCTTTCCGAGGTCCTCAAGTTGCAAGATCGCGCCGCCGCGTACTCGGAGCGTGTATGGGCAATGGGCGACCTCCTTCCGTACCAGGAGACGGTCGTCGTGCCGAACGATCCCGAGCCGCCGCATCGTGATTTCAAGGTCGAGCAGCCCTTCCGCGCGGCGATGGCGGGTGAACTGACGACGTATCCGTCAAACCCGTACACTCCGTTCATCCGCAATCGCCGGGGTGTTGGCGAGTCGTCGTCTAAGCCTGCAGAATAGGGTAGTTTGCCTTGTGGCGTTAGCAGCAGGTCTGCCATGCATGCATATTTTGTAATATGAGACAATGCAATCGAATGAGACATCTTGTCTATTTTGGTATTTGTCATGTGTTTGTGATTGATGTTTGAACGAGTCCCCGAACGCGTCCGCCCTTTTGTGGGGTTTACCTCGTATGTGATATGTTTGTTGTTTTTATGTGTTTTGTCATTGTGGTCGACTCGCCCGGGCTCGGAAAGCCAGTCGCTAGGCGACTCCCTTGAGCGCTCTGTACTTTGCCGTTTTCCCTTGTACGAACGAGGTCGGGTGGCCGAGTCCCCGAGCGTGGTACTTGGTTGTTCTAGGCGCGACTCGAGGGTGGTTGAGGACTTAGCGCGTTAGTTTGAGCGCGTCACTCCTGCCTGGCCCGTGGGGTCAGTCGCGTGGCGAGTCCTGGGCATGCTCTCCTACTTGGCGTTTTTCCCGGACCGCTCGCGTTGAACTAGTCTGCAGTCCCCGAGCGTGGTACTTAGCCGTTCGAGTCGCTATGTCAAGGATGCGGAGGACCATGGTCGCTGTAAGGAGCGAAGGCAGTTGTCTTGGTTCGTAGAACCAGTCGAGCTAGGCGACTCCAATGGGGCTCCGGGTAGGCGTTTTTCATGGACGGTGCAAGACCTGTGGTGACTCAGTGCTCTTGCACCGCACTACTTAGCCGTGCCGATCGCTGTACCAAAGGTTGACTTCTGCGGTTAGCGTAACACTGTTATTATGAGTGCGAGTGGCACAAGACATGGAGAGTAGGCGCAATTTGCGGTAACCGTTTCTTTTTATTTCATAGCGACTGGAGAGTACATGTGTGGGGTTCTAGGAGTAGAACTTCCATAGGAGGTTTACAGTCCATGGTCGCTTGACGCCGAGTTCGCCGTCCCCGCGGACGTCGATGAGGTAGTAGGCATTGTTGCCGAGTACTCGTCCGATGGCGAATGGCCCTTCCCACGGAGGGGAGAGCTTGTGCATGCCCTTCTTGTCCTGGATGAGGCGTAACACCAGGTCGCCCACTTGGAAGGTGCGAGTTTTCACCCGCCGGCTGTGGTAGCGGCGGAGGCCCTGCTGGTAGATGGCGGTGCGTGACCGAGCGAGGTCACGTGCTTCGTCGAGTTGGTCGACCCCGTCTTGGCGGGCAAGCTCGTTTGCGGCCTCCGGGTAGTGGACGACCCGCGGCGAGTCGTGCTCGAGGTCGGTGGGCATGACTGCCTCGGCGCCATAGACCATGAAGAAGGGGGTGAACCCTGTTGACCTGTTGACTGAGGTGCGGATCCCCCAGATGACAGAGGGCAACTCCTCGACCCAGCACCCGACGGTGCGCTCGAGTGGTACTTGGAGTCGCGGCTTCAGGCTGTGGAGGATGCTTTGGTTGGCCCGTTCCGCCTGGCCGTTGGATTCCGGGTGGGCGACTGACGCGAGGTCGAGCCGAATGCGATGCTCTTCGCAGAATTCGGCCATGGCTCCTTTGGCGAAGTTAGTGCCGTTGTCCGTGATGATGCTATTTGGGAACCCGTAGCGATATATGAGCTCGCGTAGGAATTTGGTGGCGGTCTTCCCGTCGCATTTCCGAACTGGCTTGGCTTCCACCCACTTTGTGAATTTGTCGACCGCGACTAGCAGGTGGGTGTAGCCAGAGGGGGCCTTCTTGAAGGGGCCTACCATGTCCATGCCCCACACAGCGAATGGCCAGGTGATGGGGATTGTTTTGAGCACTGAGCTCGGCACGTGCGTCTGGTTGGCGTATTTCTGGCACCTGGCGCACCGCTGGACAATGTCCACAACATCGCCGTGTGCGGTGGGCCAGTAGAAGCCATGTCGCATAGCCTTGGCGACCAGAGAGCGGGCGCCGGCGTGGTGGCCGCAGTCGCCGGAGTGGATATCGTGGAGGATCTTGCGTCCTTCGGCGGGTTGGACGCAGCGTTGGAACACGCTGGTGACACTGCGCTTATGGAGCTCGCCGTCGATGATGGTGTAGGACTTGCATCGGCGAGCGATCATCCGGGCGTCCGTCTCGTCTACCGGCAAGGTGCCGGCTTCCAGGTAGGCTATGTAGGGCTTGGTCCAGTCGTCTGGCTCGTTGACGAGTGTGACCAGGGCTGCCTCTGGTTGGAGCGGGACTCCGATGTCGATCTCCCTCGGGGGAGAGACTGATGGCTTGGTGATAGTGTCGAGGAAGACGCCGGCGGGTGGTGCGAGTCGAGCCGACCCGATGCGAGAGAGTGCGCCGGCCTCCTCGTTCTTCCGCCTGTCGATCCACTCGACAGAGTAGCCTGTGAAGTGTCCGCCCAACTTGTCCACTGCTTGGCGGTATGCCGCCATGGTGGGGGAGACGGCGTCGCAGGTGCCAGCGACTTGCCCTACGACGAGGTCGGAATCGCCGTAGCAGCGTAGGCGGTTGACATTCATCTCCTTGGCCGCTCGCATGCCGTGTAGTAAGGCCTCGTACTCGGCCATGTTGTTGGTGCAGGGTGTGAAGTCGAGGCAGAGGACGTAGCGGAGCTTGTCGCCCTTTGGTGAAGTTAGCACGATCCCTGCGCCTGCGCCGTCCGCATTCTTGGAGCCGTCGAAGTGCAGGCTCCAGTAATGGAGGTATGGCAGCTTCTCTGGCTGCTGGGCCTCTTCCCAGTCGGCGATGAAGTCCGCCAGGGCCTGCGACTTGATCGCTTTTCGCGGCTCGTATTTGATGTTGTGGACGCCGATCTCGACGGCCCACTTGGCGACCCGCCCGGTCGCCTCGCGGTTGCGGATGATGTCTTGCAGTGGTGCTGAGGAGACGACCGTGATCGGGTGCTCCTAGAAGTAGTGTGGCAGGCGCCGCTGAGCTCTGAAGACCGCGTATACCAGCTTTTGGTACTGTGGGTACCGCTGGCGCGACTCGGTGAGGACCTCGCTGATGTAGTACACCGGCCGCTGTACTGGGCGCTCCTTTCCTTCCTCCGGTCGCTCGACGACCATCACGGCGCTGACGACGCGCTCGGAAGCCGCGACGTAAACCAGCATGGGTTCTTTGTCGGCGGGGGCAGCGAGTAGCGGTGCGGCGAGTAGCACCTTTTTGAGATCGTGGAGCGCGTCGTCCGCCTCCTTGTCCCACTGGAAGGTGGGGTTCTTGCGCATCAGGCGGTATAGGGGCATCGCCTTTTCGCCCAGCCGGGGGATGAAGCGACTGAGAGCCGCTACTCGCCCGGCCAGTTTCTGGACGTCGCGCAGGCACTCGGGTTTGCCGAGCCGGGCGATCGTGTCGATCTTCGTGGGGTTCGCCTCGATCCCTCGTTTGGAGACGACGTACCCTAGTAGTTGTCCTGCAGGTACACCGAAGGTGCATTTGCCTGGGTTGAGCTTTATATTGTATTTTCGCAGGTTGGCGAATGTTTCCGCCAGGTCGGCGAGTAGGTCGCCCTGGCGAGCAGACTTTACGACCACGTCGTCGATGTAGACGTGGATGTTGCGGCCAATTTGGCTCGCGAGGCATTCTTGCATGCACCGCTGGTAGGTCGCCCCAGCGTTCTTGAGGCCGAAGGTCATGGCGGTGTAGCAGAAGGCTCCGAATGGCGTGATGAACGCCGTCTTCTCCTCGTCTTCGATAGCCATTTTGATCTGGTTGTACCCAGAGTAGGCGTCGAGGAAACATAGCGACTCCGAGCCCGCGGTTGAATCGATTATCTGGTCGATCCGCGGGAGGACGAACTGCTCCTTTAGGCAGGCGCTGTTCAGGTTTGTGTAGTCGATACACATTCTCCAGGTCCCGTTTTTCTTCTCGACCAGGACTGGGTTTGCCAGCCACTTGGAGTATTTGATTGGCCGGATGAAGCCTGCAGCGAGTAGACGCTGCACCTCCTCGGCGATTGCTTGCCGGCGCTCTTCATTGAAGGGCCGCAGCGACTGCTTGACAGGTCGCACTTTGGGGTCGGCGTTTAGCTTGTGCTCAGCGAGCTCCCTAGGGACACCGGGCATGTCAGAGGGCTTCCATGCGAAGATGTCCCTGTTCTCACGGAGGAACTCGATGAGCGCGCCTTCCTATGCTGGGCTCATGCCCGTCCCGATTGTCACCGTCTGGCTGGAGTCGCCTGGGACCAGCTCGACGGTGCGGGTGTGCGTAGTGGCCTCAAAGGTTGAGGTGTTTGCGCCCTCCGAGTTGGGCTTCTTGAGGATGGTGGGGTCGTCATTGTTGACCCCGCTCGCGTACTTGGCGAGCTCATCAGCGTGGTTGGTCTCCGCCGCGATGACGGCGTCAGCGAGCTCGGCTCCTTTGGCCTCGCACTCGGCGGCCATGTCGGGGTCGCCGTTGATGGTGATGACTCCGCACGGCCCGGGGAGCTTCATCGCGTTGTCCGCATAGTGGGGCGCTGCCATGAACTTGGCGAACGCCTGGCGCCCCAGGACGCAGTGGTAAGGGCTGTCAAAGGGCACCAGCTCGAAGACGATCCGCTCGGTGCGGAAGTTTGCGGGCGTGCCGAAGGTGACCGACAGCGTGACCTTGCCGATCGGGTACGCCTTCCGACCGGGGACGATGCCGTGGAACGTGGTGTGGGTTGTCTCGATCATCGACTGCGGGAGCCGCAGTCGCCTGAAGGTGTCCAAGTACAGGATGTTGATGGAGCTGCCGCCATCCATCAATGTCTTGGGGAGCCAGTAGTCGCCGACCTTGGGCTTGACCACCAGGGCGACTCGACCTGGGTACTCGATGCGTGGCGAGTGGTCTTGACGACTCCAGGTGATGGGCTGCTCCGACCAGTTAAGGAACTGGGGAACGTCCACCTGGGCCACCGCGTTGACGGCGACGGCGCGGGCGATGACCTTCTTCTCGCGCTTCGTGTTGAAGCCTGTGAAGGTATGGAGCGAGCCGACCACTTTGCCGAATTTTCCGCCGTTTGGCGGGTCGTTGTCGGGGTCCTCCCGCGCTCGCCGTGCCTTCTCGATCTCCCTGAGGGTGTGGCAGTCGGCGGTGGTGTGCGTTGTGGGCTTCCCTTCCCTGCTATGAAACGCACATGGTTGGTTAAGGAGAGCCGCAGGGTCGAATCTTGGCTTGGCCTTGTAATTGCCGCTGTCGCGGCGTTGTCCTCCGTCGCGGCGGAAGCTCTTGGGCTCGCGTTGCGCGTGCCCGGCGTTGGCGACGAAGTCGACTCGCCCGTCACTGCGGTGCTTGCCGGTGAAGCGAGTGTTACTGTAGCGTAGGTCGGACCGTCGTCCGCTGTCGTTGCCGCTCGTGCGGCGTTGACCTGCTGACTCGTCGTCAGTTTCCTGGTTTGGATCTTCCTCCGCGTACCGTTTGGCGATCTCGAGGAGGTCGGGGATGTTGTCGAGTGTGCGAGAGTGTCGCTTGAGCTTGGCGACCAGGGGCTCGTAGCGGCATGAGGTCTTGAAGCAATGGATTGCGGTGTCCGGGTGGATGCCGACCGCGTTGTACCAGAGTTCTTGCCACCGTTGGACACAGTTGCGGGTCGACTCGCGGGGTCCCTGGACGCATCGCTCCAGGTCCTCAATAGTGGTGGCGCGGGTGTAGGAGCACTCGAAGTGCCTGACGAAAGCATCGCGCATCTCCTCCCAGGAGTCTATACTGTCCTGAGGGAGGGTGTTGATCCACTTCCTGCACGTCCCCTCCATCATCAGGGGGAGGTAACGGGCGGCTAGCAGGTCGGTGTGGCCTGCGATCCCCATTGCCATGAGGTATGTGTCGAGCCAGACAGCGGGGTCATACGAGGGGTCGTACTTTTCTATCTCCTTCGGCGCCTTAAAGTTTGGCGGGTACTTCTCGCCTCGGATCATTGGTCCGAAGCACTTGGGGCCGAGTCGACTGAGCGACCCCATGGGCTCGCCGTCGCGGCGATTGGTTAGGGTGTGTCGCAGGTCGTCGGGCTGGCATGCGCGCCAGCTTTGGTTGTTGATGATGTGGGTGCGGGCGTCGATGGGTTGACCGTTGGCGGCGACGAGGCTGGTCGCCGGCCTGGGGTCGTTGGTGGAGAGTGCCGCGTTCGCGGGTCGGTGTTGGAGCTGCAGTGGCTCCGGTGGTGGGCAATTCAGTGTGTTTGCCGCCATTGGGCGGCCGCTCGAGGCCGCCCTGCTTCCCGAGGAACGCGAGTATACTCGACCATGCGAGTCGGCGCCCGCTCTTTGCTGCTCGACGGACTTTGCGAGCAGGGCCCTGACGTATTGGATCTGTAGGGCACCGTCGCCGGTGGTCGTGATGCTGTCGGCTGCTGCTCGGCCTGCCACGAGGTTGTCCATCGGGGTGGAGAACAGTGGGAGGCCGTTTGCGTCTCGCTCCCGTGAGGAGACTACTATCCACGGCTGGTCCCTGGGGGTGTGCGGTTGGGTGGAGGCGGGGCGCCCATCGCCGTCGACCCCGGCGGGGGTCGGGTGCTTCCTCCTGGTGGCGCATTCTCGCAGATCTCGCGCTCGACCACGCGGGCCGGGTCGTTTTCGTCGTCGAAGTTCAGGGCGCGCCCCTGAACGGTAGGGTTCAGGCGCGACCTGATCCGCTGTTGGTGGTAGCGCGATAGCTCCTGCGCCGTCACTTGCTCGAGGCGGAATTTTTCGCGCTCGGCTTGTTCCTTGCGCACCTCCTCCGCCAGTTTCAGGCGGAGTTCCTCGACCTCCATTGCCGTGGAGTTAGGAGGGATTGGGGTGGAGAATGGATCCTCCGGCAGATCGGTGCCGGTCGCCATGTAGGTCGCGGCATGGCGACCGGTTCCGTCGCGGAGGTCGGCGGAATTCTCCGACCCGGAGTCAAATTCGAAGATCCCTAGGATGGAGGGGTCCTCGAAGTCTCCCACGTTGGAGACCTGAGTGATGGAGCCCGCGGGTGAAGCCGCGGTGATGGACCCGGCGAGTGACGCCGGGGTCGCCGAGTCGGTGTCGTCGTCGAGGGCCGCATCTCCTGCGGCCGCTGAGTTTTCGGCCACGTCGCTGTGGGCCGAGTTGTACTCAGAGGCGAGGCGATGGATCGTGCAGATCTGGCTCTCGGAGAGCCGATCGCGTGGCGGCGACTCGTGGATGCGAGCCGAATCCTCCGAGACGATGACGTCGGTGAGGCCGACGAAGAGGCTGATCGTGCCGATCGGCAGGATCACACTGTGCGTGACGGGCCGCACCGCCGGGACGTAGCTTCTCGGCAAGATTTGGAGCATCTCGCCGATCGCTATCATGCGGCCGGTGGCGACCGTCTCGTTGATGGGCAGATTGGATCTCGCCGCAGAACACCGGCCAGACCGGCCAGGCCCCACGGTGGGCGCCACTGTCGTGGGGATGGTCACGGCAGATGCTGCAATCGGCAGCGAGTAGTAGAACAAGGGGCAAGGGCGGCCAGCCATCTGCGGTGCGAGATGAGGGCAAAGACACAGGGTTTTACCCAGGTTCAGCCCCCCGGAGGGTAAAGACCTACTCCTGCTAGATTGTATTATGGAGGTGGTACAATGGGCGAGCTCGGCGGCTAGGCGGCGAGTCGCTTGGGTGTATGATGGAACGTATCTCTACTCGCCCTATAGGGAGGTTTATATAGACTCACCTCCCCTAGGGTTTACATATCTCAACCGATTCAGTTAAAGCTTCGGTACTCGTTTAACCTAATCCGACTGGGCCTATCTACTCGCCTGGGCCTTCAGCTTCCAGTCGCTGGTTCCTTGCTGGGCTTCAATCCAGTCGCCGTCTTGCAGGCCCACTCGCCAGTTCTTGGGCCAGTCGGAAACGTCCTGCTGGGTATACCCCGGTAGGCATATCCCCATCACTCCCCAACTCCACTCCATAACAGCGGGGTTCTACACTTCCTGCCATATAGAACTTCAAACGGTGCCATCTTGATACTTTTCTGGTAGCTGTTGTTATACGAGAACTCAGCATACGGTAAGTTATCATCCCAACTAGACCCATAGTCTAGTGCGCAAGATCTCAGCATATCATCCAGAATCTGGTTCACTCTATCTGTTTGGCCATCTGTTTGAGGGTGGAAAGCAGTACTGAATTTTAGTCTGTTTCTAAGAGACTCATGTAACTGTCGCCAAAACTTTGAAGTGAACTGGGTGCCTCTATCTGATACAATTCCCTTTAGAACACCATGCAGACTTACAATCCTTGACATATATATCTTGGCAAGCTTAGCACTTGTGTATGTGGTCTTAACGAGGATGAAGTGAGCCACTTTGGTAAAGTGGTCCACCACTACCCAGATAGAATCAAATCCTGAACGAGTCCGGGGTAATCCCGTGATAAAATCCATGCCTACCTTGTCCCACTTCCAGTTGGGTATGGGTAGTGGTTGCAGCAATCCGGCCGGTTTCTGATGCTCGGCCTTAACTCTATTGCATACATCACACAGGGAAATATACTCGACAATTTCTCTTTTCAAATTATTCCACCAGAATCTATCCTTCACATCCATATACATCTTCGTGTTACCCGGATGAATTGAGTATGGTGAATCGTGAGCCTCTTGTAAAATCAACTTTCTGATATCGGAGTCATTGGGAACGCACAATCGCTTTCCATACCAAAGGGTTCCTTGTTTGTCCAGAAGGAAGTCTTTTGCCTTCCCTTCACCTATTTTGACTCTTATTTCATCCAACTCCTTATCTCCCTTTTGTGCTTCCTTGATTCTCTCTTGAAGAGTAGGCACTATTTCCATAGTCGCCACGTGTCCTTTCAGAACTATTTCTAGCCCGAGTTCTTTAAATTGCTTGCATAAATCCTCTGGGAGTTCCCGTGCGGTAAGTCCATTCACATAAACTTTACGACTTAAGGCATCAGCTACTACATTCGCCTTTCTGGGGTGGTACTGTAAATCCAAGTAATAATCCTTAATCAGTTCAAGCCATCTCCTTTGCCTCATATTCAACTCCTTTTGGGTGAAGATGTACTTCAAACTCTTATGGTCCGTGAACACATCACAATGTTTGCCCATGAGGAAGTGTCTCCATACCTTGAGTGCATGTACCACAGACGCACGTTCCAAATCATGCATGGGGTAGTTGTGTTCGTCGTTCTTAGGTTGTCGAGAGGCATAGGATACCACCTTCCCATCTTGCATCAATACACTCCCAAGTCCTTGCCGAGAAGCGTCACAATAGACTTGAAAATCCTTTTGGATATCAGGCAGACACAGAACTGGTGCCGTTATGAGGCGCTTATTTAACTCTTGAAAGCTTGCTTCACATGCCTTGGTCCATAGGAATTTCTTTTCCTTCTTCAACAATTATGTCATGGGTTTTGCTATTTTGGAAAAGTTTTCAATGAACCTCCGGTAATATCCTGCGAGGCCTAAGAAACTCCTAATATCTCCCACATTCTTGGGTGACTCCCATTCCGTTACGGAAGCTACCTTACTGGGGTCTACGACAACTCCTTTTGCCAACACAACATGACCAAGGAAACCCACTTCCTTTAACCAGAACTCGCATTTGCTGAATTTGGCATACAACTTGTGTTCCCTTAGCTTCTCCATAATTAGGCGCAGGTGCTTCTCATGTTCCTTCTCATCCTTGGAGTATATAAGTATATCATCTATGAATACCACGATAAACTTGTCCAAATACTCCATGAACACCTTGTTCATCATGGTCATGAAGTATGCCGGGGCATTGGTTAGTCCAAACGACATCACGGTGTACTCATACAATCCATATCTTGTGGTGAAGGCTGTTTTGGGCATATCCTGTTCTCGAATCTTTAGCTGAAAGTAGCCTGATCGCAGATCGATCTTTGAGAACACACTGGCTCCCTTTAACTGATCAAACATGTCATTGATGTTAGGAAGAGTGTACTTGTTCTTGATCATCACTTCATTCAATGAGCGGTAGTCCACAACTAGCCTCTTGGTTTTATCCTTCTTTTCCACGAATAGGATAGGTGCTCCCCAAGACGACGCGCTGGGTTGAATGAATCCCTTGTCTTCCCTAAGATGTTTCTTGAGTTCCTTCAACTCGTCCACATCCATATTGTATGGTCTCTTAGCTATCGTCCCTGTGCCTGGCATCAAGTCAATGAGAAACTCGATATCACGGTCGGGAGGCATCCCGGGTAACTCTTCCGGAAAGACATCCGGGTATTCCTTCACAACGGGTACATCTTCCAAGCAAACCCCCTTAAGAGAATTCACCATAACTTCCTTAAGGGCAAAGTTTGACTTAATACGAATTCTTTTCCCTTCCGGTGTTGTGAGCGTGACAGTCCTTTTGTCACAATCTATGACTTCCTCATATTCGGTCATCCAATTCATGCCTAAGATTATGTCTAATCCTTGTGACTCCAGAACTACTAGACTTGTGGGAAAGATGTGTGTCCCAATCCTTAGTTCTAACCCCTGGCAACCGGAGTTTGCCACTATTTCTCCTCCAGGAGAACTTACCCTTAGAGGAGAATTTATAGTCTCCGTGGGTATCTTGCCTTTATCCACAAATACCCTTGATATGAATGAATGCGATGCACCAGTAACAAAAAGAATAACTGCTGGAATGGAATTGATCTTGAACTTACCAATCACGGAGTCCGGTGTATCACAAGCATCCTCCATAGAGACATGATTCACCGTGGCTTTGACAAACGGATTTGCCTTCTTCCCATTTCCATTGCCATGGTTGTGTCCATTGCCATTCCCATTGCCATTGCCATTCCTCTTCTCAGGGCAAGTGGTTGCATGGTGCCCTGTCTTGTTGCACTTAAAGCATGTCACCTCACTGGGATCCTTTCCATTGCTGCCATTTCCATTGCGGTGTTTATGCCCATTGTGTTTGTGACCGCCATGGTGATGACCGTTATGGTTGTGGCCATTACCGTTATAAGGTGGTGGTGAGGAAGTGCGCTACTTCTGGTACGGGACAGAGTGCTTGTGAGGGTTAGTCTTCCTCTTGCGGTTCTCTATGCTCTTCCTCTTGGATTCAACCACAATAGCTCTGTCCAAGAGCTCTTGAAAGTTGTCAAACTTCTGAGCCACAAGCTGAATTGATATCTCATCATTGAGTCCTCTTAAGAATTCCTCCTGCCTCTTGGCATCAGTGGAAACATCATCGGGCGCATAACGGGCTAGCTTGTTGGAAATCTCACCATACTCGGTGACAGAACGGTGCAGCTGGTGTAAGTCGCGAAACTCGCGCCTTTTCAGGGTCATGACACCAGCAACCACGTGATGAGTGCGGAAAGCTATCTCGAACTGATTCCAAGTGATAGCATCAATATCTAGGTGGGTGACTTGGTAGTTATCCCACCATTCTACAGCAGGTCCTTCCAGTTGGTGCGCGGCATAATGCACCCTTTCGGCTCCGACAGCTTGCATAGTGTCTAACTTCTTGTTAATTGTGTGGAGCCAGTCATCTGCAATGATTGGTTCAGCGCTGCTAGTGAAGGTAGGTGGGTTCAACCTCAAAAACCGAGTCAAGCGATCCTGTTGAGGTGGCGGTGGAGGTGGGCGTGGCGGAGGTGGCGCGTTGTTGTTGTTGTTGTTGTTGTTGTTGTTGTTGTTGTTGTTGTTGTTGTTGTTGTTGTTGTTGTTGTTGTTTTGCATGTTCTGAGTGAGCAGTTGGATCAGCTGGTTCTGAGTGGCCAAAAGTTGTGGGATCTCTGGAGGTATTTCGGTGTTCGCACGTCTTGGCGGCATCTGTGGGGTTTGAGCAACAAGTTAAGAAATAGACAGAAAGACTAAGTAGTAAACTCCTACCCTTATGAAAACACACAAGGCACACAAGACACAAGCAGCGCAAGTTTAGTACATAATTCATCCAAGTTTAACTAATCCAAACATGTCTTGGTATTTATTACAATCGCGAATAACGTTTCAACTATAGAATTTAAAGGTGGTCCAACTACTACACATCCTCCACGCCTTCCTCTTCCTCGTCGTCGAACGAGTAGCCCTCCTGCTCTAGGGTTGTCTTGTACAACTCCATCTCCTTTGTAGTGGTTTCAAGATTCTCTTGGAGGTCCTTTATCTCATCCTGCAGCTTGTTGGTAGTGGCTTCTAGCTGCTCCTGAATTCCCTCCTTCTCGCCTTGCAGTTCCTCCACTAGGCTTGACTTCTTCGCGGCGTCAAGTTGCTTTGCCAAGTCCCTCTTGGAAGCACGCACATCATTGATTATCTTGCAAAGGCCCTCGGTCTGTACTTCAGTTCCCTTGATTTCCTTCTTGAGTTCCCTAATCCTCTTGTTTTTATTTATCACCCTCTTCTCTTGGTTAGCGAACTTCTCTCCTGGTCCTGGAACTTCATCTCTTGGACCTTCATTACCTCCTCCTGCTGCTTGATTATTTCCTCCTTCTCCTTGATGAGAGCGCATAGCTCATCGTTCCTTAGCATCTCGAGGAAGCTACCTTTTTCAAGGTCATGGATGTGGCACTCCAAGTCTTGATATTGGGTCCTTCAGTGCTTGGTAGAAGCCCTTTCCTCAAAGGTTAACTCCATGGGAATTCCTTCCTCATCTCGCCTTCCAAAAAGGTCGCCGCACTGTCCTTGGAGAACTTCGTGATGGCATCCACATAGGCGACCAATGAGCTGCCAAGGTGATGCTAAGGGCCTTCTCCTTGGAGTCGCTAACGATGTGGATTGCTATGTCCTCCTCCGGGTGCTTGCCTCGCTCTTGTACTGGCTGGATGACTTTGACTCCCCAGCAGCCGTCCTTGTGGAGTTTCTTCATTGTGCTTCCCTGGATTGTTGGCAGGGGAAGGTCCAAACGCGTGAGGAGATCCATGAGACATCCACCAAAGCGAAGGGGCTCGATGTCCGCGATGGTGTCATAGAGGAAACTTGTCATCTTTAAGTTATAAGAAAGAAAATTATATACTTAACAAGTAGAGGAAAAGCAGTAAGGCACATAAGTTAAATGTGGTTCCAACCCTAGGGTCACGTCCTACATGCAACGATGTGCTCTAATACCATCTGTTGTGGCCTTGGATCAATAAAGATCCTAAGTCCCTGTGATTTACATGCTAGTCCCTGGATCAATAGCTAGCACTCACAGTCAATGAATATCATGTAGAACACAAAGTCATTATTACACGGAGAATCCAGAGTATGAATTTATTACAAATTTGCTTAGCATTAAGCTAGCTCAAATAACAGCGGAAACATAAAGCAGCTTGAGTCCATCAACGCCCCAGGCTTGTCGAGTGTAGACTCGCGATCCCTAGCACCTTTCAATCTTTAGATTCTTCACATAAGACGTGCAACCAACAAGTTGGGTCAATACTTTGAATGTATTGGCAAATTACACCAAGGAAGGAAAAAGACTAACTCTACATGCAAGGCTAGTTTAGGCTGTGGAGTTTATTTGCTCAAAGCTAGTTTTCTTAAGTATGGAAAAGAAGAGAGAATTTCCCTACTTTTTAAACATTTGATTAAGAAATATATGGTAGAATGGCACACGAGGATATTACTCACCAAGTGTCCAAACAACCTAACACTTGGATATTACTCACCAAGTTCCCCAAACCCTCCCAATAGAAATATGACTCACGCCTTGGGTTTTTAGAAAACCTTAAATTTTGAAAGAGAGAGAGGAAGATCCTTCAGAGGCTCCATCCTTCAGATGCTCAAGTGTTCTTTTCCGTGAACTCGGCTGATCGATCAGATTGCAATACTCTCGAGAGTTTGTGCACTTACCCACAATCCACGATCAAGTCCTTTTATAGACAAGACCATGGTGAGGCTTTCCCTTAGTAGCCCCTCTACCTTCTGGATCCAACCGTGCCAATAAACTCCAAATGTTGGTACCCCGGTGAGGTTTCCCACTAAGTACTAGGCCAAGACAGAGCCCATATGTATTGTGGCTACACTGGAAGCTTCTGAATTCTGAAACATGGCAGACTTCTTTGATTCCTGGGCGGCCGTCCTCCACCAAAATCTCACTCTTTGTCCCAAAAACCATTCCACCCAGAAGAAAAACTTAGTTTTATTTTGAAGTGGATTTGAGAAGAAAAGTTTGCTCAAGAGAGCCTTTATACTTAGAAAAATTTACCAGAACATCCTACACATGCATACTACAGAATTTGAAGATCACATGTGTAGCATTAAAACAGGGACAAAATTATGAACAAGTGGTGTAACTTGCCTTGATCCGAGCAGAACTCTACACAATATCACTCCTCAATGCACTCTGAACAATCTAACGAAAACACAACATAGATCTAATCACAACTTGCACAAAATAATGCCACAGAGATGATATGCATGCATGCAACATAGTAAGTATGCAAGATTGTGTTATAAATTGACCAAGGTAATCTCATTGGATTGCTAATGTGTTGGGGATGTTATTAGTATTAATTTCCCACAGATTTTAATTAATTTGGATCATTACTTTAATTTATAGGCTCATAAGGAGATTCAACCATCTAATCAGCCCCGAATCAGATCTAAGGATCTTAAGCAAGGTTTTATAATTTTAGTCAGTAGGTATTGTAAAAACAAAGCCAACGCAACAAGAATCAACTAAAACAGAGTTCTAATTATTTTTCTATGAATTAAATACTCCAATCTAGGGATTAAATCCTACACAGAAAATACTACTTCAAACTCGCAAAATTATTACAGATCTGTGTCCTACACAATTTTTTGAATCCAACGGTATATCATACGCAATTTTTGGCCAAGTGGTTGAATTTCTTTGAATTTCGCAAGATTTAAATACAATCTGCCAAATTAATCCTAACCCTAACAGATTAGTGACAAGTGTCTCTTCCTGATTGGCCCCAGATAGATGATGCGGCGCTGACGCGGCGCACTTATGCGGCGCGCTGACGCAGACTGCCACGTGGCGCAGCATGATTCGACGATACCCCTTCGCTTTAAAGGACCTAATCTACGCCGTCCATCCTAGATCTAAGGTGTAACATCCCAAAAATACTAAGCTTGGATCATCAAATTCTAATCATCAAAATTAGGGTTAACAAAAACTTTTCTAAATGAAATCATGAATGCATGCATATGTGTATGCATGGATTTTGAAATCCTTTAAAACCATCTTGTTTGTTTGTTTCATTGCTTGTAAAATGTTTCTTAGGTGAAATAAACATCATCTAAAACATTTCCCACACTTTTCCTAAAGACAAGTAAATCAAAACACATATATGAAATGAATGGTCATTTTGGCCAATTTAACTCCCATGCCTACTTTGGCTGTCTCAAACTTTCAGAACCTAACAGAAACTTTTCTGGATCTTTGCACCCCTTGAATGTACTCATAACAAGGTATCAAGGCCCACTTTGTGATCATCCAGAAACTTTCAAATGCATAGTTTAAATGACAATTCAAAATTGAATCTTTATCATATGGGAAGATCCCACTTTTTCAAAAACCACTCAAACAAGCTCAACTTTCAAAACCCAAGCATCTGCAGACTCAACAGCACCAATCTAGCAAACCCACCAAAAATCTTTTAAAAATTCAAAACTTGATTTCATGCGGCCATTTCATCAAACAGGTTGCAGACACAAATCAAACAAACATCAAACACTATAGTGTGCAGTGTTTTGAGCCTAACTTGTTCCCTAGTTAGCTCACACACAGCTCAGCAGATCATCTAGGAATTTTAACTAAGGACTAGCACCCCTGTGAGCTTGCCATTGCCATCAATGGTGAACAGCCGAGCACCCCCTTGCCACCCCATAGTCGACAGCAAGCTAGGAGCAGCAGCAAGCCTAGCCAGCATGTCTCGGAGGCAGCCCACCGTCCACCGCCACTACCTGTCCCAGCCGCGAGCGTTGCCAAGCCCTGGACCACGCGCACAAGCCGCGCCCAGACCGCCAGAGACCATGCCGAGGATGCGCCGGAGCACGACCCTCGAACGAAGACCACAGACCGCGCGCCGCCCTATCCGCGTGCATACACAATCCCCACCAATCCAGGAGACCGCCAGGCATCCCCGTTTGCCGCCCCGTGCCGCACAGCCACCACCAGCCGTCGAAGACGCCGCCTCTGCCGCGTAGAGCACCACCCGTTCCAGACCAAACCACACCGCCACATGCCTCGAGACCATGTCGTTGAGCATCACAAGGAGACACCACACCGTCCCCTACCCTTGCCCATGCCATTAACCGCCTGTAACATCGCCCCCGACGAGCTCACCGTGCGCCCCGACGGTCCCCTCGCTCGACTATAAATAGAGGCCACCCCCGCACGATTTATTCACACCATCTCACTCCCCTCTCCTCACTGATCGTGCCACACCGTTCTCAGAGCAAGGCAAGCACCACCCCGCCGGAATTTCACCGGAGCCCGCCGCCTCTGGAGAAGAAGGGAGCCAGCGATTGGAGCCGCCCCAGGAGAAGCCACCGGTACCAGGAGACTCGCCGTCGTCGACTTTGTCGTTCGCCCGCCTCGTCGACCCTCGCCAGTACCCCGGTGAGCCCCCAGCAACCCTCACTGACCGCGCTAGGTTTCGTTCTCGCCGGAGTTGTCTCGCGTCGACGATGACTCCCAACCGTTAGATTAGAACTAGATCGAACGATCCACGTCGCCCCATACCGCTTCGCCCAGCCCCGTGTCACTGACGAGTGGGGACACCCACTTAAGCAGCCCGCGGGAGCAGTGCGCTTAGCAGGCCGGCCCAGTAACTTTTGCCGCGCAAGCCCAGTTATTCAAATTAAACTTTTTCTATTTCAAATTCAAACACACTTTTGTACCCAACTTCAAAAATCAACCCAGATCGATTCAGTGCACCAAATTGAATGAAACCAATTTGGTTGGAAAGGTCTGTGAATGCTGAATCCAAGCCCGTTGGATTCAAGTCATTTGGGTCTATAGATCACCCTTGGTAAAAATAACAAGGCAGAATCTTTTCTGCATTCAAACATTTTTCAAATTTAAACCATAATAGCTTTTGAGTTGATTCCAACTCTCAAAAATCACATTTAACCATACCTTTCAGAATATATAGGTTTACTTGCAGAAATAATGTTCAAGTAATAAAAGAATGCTACATAAGCATTTCTAGCCACTTTAATTAATTAAAATAAAAGGGTAAAACCTTATTAAATTGTGACACCACTTTAAATCACATTCCCATGGACTACAATATGTGGTGATGACATGTGTCAACATGATCCCATGTTGGGTTTGGAGAATATTAAATCTTAAGTAGTTTTTCAATGAGTAGAAATTACTTTTCTAAAAATAAAAGGAATTAAATCAAGCCTTAACCTTGTAATGTTAGGGATGATGCTAGATCATCCATAGGACCCTTGTGTGTGATGATTGCAAGTAGTTAAGTATTGTTTGGTGATTGTGTACCTCGTATTTATTCATAGACGCTAGTACCTACCAAGGATACGAGGAGGAAGGAGGATACTACGAAGAAGAAGCTGAGGAGAACTTCAACCACTGCTCTGCACAAGGTAAGCTAAAACTTGCAAGACACTCTACTTTAGCAAGCCTAATACTACTAGTGAATTTAGCAAGCTTATACTGATATTGTGCAAGCTAAGACTATACCTATGCAAGCCCATACTTGTTAATATGACTACTATATGCCTTAAGCATATGTGATCATACCCACTTGATAAACCAATCCTAGTTTTATGAGCAAGCTTCTTACTTTATTTCTTTATCAAGTCTTACTTAGAGTTTACTTAAGTGACTGGTAGATATTGGAAAGATGCTGAAGGTTGCATAAAGAGCATAAAATTTGGCCTAAGTTAGAAACCTTGACTTCAGCCTGAAACATGAGGTTGTACTTAGTTGAAACTCCACTAGTTACCACCCCTCATTAGTACTACCCCCACCTATAGATGCTAGTGCTAAGCATAAAACTTGATCAACTTTTAGATGGGAATACTTGGTGGGAAAATGGTTATGAAAACCTTGGAATGATGGATCATTCTATTGAAATGTTTTGGACATGTGTTTCCAAACACTTGAGAATTTTGGTGATAAAAATGTTGAGGCATGAGCCTTAGCCCTTTATAAAACTGATGGTTGTCTGGATGAGATACCATTCCAATTTTATCGTACAACCACAATACCCGAATATTGGGTAGGGCTTGACTGGAAACTTATATTCCTTAGTATTAGTTCCCTCACGGCCAATGTCTGAGCTGAGGCTACCTTGTGAAGATTGTCCACCTGTGCAGTACCCAAGATGACAGTTGGTCATGGTTGGGAGGCCAAACTCACAGGAGAGGTGCTTATACTAGGGCGTGTAATCGAAAGGTTAGGATTGATTATCCGCATACTGAGTATGGTGAATTCGGGATTTGTTCCTGACGGATGTATCGAATGTTGTGGTGAAAGTGTACAATCTCTGCAGAGTGTCAAACTATTCGAATAGCCGCGTCCGCGGTTATGGACAGTTGGAGTGGCCATACTGTTCCCCCGTCAGACTTTTCAAAATGACCTGTGAAATGAACTAAGACTTTGACTTGACCACAACAGAGTTGTGATATGAAATACAAGTTCCAAGTTAGGAGTTATAAAACTGTGACTAGCTTTAGAACTGAGTAGAGATAGATGTGGCTTTTGCAAAACCACCCTAGAGCCTAGTGTCCTATTATCCAAAAAAACCCTTTACCTATTAGTATTAGTTTGCGAGTACTTAAAGAGTACTCATGGCTTTGTCCCTGGCTATTCCCATGGCCAGACTATGAAGAGGAGTACCTGGAGGATGGACCCCAGGAAGGTTACGACAACTAGGATCATCTCCCATCGTCAGCATTGCCTGTGACCTTGAAGATGAGCTTCGCCTACGCTACCGTTATTATTACGTATTCCGCTGCTTGATGTTGTATTAAGAACTGGATCATGAGATCCCTATTTGTGTAAGAACTTATGTATCGTTTGTAATGGATGATGTACTATGGTATCCAATTCTGTTATGTCTCGCAAAAATGGTAATCCTGGGATTGCGATGTATGGCATAACAGGCATCTAGGATTGAAAAATCCGGGTGTTGACATAAGGGCTGAGAAAGAAAGACGGGCTCACCTTCCTCCCTGGTGGCGGCGACTGGCGGCGGGTGGTGCACCGGTGGATGGAGATGGCGTTTCGGTGTCCTCGGGGAAGGTGAGGTAGGCACAGATGATCGCCTCCTCCTCGTGGTCTTGACCGTGGCCTCGGATAGGGCCCTCTCCTCCTCGAGCGGTGGTGGCAGCGACTTCTCTTCCGCGGCTCTAGCGAGAAATCGGGGGCGACACGCTGTGGTAGACATCGAATAAGAAGGGTGAGCCGAAGCTGTCGAGCGTGAGGATCATCATAGGGAAGAGAAATAGGAGAGGGGGAAGCTTCTGTCGTCGATTACGAACTCACCGAGGTTGGTGGCGGCTCTAGCTTGCGAGATCGGAGACGAGAGCTAGGGTTATTTTTGCAGGCTTGGAAACAGAGGAGGGATCACGGCGGCGGTACTTATTAGCTGTCTGGGGGAGTCCGGTTAGATTTGGAGACGGGGAGGCGAGATTTTCCCGTGGCTGGCGGGGATTCTGTTCCGATTCGTCGGGGGAGGGGGATAACAGGTGGGGCCAGGTGTCAGCGGGAGAGGCGGCTGTGGGCTGGCGCTGGGGGCTCGCGGGCTGCGCTGGCGGGCTGGCGCTGTGGGCGCTGGTAGGTTAGGCGACGCACGCGCGCTGGTGGGCTAGCGCAGCCGGCCCAGCTAGGTTAGGCCGTTCTTTTTTTTATTCTTTATCTTTTTCCATTTTTCTGTTTTGCTAAATCTTTAATAACTTTTGCATATCAAACTCAAATTCAGTGAAACTAGTTTCTAAATTTTTGTAAAAATTAGGTGGTCATCTTAGAACTAGAGAATATTATTTGTACCAGGTTTTGGGAAGGTCAAGCAAGATTACTCCTTCTTGCTCATATTGAGGGATTTTATTAGGGTTTGGTGATAGGATATTTAATGTAAATTTAACTTTGTAGGATGCAAAGATGCAAGGATGATTCAAGCTTCTAGTAACATCCTAATATAAAATCTAGGATGTTACATCCCCCTTCTCGCTTCAACCTCCTTATTTTGTTTGTTTTCTTTCTCTCAGAAGCATAGGCATGGAAATATCCCGTGTTCCTGTCTCCGTTGGAAAGCCAATTAGCATGCGCCCATTGCTTCTAGTACACGTTCTGTTATTCCTCCAACCAACTCAACTTGTATCGTAGAAGGTGCTCTTTGTTCACATTCCGCTGGTTAATTGCACCCCTACGAGACATCTCCAAGTCTCATTTAGCCTTTTTTATACGGTTCTTCAGTTCCCCAAGAACTTCTCTATCCTAGACTATCAAAGCCCTCCCCACTCTCTTCAGCGCCTCCCCCACCGCCCCATTTTATTCTTCGAAAGCCTCGTTCCACGCCTCCATTACCATCTGCTCACATTGCTCCTCCTGTAACCAACGGGCATCGAACCTGAACACATTCCACGCACCCCCACCACCATCATCCGCCTGTCCATTCAGCTCCACAATAACAGGACGATGATCGGAGTGGCGTGGGTCCCCATTTTTTTATTTTATACAGGGGAAACAAGCAACACCACCCAACATTCGCCACTCCACGATTTGTCGCTCCCGAATATATCCTCCTGCTAAGTGCCAATTATTCCTCCATGTAAATGGGTCACCAACATACCCCAGGTCACTCAGCTCACAATCCTCCAGCGTCCTCTTAAATGCCTCCATACACCCTTGGGCCTGAGACGGCCCACCCTCCTTCTCCTCTGCAAAAAGAATCTCGTTGAAGTTGCCTACACACAGCCAAGGAAAATCTGACTGACTACGTAGGGTTCGCAGCAATCTCCACGTCTTTTCTTTTTCCCCGTCCTCGACACCCCATAAATCCTAGTTAGCCTCCACTTTCTCCCATTCTCCTCCTCCACATCCACATCGATGTGGTATCGGCCTTTCCATCGCAAGCTCACTTTGACATCCCTTTTCTAGAAAAGGGCTAAACCACTACTCCTCCCCTCACAATCACGAACTATTGATACGTCGTAAACGTATCTATAATTTTTGATGCTCCATGCTTGTTTTATATCATTTTTCTTATGTTTTGTCTACACTTTGAGGTATTTTTATACACTTTATAGAACTAACCTATTGACAAGATGCCACGGTGCTAGTTGTCTGTTTTCTCCTGTTTTTGGTTTCAGAAAAGCTAAAAAATAAATATTCTCGGAATTGGACGGGACAAAAGTCAATCTTCATATTTTCCCCGGAATGATATGGAAAGTCAAAGCAGAGACGGAGTACGGCACCAGGGTGGGCACACCCTAGGGTTGCACGGGCCCACCTAGGCCGCGCCACCAGGGGGTGTGGCCCCCCTGGTTGCCTCCTCGCCTTGCCCCTTTACCTATAAGAAGCCCTCAGAGAGAAAACCCTAGATCATCCATCAAAAATCCACGAAAAGTTCCGCAGCGCCGCCGCCACCGAAGAGGAGATTCGGGGGACAGAAGTCTCTGTTTCGTCACTCTATCGGGACGGGGAAGTGCTCCAGAGCCATCTCCATCAATCTCCACCACCATCTTCGTCGCTGTTGCTGATTCCCATGATGAGGAGGGAGTAGTTCTTCTTCGAGGCTAAGGTCTCTACCGGTAGCTATGTGTTCATCTCTCTCTCTATGCGTGATCATATTGTGATCATGAGCTTTGTAATCAAGTAGATCTACTCTACTACTCAAGTGCTTTAATAGATCTCCGGCTCTCCCCACATGTGTGAAAGTGACAGTGTGCACACCGTGGTGGCACTTAGGCTAGAATCTACATAAATACTCAAGTTCTTCAATAGATCTCTGCTCTCCCCACGTGTGTGAAAGTGACAGCGTGCATGCCATGGTGACACTTAGGCTAGAGTTTATAAATATTTATCATGAGTATATTTGGATTTGTATGTCTCTATGAAATTGCGGTGTTTGTTGGAACCATCTAGCGCTCAAGGTGACAGTGTGGGGTTATCTAGATGGGAAATCCGAACTTTGAGGTGTGCTGTTATAGCCCTACCGTGGATTAGAGTTGTCCAACCGGAGAGTAGTTCAGAGTAGTATCATGAAGAGAATATATTTGTATGAGAGCGTGTTCACTAGTGAAAGTATGGTCCCTAGGCCTTGTTTCTAAACATTGAAACACCATTCGCATATAGATCTGTTACATGTTTGCTTGCTTCCATATTTTTGCCTTTAGTCTTTTCCTCCCTGTCAGAAGCTCTTTTTTGGCACCATTACCACTTACAATCATTCATACCACTTGTATTTCACTATCTCTTCGCCGAACTAGTGCACCTATACACCTGACAAGTGTATTGGGTGTGTTGGGGACACAAGAGACTTCTTGTATCTTGATTGCAGGGTTGCTTGAGAGGGATATCTTTGACCAGTTCCTCCCTGAGTTCGATAAACCTTTGGTAATCCACTTAAGGGAAACTTGCTGCTGTTCTACAAACCACTGCACTTGGAGGCCCAACAACTGTCTACAAGAATAGAAGTGCGTAGACATCAAGCTCTTTTCTGGCGCTGTTGCCGGGGAGGTAAGGTAAAAGGTACTCACATCCTGGTGTGTGAGTGCTCGAAGTTATTTCCTTTATATTCTGCAATTTTGTCTTTTTGTTTCTTCTTTTCACTAGTTAGGCTTAATGGAAAACAACAAAAAAATTAGAGAGATTTATAGTATTTATCTTGAGCTAGGACATGAAGTGTTTGAAGAGAAAATTAAAAAACCCAAGGAACTTTATTTGCATGCTAATAGCAATGTTATTAGTATGAATTCTTTGAACACCATTATTGCTAATGCTACGGAAAAGTCTAATCTTGGGGAAGCTAGTTTTTATGAAAATGATATTTTTAGTTCCCCAGCTTTAGGGAAGAAAATTTGCTCTCATGATACTTTATCTCCCATATGTGGTAATTCTAATGATGCTTGTGATATTCTAAAGCCACATACTGAAAGTGTCCCTTTTAAAATACATACAAAAATTATTGATCGTGTTATGGATAACTATTATTTTGGGGATGGAACTGTCCTGGTGATCACTTGCTTTTTATCCATGAATTATGCAAGTTGTTCAAGTGTGCAGGTATTTCAATGGACCAATTTAAGAGGAAGCTATTCTCTTTATCACTTAGGGACAAAGCAAGGGAGTGGTATAAGTCACTATATGACCCTAATCATTTGGAATGGAAGGAACTTGAATCTCTCTTTTACTCTAAATTTTATCCTCCTCGTGAAATCCATAAATATAGGAATTATATTTATAATTTTCACCCTCATGATGGAGAAAGTATTGACCAAGCTTGGGGGATATTGAAGTCACTAATGCTCAAATGTCCCATTCATGAGCTCCCCAGTAATATTATTAATAATAATTTTTATGCAAGGCTTTCAGGACATTACAGGGACTATCTAGATACATGTTTAGAGGGATCCTTTACAAGTAAGGAGGTCAAAGCAATACCGAAGATTGGGATGATGACAAAGGTAAAGAACCAGGTATAAACTATGAGTATTATTGAAGTAAGCATTTCGCTGAAACTGCCGATTCTCAAGATCTTAGTGCTAAATATGGTCTTGATCCTCAAATTATTGTTGATTGTTGTTGAACCTTTGCTTCTCATATTAATGCTCCTAAAGAAAAATGGGACATGTATCATGAACCTTTTAAAGACACTTGCATGGAAAATGAAAATGTTATTAATGATTGCAATAAACATGCCCAAACTTCTGAAATACGATTTCTTATAAGCATGTTAATTTTTGTGGAATGCATAGACCTTGTGAAAAGAATCAAATCGAAGAAGAATATTGTATCACCCACTGTAATTAAAAAAATAGAACATGGTATAAGGCTCTAAATGATCTTGGTAAAAAAGTTTGTGCCCTCTATCCTTTTATTTGTAAACTTTGTTTTGAAGTGGGTCATTTCAATTTTCAATGCCCAGGCCATAATAATACATAATAATACTGCAAGTTTGTATTGTGATAACTTGATCACTGATAATCAACATGATGAACTTACATTATTTTTGGGGTGTGAAGATTTATCAAGAAAAACTTCTTTGGTATACATGAGTGCTTTTGATATGAATAGCGTCCTGCATGGTTTTCATCTTTATTGTGTTGATAATTGCCACGCAAATACATACATACAAAATCTTATGAAAGATGATATTTTACCAAAATATGACAGGACTGATATGATTTTTGTTCTTATTAATGAAATGGAGGAATCCTCCAAAGTTTCTTCTATTGTCTCTAACAATAAACCAGGGTATGTGGAGAAGCTTCCTTTCAAGCCTCTCCCTCCTAAAGAGGAGAAGAAGAAAAAGAGGAGTAAAAGGAGAGAGGAAACGGTATCTTCCCCTAAGCATGTTTCTCCTATTATAGTTTTTGCTGATGAGTCTGAACTAGATGATGTTCCTATGCCTGTTACCTATAGTAGTGATCATGATTGGGAAAAGCACACTACTTTTGATATTGAAAATCTCTTTGGTGCCAATTCTGAAAATGATCATATTAAAAATTGTTGTGCTATTAGATCTATCCAGGTTCCTTCCAATGATGATATGTTTATAAATGAACACACTTTGGAAGATATCTATTCTATTGATGATACTATACTTCCAATGTATGATGATTACAATGATGAATATGATATTTTTGGTCCACCTACTATTAAGGAGAAAATTAATTATGATTACAATATGCCTCCTATATTTGATGATTATGGTGATGATAATAATAATGATAGCTATTTTGTTGAATTTACTCCCACTACAATTAATAAGAATGACTATGCTTATGTGGAGAGTAATAATAATTTTTATGCATGTGGCTCATGATAAGAATGTTTTATGTGATAGTTATATTGTTATTTTTATTCATGATGCTACTAAAAGTTATTATGAGAGAGGGAAACATGGTCTGATGTATCTCAACAATATTAAGTTTCCCCTCTTTATGTTGAAAATCTTGAAGTTGCACTTGTTTTGCTTTCTTATACTTGTTGCTTTGTGCTTTCATGACTTGTTTCTTTACAAGATTCCTATGCATAGGAAGTGGGTTAGACTTAAATGTGTTTTGAATTTTCTTCTTGATGCTCTCTTTTACTTCAATTCATATTTCTTATGTGAGCATCTTCTCAAACTATCAAGCCTAACTTAAAGGCGTTAAAGAAAAGTACTTATTGGGAGATAGCCCAAATTTCGTTAGGTTTTTATTTTGTTGAGTCTTTGGAAGTTATTGCTTCTGTAATAACCTCTCCTTATCCTTTTATGTTTGATTTTTGTGCCAAGGATAACCTCTAATGAGAGGGAAGTAAGATTTGGGGAAGTGCTGTACCGAAGCAGATTTATGTGCTTCACTGTAAAAATTCTTGAAATATCTCTGCATGTCGGTTGAGCTGTAATTTTCTGAATAAATCCCCAGGTTGTTAGATAACTTTCATTAGTTCAACACTTTTTGATTTGAGCAACAGACGATCTTTGAAAAAAATCGGTTTTTACCTGTTGGTCTGTTATGATAGATTTCTGCCATTATTTGCATTTGTCTCCCATCGATTTCTTTTTGGGTTCTCCTTGGTAAATTGAGCTTTTTGAAGTAATTGCTATAGTAGCTTGTGTTTTTATGGAAGTTTTATTTGAGCTGAAACTAAACCCAAGGGCTTATTATCTTGAATACACTAATGTTGCCAATGAAGATTGTGTGAAGTTCTGTATGAAGGAAAATTTTCAGGTGTAAGGAAAGAATGATGTAATGAGATGAAGAATGGACAAAAGCTCAAGCTTGTGGATGCCACCCCGTGTCAACCCAAGAAACATTCAAGAGTTACAAGCGTCAAAGCTTGGGGATGCCTTGGAGCGTCTTTGTTTTTATAGACACTTCGTTTTTTTATTATTTCATGCACAGTTGTGTTATTCTTGGAGCGTCTTTGTGTTTGTTTTTAGTTTTATTTTGCTTTTTTTGCTGCAATAAGTTGGTTGGATCACATCACACTTCTTTTGGAGAGAGACACACTCCGTTTTCATTGTTTAGAACACTCTAGTTTCACTCTTATTGTTTTGTGAGTGTTCTCTTTTGTTAGCACTGTGTTTATCTTTAGTTTTCTTCTGCTTTGTGCTTAGAAATTTTTAGTTTTTCTTTGTAGATTTGTGATACAAGCTCACTAATCTTTATTGATTATTATCCTTGGGAGTTGTTTCAAATAAGTTGATTGGTGTTGGAAAAGAGTAGAAAGTTTCATGCTTATAGTGGTACAAAAAGGAGCTTGCTTTGACTGTGGCTTAGACTTTATCATGTCATGCTAAATGTTTCTTTGACCTTATGCTTAGTGATTATTGTTGTAGCATGACTTGATCCAAACAATTGACATTGCTTAATGTGCCTTGAAAGAATCATGCGTTGTTTTAGCATACAAAATCATAATATTGTGGTATTCTCCTTTGATGCTTTGTTTGGGTTGACTTGGCACATGCTCACACCATGTTATGACAATGAACCAGTCACCTTAGCCTCTATGATCATTTAGTTTTTGACTTGTGGTACCACTTTATGCTTTGATTAGTAATGTTTTGTCGCTCTGCATGATTATGGCGATTATTGCTCTCTTAGTTGGTCGCTCCCAGTCTTTTGCTAGCCTCCACTTGTATTGAGTAAGATCTACTCATGCATCCAACTCCCAAGAAACCAATTTATTCCAAAGTGTCCACTATAAATTCCTATGCATGGTGTGTTACACCATTCCAAGTATATTCTTGTTTTGTCTATCTTCCAAATTAAACTTGTTATGAGAAAATTAGTGATTAAAGCTCTCACAAACTTGATGCCACACTTTATTTTTCTTGCCCCTAATAAACTTGAACCATTGTGTCATCTATGTTGTATCTGCTTGCACTTATAAGTTGGGAATTAGCAGAACCATGCTGTCATGGGGAACGCTTTCAACATTGAACCTGTACATTGTACCCAGTTGATATCATGATCTATTGTTTGTGGATGTCGTCAGTGTGAAATAGAAGGGGAGCTTGTAAGTCCATGGAGTTATGTATGTGTGTTAGAGAAACGCCTGGCCCGCTAGCCTAAGCCATGCCTAATCATGGTGGAAACTTGCAGCATCACCATAATGAGCAATCTATGAAGCATTCTTCTTATAAAAAAAGAGAGACAGAAAAAGAGATTGAGAAAAAGAAAAAAAAGATGAGAAAAGAGGAAAGAGAGACAAAAGCACAATTTTCCCATGCTAAATAAGAAGATTGCTGAGATGCTCATTGTCTGCTTGCCTTGTCATTTTGATATGGAATAGCTCCTGTATCATGGGGCAAGGGGTACCCCGTTGGCGGTTCTCTATGATACACATATACTTACTATGACAAGAACTTACCGCTGACTAAAGTTGAGTAGCATGAGGAGCGGCCCTCGTACTCAAGGGACATGAGATTTCCAACTTATACTTTGTCAAGCATATACTCCATATTTTGTTCACTTTAACCTTAATCACTTTAAGATACTTATGATAGGGGCAATGAGAGCTGAAAGCTAACAAGTACCATAATTTTTGGAAGCTCTTTATGAAACTTGAAATCCCTGCTTCCCTTTATGAATGGCCTTTCTTCCACTTTTATATTGAGTCTCCACCTTCTATCCTTAGGCACCAATTAAGAGAGCATAGTTGTCATTCTTAGTTCTATGTGCATTGTCCCAAAACTTATTGATTGATTCATAATGTTGATATTGCTTGTTCTTGAACTATTTGTATCTAGTCACCCTTATGAACTTTGAAGGTGTCCTATGCATTTATATTTTGCTACTCCATAAGGGACAAGCTGAATACGACTATGCTATGTTTTCTATATGTGAAACAAACAAACGTCTTTCAATGCATTGTTATTCATGATCCTTTGTTTGTATCCTTTCATGTTGGAGCATAGTTGCTTTGTCTTATTGTTAGAACTTCATCTTTCATGCTCATGTTTAGAGTACTTTGATCCCAGCTTTCAATGCTTTGCAATACCTTGATCATGATTGTGATGGTGCATGTCACCTAAAAAATTATTCTTTTTATCACTTACCTACTCGAGGACGAGCAGGAGTTAAGCTTGGTGATGCTTGATACATCGTAAATGTATCTATAATTTTTGATGCTCCATGCTTGTTTTATATCATTTGTCTTATGTTTTGTCTACACTTTGAGGTATTTTTATACACTTTCTGGAACTAACCTATTGACAAGATGCCAGAGTGCAAGTTTCCTGTTTTCTGCTGTTTTTGGTTTCAGAAAAGCTAAATAATGAATATTCTCAGAATTGGACGGGACAAAAGCCAATCTTCATATTTTCCCCGGAACGATATGGAAAATCGAAGCAGAGACGAAGTAGGGCACCAGGATGGTCACACCCTAGGGTAGCGTGGGCCCACCTAGGTTGCGCCACCAGGGGGTGTGGCCCCTCTGGCTGCCTCCTCACCTTGCCCCTTCGCCTATAAGAAGCCCCCGGGGAGAAAACCCTAGACCATCCATCAAAAATCCACGAAAATTTCCGCAGCGCCGCCGCCAGCGAAGGGGAGATTCGGGGGACAAAAGTCTCTATTTCGGCACTCTGCTGGGACAGGGAAGTGCCCCCGGAGCCATCTCCATAAATATTCACCACCATTTCCATCATCGTTGCTGATTCCCATGATGAGGAGGGAGTAGTTCTTCTTCGAGGCTAAGGGCTCTACCGGTAGCTATGTGTTCATCTCTTTCTCTCTATGCGTGATCATATTGTAATCATGAGCTTTGTAATCAAGTAGATATACTATGCTACTCAAGTGCTTTAATAGATCTCCGGCTCTCCCCACGTGTGTGAAAGTGACAGCATGCACACCTTGGTGGCACTTAGGCTAGAATCTACATAAATACTCAAGTGCTCAATAGATCTCTGCTCTCCCCACGTGTGTGAAAGTGATAGCGTGCATGCCGTGGTGGCACTTAGGCTAGAGTTTATAAATATTTATCATGAGTATATTTGGATTTGGATGTCTCTATGAAATTGTGGTGTTTGTTGGAACCGTCTAGCGCTCAAGGTGACAATGTGGGGTTATCTAGATGGGAAATCCGAACTTTGAGGTTTGCTGTTATAGCCCTACCATGGATTAGAGTTGTCCAACCAGAGAGTAGTTCAGAGTAGTATCATTAAGAGAATATATTTGTATGAGAGAGTGTTCACTAGTGAAAGTATGATCCCTAGGCCTTGTTTCTAAACACTGAAACACCGTTTGCATCTAGATCTGTTACATGTTTGCTTGCTTCCATCGTTTTTACTTTAGTCTTTTCCTCCCCGTCAGAAGCTCTTTTCTAGCACCGTTACCACTTATAATCATTCATACCACTTGTATTTCACTATCTCTTCGCTGAACTAGTGCACATATACACCTGATAAGTGTATTGTGTGTGTTGGGGACACAAGAGACTTCTTGTATCTTGATTACAGGATTGCTTTAGAGGGATACCTTTGACCACTTCCTCCCCGAGTTCGATAAACCTTGGATAATCCACTTAAGGGAAACTTGCTGCTGTTCTACAAACCTCTGCACTTGGAGGCCCAACAACTGTCTACAAGAATAGAAGTGCGTAGACATCAACTATCATATTCACCATGTTCATCCTCCAACGCAAGTACTAAATCTCTTTCTCCTTGAGTTTGGTTTCGCAGATTAAAAGAATGTCGGGATCTTCCACCCTCTGAAGTGCTAGAAGGCCATATACTGCCGGATGGTTCCCAAGCCCCCGGCAGTTTTGTGACACCACCCTCATTGGCTCCCACAGGGCTCTTCTGACAGCCCCGCCACAGAAGAAACAGTCACCTTCTTACCCCCCCTTTGATTTCTTAATCATCCTCCTCTCCTCCTCTTCTATCTCCATCGGGTTGCCGCCTCGCTTCTTGCCCAGACTCGCCGCCAATGTTGGTTGATCACTATTGGCGTTCGGAACCCTCGAAATCCTCTTCAAGGTGCTCCTAGCTTTCTCTCCTGTTTGCTTAGCAGCGAGGCGCTCCATGTTCATGCTATCCAGTCTCTGCATGGGGGTCAATTGATTGACGTGCTCCTCATGCATACTGGACATATCTTCTATCCTACACAACTCATGGCCCGCACTGTTCCGCTCCCCTTTGACCGGTCCAAACTTTCTAGCAAGAGTCTCTTCTCCCTCCTCAATCCCCTATGCCTTCTCCTCTGTGCCATCCTTCGGGCCAGAAAAGTCTAGGGCTTTTTGTGCCCCTTGGTGTGCCTTTCCTGCCGGCAACTTCAGCAGACTAGATGCCTCATCGCTGCAAGCTGATCTGCTGTTATGCTTACTTCCATCCTCATTGCCAACATCCCCTTCCTCCGGGATGAACTGTCACTTCCTCTTCCTCCCTTTGTACCTCCAAACCCGTACACCCTGCTATTCTGTCTTGCTCTGCCATCAGACCATATCTGTTTTTCCACACCCTGTTCTTTTCTTGGAATGTAAGCCCTCAACCAGCCACTAAACTACTTCTCCTCCCCCTCGCAAGCTTGATGGAGAAGCTCTTGTCATCATGTCCAATAACTCCACATATATAGCAGAACGCATGCAGAAATTTGTAATCAAAAGGGCACCATCTGGTTTTGGTCTCCCCCTTCTTTCCCCCTCTGTCTCCTCCACCCCATCGTCCAGACTGACCATAATCTCCCTCACGAGCGACACCAAAATATTTATCCTTGCCTTTATCCTTAGGAATTCCCCCACCGCATTGCCATCCTCACCAAGCTCCACGTCAACACTCTCTCCCACCATGTCACCGATCTCTAGTTAGTTCCTCCTTTTTTTTTGGTAAGGATCATATATTAATGTCAGATGATATCAATTACACCCAGTCTCTGCAATAACGCATTGTCCTAGCGGCCACACGGATGCACACAGCCAAAAAAAGAAAGAAAAATTATAAAAAAGAAAAGTCCCGCTACAGTGACTCATTCATTGAAATAACAGTACTACCACCACCAAGGCACAACCAGAAGTCCATCTTCTCCAAAAATGACGCCTTCAAGAAGGGAACCATTTCACAAACACCGTCATCGCCCGATCAAAGATCTAGGTTTTCACCCTAAAGAAAGTCCGCGCTCACAAAATAATACTTTCAACAAGGCCATTGCCAAGCACAACCAATTAAGGACAGACCCTGGGTTTTCACCCTGAGAGGTAGGACCATGAACCTCTCATGTGCAGTCACCCCCACTTGCATGCCACTGCTCCAATTCACAAGTCACCTAGCCAATTCCTCATCACCACCTAGACTCGAACCACCATTGTCTGTCCTCAGATCTCGGTCTCCATGACTTTCTCTATCAGCACCATGGAACGAGAACATTCCCCATGATAATAACAGCCAACAAAGCTTCGAAGCACACCCTCTAAAACCAAATGGTCAGGGTAAAACATGGGTGCGTAAGACTGAATTCAACTCACAGCATGATATCGCTTATGGAGTTCGCCGGCTGAGCCTTCCGGAACATGACACAGAAACTAGATCAATGGAGACCAACATCCGGTAGATCATCGTCTTGGCTTGAGAGGGATCCAGGACCACCTCCTTTATTAAAACTGAGCTAGCAGCCCCACGCCACCCGCCGGAAACTAGCAGGATCCGCCGCAAGACGGCAAGACCACCCGACCGACCATTCCAACAGAGAAGGAGGCCACCACCACCATGTCGGGGGCATATGCCCCATGTAACATCCCAAAACTATTGATCATGATCATAAAACTCTAATCACTAAAATTAGGGTTAATAAACACTTTGATTAAATAAAAACCAAATGAATGCATTGTGTATGTGATGATTTGATGAATGCATGAATGGACTTGTGTGATTAACCTAAATAGCAAGGAATGGTTTAAGAATGAAAATAACATCATCTAAAACATTTCCAAGCAGAATCAAATCAAGAAAAAAAATCAAAAACAAAACAAATAAGGCAAATGGTCATTTTTGCCAATCTTGCTCACTAGGTCACTTTGAGTGTTTCTAGTCTAAGATTTCAAACTGAAACTTTTCCAATTCTTTTCACCCCTTGCAAGACCAATTAAAAGTGAATCAAATCCCACCTTTCAAACTTACAGAAACATTTGTCAACCCCATACAAATGGCAATTCAAAATTGAATCTTTAACATATGTGAAGATCACACCTTTTCAAAACCCAACCAAACCAGTGCCCCTTGACCAATCCAACTAACCCAATACTCCCTAGTATGTGCCTAGAAAACCCACCAAGTTTGAATCCAAAATTCAAATTTGAATTTCTTTCGGCCATTTCATCAAACACCTTGTGATCAGCAAACAACAAAACATTAAACACTATTGGCAGCAGTGAATTTGGCCAACCTTGTTCCCTCTCTGGTTGCAACAAGCTCTTAGTAGATCATCTAGCTTCTTTAACAATCCTTAGCACCACTGTGAGCAAGCCTAGCCATCAACGGTGACCATGCCGAGAGTAAACTTGCCACCCCCATGTCGCCAGCGAACTACAGGAAGCACTAGCCCCACCAACCTTGTCTAGAGCACTGACCTTCGTCCACCGCCACCCTCTGTCCCAGCCCCGAGCATTGCCAGCCCCTGGACCACATGACAAGCTCATGCCCAGTCTCTCTGTGTGCGAGCCGAGAGCGTGCCAGTGCGCCGCACGCGTCACGAGCCCACAGACCGCGCGCCGCCCTCGCCGCTTGCATACGTGATCACCAGCACCCCAGCACCCCGCCAGACAACCCTGTTCGGCGCTGCGTAGACCATGCACGATGTGCGCCATTAAACTTGCCGTCGGACCTGCCTAGAGCGCCGCGACGTTCCGACCGTTCAGCACCACCCCATGCCACGTGACCGTGCCTATGAGCTTCGCCAAGGAGCACAACTCCGCCCCCTACCTTTGCCCATGCCAATAGCACGCTGTGCCGATGACCACGACGAGCTCCACCCGCGACCGTCGGTCCCCTTCAGCCACTATAAAAGGAGGCCACGCCCGCTTGATTTGAGCACACCATCTCACTCCCCACCTCTCACTGATCACACCCACTCGCTCCCGGAGCAAGGCGAGCACCAGGTGGCCGGAATTTCACTGGAGTTTGCCGCTGCAGAGGAGGAGAGGCGCCGTCGATTGGAGCCTCCGCAGGAGGAGCTGACGGTACCAGTATGCGGTGACCCAGCATACCACTGCATGATGTAGTATACTATAGTCTTTGACATAACACCAATGAAACACCGTTCACTAGTATTACATCCCTCAGAATGGCACAACAGAAACACAGCGGGTCTAATACATGGCTAAAGGTTACAACTCACTCTTTACACAAGATCTAGAGAACACTCTAGGTTAAAGAGAGAGAAAGAACTTCTTATGGAGAGGAATCAAAGATAAATAATGCAAGAATTATTATACTATTAAAACTAGTATTTTAACTAAGGGGTTGGCATTGCTGCTATTGCAACGCACTATAGAATTAGGTTCTTTGGCTAGAGATTATATTTCAATCTAATCAGTAACTTCGTCTTCACTTGAGTTGATGTATATGTTGACTTCCTTGACTTCATTGAAGAGCTTTAGCTTTGCATGATAAGTCCTGGAGCATAACTTGATGTGGTTGTTGTCTATTCCGGCTTCAGAATCTAGCAAGGGTTAATAAGATACTTTGAGTACGAGCGTACTCAGCAAATTCACTAGAAAAGGAGTGTTTGATGCACTATAACTACAGCCCCAGACCGTAGGTCATACGCAATGCAAGTTTTCGTAAACATTTCTTCAAAGGTTGCTTTTATTCTGAAAAGCTATGTCCATCAGCCTTCACGAGTTTACCAGAACTTTCATGGAGTTCCTTTCCCGCCGCGTTCGCAGCTCCTTCCCGGAACAGGGAGTAACAAGTTACAGTTCTTACACTCTGTAGAGGTGCGTTACTTTACCCATGATAGATCAACTCTTTGTTGAACAACTGGGCAGCTTATTCCCGTCCACAATTCCATGATGTGGGGCCCATAAGATGATCCAAGCCAATCACTGCCCCCTTCGCGACCTCGCATGCCTCCTTGGTGTACACCATGCCCACATATTGGATTACGGCAATGGTTTGTACAAACCGTTAGATGCCAGAACTATCGTGGGACGATGAGGGTTCCCACCCATATGCTGCATATCCTCTATGAATTACCAATTAATATGCACGCTACGAGGATAACAGCCACGACCTGCACATCCGGCTTCATGCGAGAGGAACAAGATACAGCTGACTTCTCCGACCCATTCCAAATCTCATGGTCAATGCGTAATATACGGCGCAAGAATCACTGGCGACATTGGTTGTTAAGTCCTAGGTGATATAGTTCTGAATAGTGGTATTTCAACTGTCAGATTTAATAGATTAGCTGATCACCCTGGATCAGTAACCAATAGTTCACATTATTATCGAAAATAGTGCTTTTAGACCTTTTTCAAATGCAGGTGATAATAACACTGGATTTGTAAAATACTTTACAGAAAATAAACAAAGTACATGAGCAAGTGTGAACTTGCCTTTTGTGATTGCAAGATTATGCACTCACGGTCTTCGAGTCAGTGTATAAGATCCAAAATCTTAAATCAGCATCATTGGTCCGATAAGGACTAATGTTTAAATAAGCAATATGCTTTTATGCATAAGTAATGTGATGCACGTTCTAAACGCAAATCTCGAGGATAACATTGTCCTAGGGTTTGGATTCCGGAAATGGTTACTTTAGAATGTGTTGTCCTTTTAGATAAGTTTCACACTTGTGCTTTTTATTAGGGCTTGTGAGTGTGTGTGAACAACACATATTTATGTAGCAATAAAATATACACTTATGAAATGCTCTTCAAGATTGTTTATACTTTAATTGTTTATTTTCAAACTTGACTTTATAAGTATAGTCATTTATAAATAGCTTAAGGGTTATTGCTCCTAGGTATACAAGTGAAGTATGAAGTAAGGTGATCTTGATTATTTGTCATACATTGTCTGAAGTGGCAAAACGAATAACTTTTGAAGAATAAATTCCTTTTCTAAGGTTTAAACAATCTTTGTGGTTAGTTAGTGGTGTTCGATGTTATTTGTGTTTGCTTGAATAGTTTTAGCTTGAAATGCTTTATAACTTAACTAGTTCAGACCAAAGTTAACTATAAAACATATAATAATGTTTATAGTGTTATATTTAGATTCTTGTAGACTAAAGTTAACTTTAAAACAAGGATAGTTTGAAAGTATAATGCTTATGATATTTGTATCTTGTGTATCTAGAATGTTTCCTTTAGGTTACTTAAGATTGGTTATCCTTTTACTTGGTGTAGTGGTTTCTTGATTCTGTAACGGAGTAATATTATTTACCTTTTATAGATGAGTGAGTATAGTTTATAAATCAAGATATATTGTCACGTAAGTACTTTTGAACTTTCTATAGTGTTGTGGTAGTTTTTGTAATTTCATAGTTAACATAGATGGAAAGGATTTGGTGTAGTTGTTCTTTAGGGTTGATTTTATAAGTGGAAATATTTTTAGAATATAATTCTTACTTAAAGTAGAATATACTTTAATACTAAGGTACTTGTAATGTTTTAAACCATTATGGCTTATATTATTAATACTCAAGACTAATACTATTTATTAAATTTAATTGACTAATTTTAGAAATATTAATAAGTGTTATTTACACTTATATGAATTTTAAACTACGTAAGTAAGTTTAAATTTGAGTTATTAAAATATTTGAATTTTTATTTAACTCAAAAGTGGAATATTTTATTTTTATCATGTAGGTATTATTTTTGTGATCATTATGGTATATTATATTTATTTTTGTGATTTATAAATAATAAGATATGATTTTTATAATTCTTATTACTTTATAATTACTTAATAAATAATAAATATTCAATTAAGTGAAATAATAATGCATGATTATAATTTGAAATTATAATTCCTATTATGCTAATATTTTTGGTATTTTTTCATATTATTAACATTTACAATTATTAAAATATGAATTATCAAAGTTTTATTACTTATAAAAACTTTATTAAATAATATTTATTTAAATAATAATCATAATAATTTTTTATAATACTTTTAAGTTGTAGATTTTATTTTTCTACAAATTTTCATATTTTATACACATTTTTCTGAATTATAAATCAAAAGATATTAATTAAACAAGATTTAAGCATTTATTTGATTTCTGGAATATTATTAATTGAATTTATAACATTTTATTTCTTTCTTAAACAAGAAATACTTTTTACACCGTACCTAAGACTAGCCTGAGTCACTGACCCATGGGCCATTGTCCATCTCAGCTCTTAGGTTAAAGAAAATACATTTGTTACCAACCCAGTCTTTACCCCCAGACAATGACATATGGGCCCAAGGCCATGTCATCAGCCACGCAGGCAAAGACTGGTCAAACAAGGTACTGGGTCTAGGGTGGTGTCGACATGACGTAGCTATGGCGTCAGCACCACCACCACCGCCAGTGGTTGGTCGCCAGCGACGATCTACTGCGCCCTAGCAAACGAAATGAACCTAGTTCGAATCAGGGCATCGTGTTGAGTCCTAAAGTGGCGGCGACGCTCGGAAATGGTCATTGGAGCCTCAGATCCAACTAGCTCCGATAGTGGCCGACGATTTCACACGGTGAGACGGCGATTCACATCGAGATAAGGAGATTTAAGGATACTGGAAGGTTTAGGAACTCACCCTGATGATGATAGAGAGGTCGGCGAGGACAAGCGTGGTCGGAGGCGAGCTCTCTGACAAGATTTCCGATGAACTGCCACAAAGAAGAACGGCCAAATTCATCCACTCTAGTGCCCCCCTTGATGCAGGATTTCTCTCAGAGGATCTACGGAGGACGGTGCTTCTCCATGGCTGCTTGGAAGGGTGTGGGGAGATGTGGTTCGACGATAAGGTGTGGCTCCGGTGAGCTAGGGTTTCGGCCCCATTCAAATCAGAGAGGATAAGAAGGGATTGTGGATAGGGATTGAGGAAGGGCGTCGCGGTGGCCTTCTTATCCCCCTCTGGAATGACGGCGAGCATCTTAACGCACGGCTGAAGACGACGAGGGCATCGGGCGGCGATGGGCTCCTCCAGCGAGCTGCCTGTGTGCGTGAGGATGACGACGACGTGTTGTTTTGCGGATAACCCCCTGGCATTTCTTTCTTCTCAACCTGCATTCCTTCCCTGGCCCCACTTGTCAGTCACAGGAGAGAAAGAGCTGGGCTGGCTGTTGAGCTATTGTGGGCTGCACCTGGGCGTCAGATAAGGAAAAAGATGTTGGGCCACGGCCAGGTAATGTTCTTATTTGTTTTACCTTTTTCTATTTTCTGTTTTCCTTTTGAGATTTGAATTTTATTTATATTTTGAACTTTTCTTTGTAGGATTTATTTGCTGGATAATTGCAATAATACTAAGGTATATTTAGTATCATTTGTGAACTTTTATTATATAATCTTTTTGTATTTCTTTTATTTACTCAATATGAACCCCTTTTTAATAATTTGCAGAAACTTTTCTTATTATTTTTCTCTCCTCTTTTAGTTATGGATTTCTTGAATGATATATTCTTATTTGTTTATAAGACTAAACTTTAGTTGGCCCAGAGTTTGAATATAAATTTTTATATGTATAATGATCCTATATCATTATTTGATGCATGAAATATGAAAGAAATTAATATGATTCTTACTACTTCCATTAATTTGGGAAATGACAATGTATATATTCTATTATGATAAACAAAGAGGTTTAGGATTTTGGATTATGATTATTTACTCTAGGGTTTAGGGTTTTTAATATACTTAGACTCCTTTATGGATGTGGTTAATGTAGGGGTTCGTAGCATGGAAAACAAAAAATTTCTATCGCATACAAACAAACAAGCCAAGATCTATCTACTAGATTGTAGCAACGAGTGGATGGAATAACTTACCCTCGAAGATTCCAAAGCGGTTAACGAGAGCAGATTCTCGTGGGTGATGTAGTCGTACTCTTTCCGATCTCAAGATCGCGTAGACGATCCTTCCGGCGCCACGTTCCGGCAGCGCTCCCGCAGTCGGTCACACGTTCGGTACTCGACGAAGACCTTCCTCTCCCTTGTTCCAGCAGGCAGCGGAGGTTGTAGCACTCTCCTCGTGATTTCGGCAGCACAACGGCGTGGTACCGGAAGTAGAGGGGAGATCCCGCAGGGCTTCGCCTTAAGCCGGAGCGAGTATGGTGGAGTATGAGAAAGCTATTAGTGGTCTAGGGATTAGACACACCAATTAGAAGGCTCTAAACCGAAGGCTAGTGCAATTAGAAGCTCTAAACCAAAACGGCTCTAAACCGGAGATTAGAGGATAGGAACTTGTGTGTCTAGAGGAGGAGGCCCTGCCCCTCCTTTTATAGGTGGGAGGGGCGGCCAAGGGGAGGGAGTCCCTCCCCAAGTCGGCCTTGGGTGGCGCGCCGGCTTGGAGAGGAGGGACTCCTCCCCCAAGTCGGTTTCAACCTCCTCTTGCTTGTTTCCCACAGTTTCCTGTTTTAGCCGTTTGACTTTCAAACTGGCCATTTGACTTTTCAGTTTTAGGATTCAATTTAATCCTTTATTTGGAACAGCGAGAACACTTAGTACATGATGCAATCATTCCAATATGTAATGACACATTCATGTACCCCTTCCCCTCCGGAGTGCCGGACATTCCGGAACCTTTTAGAACATTCCCGATGAAAACACCGGAATCATTTCCGAACTCCGAAACGGGACTTTCCTTATATGAATCTTATTCTCCGGACCATTCCGGATCACCTCGTGATATCCCGGATCCCATCCGAGACTCCGAACAACATTCGGTCTCTTTCTCATAATACCATAACTACTCAAACAACGTCGAATCCTTAAGTGTGTCTCCCTACGGTTCGTGAATTATGCGGACATGATCGAGACACTTCTCCGAACAATAACCAATAGAGGAATCTGGAAATTCATATGGCTCCCACATATTTCTACGATTACTTTGCGATCGAATGAACCACTTACATACGATACCAATTTCCCTTTATCTCACGATAGTTTACTTATCTGAGGTTTTGATCGTTGGTATCTCTGCATACCTAGTTCAACCTCGTTACTGATAAGTACTCTTTTCTCGTTCCCGTGATATGTGATCCCTTGTGAGCCAGTCACATGCTTGCAAGCTAATTGGATGACATTTCACCTAGAGGGCCCAGAGTATATCTATCCGTCATATGGATGGACAAATCCCACTCTTGATCCATGTGTTTCAACCAATACTTTCTGAACACTCAATGCCACCTTTATAGCCACCCTGTTACGGTGTGGTGTTTGATGACATCAAAGCATCCATCCGGAAAAGGTGATATGCATGATCTCATGGTCGAAGGAATTAGGTTACTATGTATCAGAAAGCATATAGCAATTGAACTATTGAAATGACTTGATCTTTATGCTACGCTTATCTATAGGAGTATGTCCATCACATCATTCTCCTAATGATATGATCCTGTTGTTAATAACATCTCTATGTTCATGATCAGGAAACCATGATCATATATTAACCAACAAGCTAGTTTAACAAGAGGCTTTACTAGGGACTCTTATTTTAGTTTACAAATCACACAAGTATTAATGTTTCCGGTTAATACAATTATAGCATGGTATGTAAACATTTATCATAAGTGTGAAGATATGATAATAACCACTTTATTATTGCCTCTTGGGCATATCTCCAACAGTCTCCCACTTGCACTAGAGTCAATAATCTAGTTTCAAACCTTTGTGTATTCAACACCTATGGCTTTCCGGTGTTGTATGTACACGATTGCTAGTGGTCAACTGATCTCCGGATCTGACACTTCCAGGTCCGTGTGTAATTGCATGTCTTTGCGTATCTACGCATCACTCATTCTTTAATGAGATGGCTTTGTATAAATTTGGTCTTTCGGTGTGACCTTTAGCTCTTTGGGGTTAAAACATGTTGATAATATTGTCGCACAATATATCTTCATAGTATTATCCCACTGTGAACTACACCTAGTTTGATAACAAACTACTTTGACACAAATGCCCTCTTTTGCTGCTAAAATAGCAGTCATATACTTAGCCTTTTGTTGTAGTATCTGTCACAATGTCTTAACTTTGGAACTCATCCAAATCCATTATGGAACTCACTTTCCATTATATTGTGCCACCCTTAGTTTAGATTGAGATAAACTTAATTTGTACTTTCTGACCAAGCTAGTATCAATGTAGTACTTTTACAATGAACTAACCATCTATTTGTCACTTCTACAAATATTATACTCTTAGTTCTTCCAAAAGATCATAAGAATATCCTTACTATTGTCCAGTGATCATCTTACGAATCATTCTGGTATATGCTCACAACATTTAGAGCATAGGACATATCTGGATTTGTACATATCACAGTATGATTGATATAAATACTCTTTGTGATTTCATACATCAAGTATCAATCTATACTTGATTATTTGTTTCACTTTACCAAATGTCAATACACTTGAATATATCATCAACATTGAACTCATTCAATCCTTTCTGTGCGACAAGAACCTCTCTTGTAGTTTCTATGTTGAACTCATTCAATATCTTGTCTATGTACTTCTGGCACAACCATATTAGCGCCTATTGATGCCAAATATTTGGGTTTTGCCTAAGTCTTTCATCGGGATGAAATTCTTATTATGTGTTAATAAAAGATACATTATTTCCAATCAAAAATATGTCTTCCACACAATGTATTAGAAACATGTCTTAGCGCTCCCACTTAATTTCTTGCAAATGCAAGCATCTTCATTGTCTCTAATGAACTTTTAAACTCCTTTAACAGTTTCATCACAGTGAAGATTCCAACTCCGCGATGCTCACTTTAACCATTGAAGTTTGCATATGCTTTTAGCATCCTTTGAATTAACAAAACCCTATGGACCGTGTTATGCACATGTCCTAGGTAACGATTCTATTAGAAGAACTTGTTTTGTTTATTCAACTACCATATAACAAATTATATGTAGTGGTTGCTACATTAATCCGTATAGACTAAATATCACTATGAAAGATCAAATCTTGTCATAGTCAACCTTTGAACATTGTTGTGAACTCTTTCCCAACATGTCGACTATTTCATAGATGTAAAACATCCATGTCTATTTCTTTATAGATCCAGACACAACTGTAAGGTCTTACACCTTTCTCGAGGGTCCTTCAAGTTCAAAACTTGATTTCTCGTGCATGGAACTATCACGGATTTTATGGCTTCAAGCCATTTGACGGAGTCAGGGCTCATCATCGCTTCTTTGCATGTAGTCAGATCATTATTGTTAAATAATGATTTAACTCTCAAATCTTGGTATTTGATTGTTCATCCGACCTACTTGTTTCAATAAGAACTTAGATCTCCGTGACCACAACCTTTGAAGTACGCGAGCCACGAGCATTGTTTGCTAACTCCGGAACACTTTTCGGCGCTGCGCAACTTTGCACATATAGCTAAGGTTCTTTTAACCTTATCAAAGTTCTATTGTCCTCCCACTTAACTTTTCACAAAAAATTCCTTCTCAAAGAAACTTAACGTTCTAAGCAACAAACACTTTTGTCTCCGGTGTTTATGGAGGAATACTTAACAGTTATACAAAGACAGGTTCATCCGACTTTGGTTGCACACATCTTTCTTATGCATAGCATACCAATGTTTAAGAAAGGACAACTTGGGTTTTATCCCAAACCATAACTTTATATGGTGTCAATTCAACGGATTATGATGAAGCTCTTTTCAGTGGAAAAACGGTAATCTCTAAAGCTTTTAATCTTTAAAATATAATGGCAGTTTTATGAATTACACCTTCGATCTTACCATGTCAAACAAGGTTTAATTACATATCTCGAACGCTCCATACTCTTATGGTGTTTCGGAAAAATGCAAATCCACGGAACGATTCCTTAAATCTTAGGTATTATGCTAAACTTGTAACTCAAATATCTTTCTTTATGATCTTATCATAAACTATTTATATTCTTGTTACAATGATTTTGCACTTCATCTTGAAAATTTTTGAACTTTTCAAATATTTCACACTTCATCCTTATTAAGTAAATATTCATATATTCACTCGAATTTTCGGAGAAAGCATATGAAGTTGAAATCCATCGCTCTTGACTACACATAATGGATTTCGTACAACAATATGTACAAGTTCCAATAAGCTAGTCATTCGTTCCCTTTTGGCCTATGAACGAAGTTTTAATTATCTCTAGGAAAGTTTCACAAGCGTCATTTGATCAAAATCAAAAGACTCCAAAATTCCATCCACATGGAGTTTCTTCATGTTTTCTTTCCAATATAATTTAAACGGCGATGTCACTTCCTAATTGATCTTTCAATCAATTTGTCCTTCGACATTTTTAGCACTAGTTTTATGGATGTGATTTCTCCAACAAGATTTTGTGAATCATCCATCTTTTATGGATTACGGCAATTAATTGAACAACCCTTTTGTTCTCATAATACCTGATAAAACAAATCTTGAAGGCAAGCTTTGATGTTTAACGAGCAACACAATAACCTTTTATTTGTTCTCGATGAACATCATCACATATTCTTTTGCTAGTTACTTAGGCCATTGTAGTTCATGAATTGTGTTGTTTCGTATGACGATTCACACCAACAAATTCAGTATCAAATACTTAAGAACCACATTGTTTAATAAGCAAAGAATATAGCCATAACATGTATATCATCTATATACTTAAACTGAACAATTCTAGTCTTTTCTTTTCTGCCATATATTTATGAGATTCTCTTTCAGTATTTCCTTTTCTGTTTGAAAGAATCTATCAACATCAATAGTGGAGTCATACATATGACACATAGTCCAAAGCATGTATAGTTAAATACCAATGTCTTTGGACTTGCACTTTGAAGTAGATCACCATTATCAGATGTTTGGTGTTCTTTCAAATTCCTTTCTTTAGTAATCTCTTGCTGTAGTAAACATTTTACCTACATCAAATATTCACCCTCATCATGGATTTATCCATGATTAAGCTACTTTTAGCTTGTAACGGTGAATCGTGAGTATAATGTTGCTCTCCAAAACCTTTTGGAGGATTAGGACAACTAGTGTCTCCAACCTTTTGCAAATTCTCATCAAATATGAGAACATGACTTTTGCCATATTATACTCTATCATGTTGCAACCAAAACTTCGTTTCAGATATCACAATATCTTCCACACATCATGGTTTCTGAAACAACTCTTTCAGATCCTAGATAACCTTGATATTAAGAATCATGGAGACAAACATGATACTTATATACTAACATTGGAATTGTTACTCTTGATTTAATACCAACTATTAAACTTCATGGAGTAATCAAAAACTTACTGAAAGTTTGCAATAGGACTTTTAAACTTTAGATTAACACTTCAAAACAATACGATACCAGTTCGTAAAGTAACTAACCAGATTTCTATAGTTCTATCATCTCAATTATAACTAAGCGCAAGGTGGTAAACGGATGCCAATGACTACAACAACTATGCAAATTCACTTTGATTTAGTTTATGATAAATTGAGTTCTAATTAATAATTAAATTAATCTAGGTGAACTCCCACTCAAAACAATATCCCTCATATTGTTTTAGTGATCACACGAACCAAATCCACCATATCAAAACCGATCATCACGAGAATTGATATAGTTTCAATGGCGAACAATCGACATGTTCATCATATCTACTATATGATTCATGCTCTACCTTTCGGTATTCCGTGTTCCGAGACCATGTCTGTACATGCTAGGCTCGTCAAGATCAAACCTTAGTTTCCGCATGAGAAAATCTGGCTTGCTCATGTTGTATACACTTGCAGAATCTAACACACCCGATCATCACGTGGTGCTTCGAAACAACAAGCTTTAGCAACGGTGCTAACTAAGGGTGAACACTCCATGACTTGAAATTCATGTGCATGAGGGATCATCTTATAATGCTACCGTCGTCTACTAAGCAATACAAGATGCATAAAGGATTAACATCACATGCAATTCATAATATGTGATATGATATGGCCTTTCTTCTTTGTGCTTCCAATCTCCATCTTCCAGCACGAACATGATCTCCATCATCACCGGCATTGCATCAAGGTCAATGATGCCTCTCCATGGTTGTCGTCCACCGGCTTCAACTATTACAACTACTTTTAATAGACACGCGGGTCTTAACAAAATTAAAGACAACCATATGGCTCCTGCCGGTTGCCAACTTACAATAAGGAACATTGCATACATCATATATAATCACAATCATGGCCATATCACATCACTGCACACCCCTGCAAAACAAAGTTAGACGCCTCTACTTTCTTTGCATATTTTACGTGGTTTGGGGCTTTCAATAAGTGTCGTTCTAACTTACGAACAAGAACCACAACATTGATACCAGTATTGTTAATCACCCGTTGTAAATTGGATCTTAACTATGCTAGGAGAAACAGGCACCCGCAAAGCCACTTATGCAATACAAGTTGCATGTCAAGCGTGGAGCAAGTCTCATGAACGATGTCATGTAAGGTTAGCATGGGCCGCTTCATCCCAACATACCGCAAGATGCAAAGTACACAAGAAGCAATCAACAATAAAAGCATCAACGCCCACAATGACCATTGTGTTCTACTCGTGCAACAGATCTACATATAGACACGGCTCTGATACCACTGTAGGGGTTCGTAGCATGGAAAACAAAAATTTTCTACCGCATACAAACAAACAAGCCAAGATCTATCTACTAGATTGTAGCAACGAGTGGATGGAATAACTTACCCTCGAAGATTCCAAAGCGGTTAACGAGAGCAGATTCTCGTGGGTGATGTAGTCGTACTCTTTCCGATCTCAAGATCACGTAGACGATCCTTCCGGCGCCACGTTCCGGCAGCGCTCCCGCAGTCGGTCACACGTTCGGTACTCGACGAAGACCTTCCTCTCCCTTGTTCCAGCAGGCAGCGGAGGTTGTAGCACTCTCCTCGTGATTCCGGCAGCACAACGGCGTGGTACCGGAAGTAGAGGGGAGATCCCGCAGGGCTTCGCCTTAAGCCGGAGCGAGTATGGTGGAGTATGAGAAAGCTATTAGTGGTCTAGGGATTAGACACACCAATTAGAAGGCTCTAAACCGAAGGCTAGTGCAATTAGAAGCTCTAAACCAAAACGGCTCTAAACCGGAGATTAGAGGATAGGAACTTGTGTGTCTAGAGGAGGAGGCCCTGCCCCTCCTTTTATAGGTGGGAGGGGCGGCCAAGGGGAGGGAGTCCCTCCCTAAGTCGGCCTTGGGTGGCGCGCCGGCTTGGAGAGGAGGGACTCCTCCCCCAAGTCGGTTTCAACCTCCTCTTGCTTGTTTCCCACAGTTTCCTGTTTTAGCCGTTTGACTTTCAAACTGGCCATTTGACTTTTCAGTTTTAGGATTCAATTTAATCCTTTATTTGGAACAGCGAGAACACTTAGTACATGATGCAATCATTCCAATATGTAATGACACATTCATGTACCCCTTCCCCTCCGGAGTGCCCGACATTCCGGAACCTTCTAGAACATTCCCGATGAAAACACCGGAATCATTTCCGAACTCCGAAACGGGACTTTCCTTATATGAATCTTATTCTCCGGACCATTCCGGATCACCTCGTGATATCCCGGATCCCATCCGAGACTCCGAACAACATTGGGTCTCTTTCTCATAATACCATAACTACTCAAACAACGTCGAATCCTTAAGTGTGTCTCCCTACGGTTCGTGAATTATGCGTACATGATCGAGACACTTCTCCGAACAATAACCAATAGAGGAATCTGGAAATTCATATGGCTCCCACATATTTCTACGATTACTTTGCGATCGAATGAACCACTTACATACGATACCAATTTCCCTTTGTCTCACGATAGTTTACTTATCCGAGGTTTTGATCGTCGGTATCTCTGCATACCTAGTTCAACCTCGTTACTGATAAGTACTCTTTTCTCGTTCCCGTGATATGTGATCCCTTGTGAGCCAGTCACATGCTTGCAAGCTAATTGGATGACATTTCACCGAGAGGGCCCAGAGTATATCTATCTGTCATATGGATGGACAAATCCCACTCTTGATCCATGTGTTTCAACCAATACTTTCTGAACACTCAATGCCACCTTTATAGCCACCCTGTTACGGTGTGGTGTTTGATGACATCAAAGCATCCATCCGGAAAAGGTGATATGCATGATCTCATGGTCGAAGGAATTAGGTTACTATGTATCAGAAAGCATATAGCAATTGAACTATTGAAATGACTTGATCTTTATGCTACGCTTATCTATAGGAGTATGTCCATCACATCATTCTCCTAATGATATGATCCTGTTGTTAATAACATCTCTATGTTCATGATCAGGAAACCATGATCATATATTAACCAACAAGCTAGTTTAACAAGAGGCTTTACTAGGGACTCTTATTTTAGTTTACAAATCACACAAGTATTAATGTTTCCGGTTAATACAATTATAGCATGGTATGTAAACATTTATCATAAGTGTGAAGATATGATAATAACCACTTTATTATTGCCTCTTGGGCATATCTCCAACAGTTAAAGACTCCATAACTAAGCATATTGTTTTCTGTTTGGAATATTTGATGACATCACCTTTAGTACTAGAAAGTTATATCTTGAATGTTTTATAGAAAGTAATTGATAAAGATACTCCTAAACACATTTAATTATGATTGTTGGAATTGGCAGAGATGTGCTTATGTGATTTGTTGGAGGGAAATGTTCCTATCAAGTGATATAGATATAAGATGAGGAATTCTTAATATGAAATGGATATTATAATTGGGTTTTGAGATTTAGAGTTGATTGTGTACCAAGAATTACTATCTTCCATAATTCATAATTCTAGACTTCTTATTAAGGAATTCCTTTCCTAGATATACTACCTTTTTCTATTTATCATCATGATTAACATGATGAATTTTACTTCATAAGAATATTCTTATTCACTGATGAACCTTCTAAACTCATGGATGAATCCAATGAGTTTGATACTAAAGTATTTCATAACTTCCTCATATCCTTGCTTGGTTGTATTTACTACCCTACTGTTGATAGCCTTCCATCCAACAAATAGTTCCCTCAAACTCTACTCATAATCTTCTTTAATCATTCATTACTAATGTATCTCTATTACCTTTTTCTAAAATTGGCTATCCTTTAATATGAATAACACCACTTCTATAACTCTATGCTATACTATCTTTAATTGAATAATATCATCCTATATTCACTTTACTCCAAACCCTAATTATATTTATGTGGCTTGTAATGTCTACTCAAGGATAACTTATCTCTACTAAGGTTCCAATCATGTCCTACCCACCAGTATTACTTATACTAAATATAAGCATTCAATATTGGTGTCTAAAGCATCACCATTATAATCCTTTAATCAATTATTGCTTAAGTTCTTAGTTGGTTAAGAAAGGATTTATCAATCCTACTTTTCCATTGTCTTGAAATTATCTTCTTAGTACATATTGGATTAAGGTTATTTAATGGACTATGCCCTCTTTAAAAGATTTAAATAGATGTTATGATAAGATCAAGAAATAGTAGATCAAGGATTGATAGTTAAAGAATTTGTGAATCAATGGGGAATTACCCAATATTGATGAACAACGGATATTGAGATAAGTTCCATAAAGATTGCTAAAGAAAGAAAGATATATAGTGAACGATCTTGACTTAGTCTCTTTCCAACTCCAACTCATTAAAGAGTTTAAGGTTAGGTATTACTATGATACTCATAGTAAGAATAGATAAGAATAAGATAAGTCAGCATTAATCGTTGCATTTTTATAATTCTAGTGGTAATCTTAACTTAGTATTCATAGTTTGATGTGATGAATAGTATGATATGATCCCTTAAGGATCATATATGAATCATTTAAGCAATGTGTTATGAGTGACATTTTATTATATTTGGTTTACCCTTAGACCAAATCATGTTTTAACCAAATAAGGTTTTATCAAAGATCATATTGAAACTTATCGCAGTTAACTTGATGATCTACTTCAATTCCATCAAGTTAAGAGAAGCTTTAGCCAATTTGACAAGTTCTGTTTTAAAAACGCGAAAATTACTCGGATTTTTATGCATGAATGCAATGCACACATCTGGGTTCAGCTGATTTCTAAGCTCTAATGCTAGGATGTTACACAGTAGGATCGCCGTCGTCGACTTCGTCGTTTGCCCCCATCGCCGACCATCACCAGAGCCCCGGTGAGCCCCCCTCAACCCCCACTGACCGCGCTAGGGTTCTGTCTCGCCGGCGTTGCCCGACGTGGATGATGAACCGTAGCCGTTGGATTAGAGTTAGATCGTGCGGACCTAATCGCCCTGTACCGCTTCGCCCCTCGTTGTCTCACTGACGAGTGGGGTCGCTCACTTAACCAGCCTGCGCACGCTATGCGTAGTGGGCTGGCCCAGTGAAACATCCCGCGCGACCTATTAATTCATACTTAGGTTTATTCATTTAATTTCAAACTCAGTTCTGTACCTAGATTCAAAAATCAACCCAGCTCGATTCACTAAACCAAAATGCATGAAACTAATTTTGTTAGAAAGGTACTGGAGTGCTTAATCCAAACCCGTTGGATTCAAACCATTTAGATTTGTAGATCACCCATGGTAAAAATAACAAGGCAGAAGCTTTTTTGCAATCAAACATTTTTCAAAATTCAACCATGAAAGCTTTTGAGTTGATTCCAACTCTCAAAAATCACATTTAACCCTACCTTTCAGAATATATAAAAATATATAGGGTTACTTACAGAAATGATTATCAAGTAATAAAAAATGCCTCATAGGCATTTCTAGTCACTTTAATTAATTAAAATAAAAGGTTAAACCTTATTAAATTGTGACACCACTTTGAATTACATTCCCAAGTACTGAAATATGAGGTGATGACATGTGTCAACATGATCCCATATTTGAGTTGGAGAATATTAAATCTTGAGTAGTTTTTCAATAAGTAAAAATTAATTTTCTAAAATAAAATAAATAAGACAAGTGCTTTTATCTTTGTGATAATAGTGATGATGCTAGATCATCTAGTGTGAACCTTTGTCTGATAAATAGAAATAGTTAAGTATTGTTTGGTGATTGTGTACCCCGTATTTATTTATAGACGCTAGTACCGACCAAGGATACGAGGAGGAAGGAGGATACTACGAGGAGGAAGCCGAGGAAAACTTCAAACACTGCTCTGCACAAGGCAAGCCTAATACTACCAGTTGACTTGGCAAGATATTAACTGAGCAAGCTAACACTTGCAACTTAGCAAGCTTATACTACTATCTTAGAAAGCTAAACCATGCTAGTTTTACTTGCAAGCTTACACCACTTGATACCCAATCCTAGTATTACTTGCTAGCTTAATTCTTTTATTTCGTTATCAAAGCTTTCTCTGAGAGTTTAATTAGTAACTTGTAGATATTAGAAGGATATTTGAAAGTAGCATAAAGAGCATAAAACTTGACCTAGGTTAGATAATCTTGATGTCATCCCGAGGCATGAGATTAAACTTAGACCACTCCCACTTGTTTACCACCCCTCATTAGTGTTTATCCCCCACTTGTAGATGCTAGTGCTAAGCATAAAACTTGATCAACTTTAGATGGAAATACTTGGTGAAAATGTTTATGAAAATCTTAGAATGATGAGTCATTCTATTGAAATGTTTTGACATGTGTTCTTGAACACCAGATGATTTTTGATGATGAAAATGTAAGGCATGAGCCTTAGCCCTTTATAAAACTGATGGTTGTCCGTATGCGATACCATTCCAATTTTACCGTACAACCACAATACCCGAAAATTGGGTAGGGTTTGACTGGAAATTTATATACCTTAGTATGGGTTCCCTTGCGGCCAAGGTCTGAGCTGAGGCTACCTTGTGAAGATTGTCCACCTGTGCAGTACCCAAGATGACAGTTGGTCATGGTTGGGAGGCCAAACTCACAGGAAAGTTGCCTATACTAGGGTGTGTAATTGAAAGGTTAAGATTGATTATCCGTATACTGAGTATGGTAAATTCGGGATTTGTTCCTGACGGATGTATCGAATGTTGCGGTGAAAGTGTACAATCTCTGCAGAGTGTCAAACTATTCGAATAGCCGCGTCCGTGGTTATGGACAGTTGGAGTGGCCATACTGTTCCGTCGTCAGATATTTTCAAAATGACTTATGAAATGATTTGCGATTTGACTTGGCCACAACAGAGTTGTGACATGAAATTCAAGTTCCCACTTAGGTGTTATAAAACTTTCAACTAGCTCTCTTTGCTTCTGAACTTAGTAGAGATAAATCTGGATTTTTGCAAGATAACCCTAGAGCTTAGTATATCCTACTCAAAACCACTTCACTTGTTAGTATTAGTTTGCGAGTACGTAAACAGTACTCATGGCTTTGTCCCTGGATATTTCCGTGGCCAGACTATGCAGAGAAATATCAGGAAGACAGACAACAGGAAGGTTACGACAACTAGGATCATCTCCCATCGTCAGCATTGCCTGTGACCATGAAGATGGAGCTTCGCCCACGCTATCGTTATTATTACGTTATTTCGCTGCTTGAATTGTATTAAGAACTGAATCATGAGATCCTTATTTGTGTAAGACCTTATGTATGGTTTGTAATGGATGTACTGTGATATCCAATCTGTTATGTCTCGTAAAAATAGTAATGCTGGAATTGCGATGTATGACATAACAGACATCTGAGATTAAAAATACGGGTGTTGACACCCCAAGCGCCCTAGTGTCACGGACAAGACCCGGGTCGCCTGGGCGCCGGCATCGAGGCCAACGTACGGGACAGATCACGGCTAGACCCAGATCCCCGCCGCCGTCTGCCGTCATCTGGGCCGAGGATCACCGGCTGCCGCTCGCCGCAACACCACCGCCGTCTTCCTGCCAAATCACGATCATGGACACCGCCGCCGTTGCTACGCCCCCAGGTCTTTGCCTGGCGACGATCCGGACGATCCGGACGACGGCGGTGAAGAGAAGAGACCACGAGAGAAAGGGCTTGGTGGGAAGGGAAGGCCGCCCGGCGTGCGCCGTCGTGCAGGTGCGGGAGGAGGAGGAAAAAAATTAGTACTACATTATCAGTTATCACTGGATTGGGACGTGGATAGCGATGGAGCAGGACTGGTAGCTTCGGTACTGTTTCGGAGGAGGCTCGATCTGACAAAGGAAAGAGTATAAACGCATCTCCAGCTATACGGGGGGCGCGTGTCCTTTCCTGCGCCAATCGTGTGCTTTGTGCGATTCTGTTCTTTTTTCTGGTGCCCTGTCTGTCATGAGGGAAGCCACCAGTCTCTTGTGGAAACTGAGCATTGACCACGGTGCATGTACACACTGTAACTCTGGTCGATTCGGAATAAGTATGCCAGAACGAAAACATGCATGTACACTGTACCTCTAGGCGATTCGGTCATGATGGTAACTACTGTATGACAGATAAACGATTCTCCAAGAGTCGGCATCGAGATGTTTCACTCGCAGTTTGCTTCTTTGTACTAGTAGGAGTAGTTGTAATTGTCTCGCTGCAATGGCAATAGTTTTGGTCCATATCGCACGAGCATTTGACTGGTAGTATGTCTATATGTAGCTACACTTGATAATCAGCCCGGAGGCAAGAATTTTCGCTCCGCTGTTGCTGACCATACACTACACGTACGTGGAGGGCGCTGCTGCGTTGAGGACAGCAGCCAGAGAGAGAGAGGCAGACACTCACTCGGCGAGAGACCAATGGAGGGTGGTCGTCGTTGCTCTCCGTGGACCAGGCTGCCGGCGCTGCTGCTGCTGCTGGCCTGCGCCGCCTCCGTACGCGTGGGGGAGTGCAGGGTGGTGCACGTGGGAGAGGCGCACCGGAGGAGCATGCTGGCCAATGGCCTCGGCTCCACTCCACCCATGGGGTAAGCAGGCACTAAGCACTAAGCTGCTGCTGCTTAATCCTTGCAAATCAAATCCCTTGGGTCTAACCGCGCGATCTCTCCCTCTCCGGCGTCGATTCGCAGGTGGAACAGCTGGAATCACTTCGCGTGCGACGGCAACGGCGAGGTTGTCATCAAGGAGACCGGTACTGCTACTCCCTTTGCTCTGCTTCTCAGTCTCGATCTGGAGCTGCTGTTTAATTGTTCTCCTTTAAACTAAACATGCACTACTAGTAATACAGTACTAATGAACTCTTGTTTATTTTGTTCTCTGTGTGTCTGTCTGATCGAGCAGCTGATGCGCTTGTCTCCACCGGGCTCGCAGCTGCCGGCTACAAATACGTCAATCTTGGTCCGTTACGTTACTGCCACACTCCTTGAAATAGGCCTTCCTAATCGATCGCTTAGTTATTTCTATATGCTCTGCTTTTGTAGTTTTGAATAGAATAAAATTGATTTACTGAATCTCGTTGTGCTTTTGCTGTAGATGATTGCTGGGCAGAACCCGAACGTGCTGCCAAGGTCTGTACTAACTCTGTTATTCAGATGTCTGAATTCAACTTCATTGAGCGATCGATAGTACTACCTCTGTTCGGGATTATAGGTCCTACGCGTATACCTAGGTTGTTAATTTGACCAATAAAATATAACTTATATATCACAAAAGTTATACCATTAGAAAATATAACCTTTAAAGTTTCTAATGATATAATTTTTATGCTATATTATTTATATTTTGTTGTTCAAATTGCCAACCTAGTTATTCGCGCTGGACTTATAATCCCAAACAGAGGAAGTAGTATATAAAATTTTGCTTACTTATTAGTACTAGGATGAACCTCTCTCACTGTTGCTGCACTTACATATGCTGTTGTTGCAGGGCAATCTGGTGGCGAACAAGAAGACGTTCCCCCACGGGATCAAAGCGCTGGCAGACTACGTCCACAGCAAGGGGCTCAAACTTGGCATCTACTCTGACGCAGGGTAAGTAAGTACACTACACTACACGCGCAGGATCATCATCACATAGTAGTTTCCAAGCAAGCAATTACCCTTTTCCCTGACTCGATGGTCGAGGTGTTTTCGTCTGAATTACTTAAGATACAAGACTTGCGCCAAGGCCCAGCCTGGATCCCTGGGCTACGAGGAGAAGGACGCCAAAACATTCGCCTCCTGGGTAAGCGATGGATCGGTTCTGATGAAGCCCCTGGATTAATTTTTTCTGATGGCTGGCTTTCATTCAATGAAATCTCCATCCGAATCCGACCGAATTGAATTGGTGTTTCAGGGCGTGGACTACCTCAAGTACGACAACTGCAACAACGGCGACCTGAAGCCGCTGGAGAGGTACCCTGACATGAGCAAGGCTCTGATGAAGACCGGACGGCCAATCTACTTGTCCATCTGCGAATGGTACTATTACATACAGTATGAATATGATCATGCCGTTAACTGACCTTGCATTCCTGATGGGTCGACTTCTTTTCTTGTGTCCTTGCCGGCGCTGCAGGGGTGACATGCACCCGGCCAAGTGGGGCGCGGCGCTCGGCAACAGCTGGAGGACCACCGACGACATCGAGGACACCTGGGAGAGGTTAACATCTTCACTCCCGTTTCCCCACAGAAATAATGCGACAGAGTAGAGTGGTGTTCATTCAGAGACTTACAGCGGTTTTGGCGTTTCAGCATGACCTCCAGGGCGGACCAGAACGAGGTGTGGGCCGAATACGCGCGCCCAGGCGGCTGGAACGGTCACTCCCACTCCCTCAATTGCTTGTTTCTGACAGACAGACCCACACACACACAGCTTCCTCTCTTCTTCTTGGCTTGTTTCTGACGCTCCGATCCGGTATCTATCTGCTCGTGTCTGATGCAGACCCGGACATGCTGGAGGTGGGCAACGGGGGGATGACCAACGACGAGTACATCGTGCACTTCAGCATCTGGGCTATCTCAAAGGCGCCTCTGATCATCGGCTGCGACGTGAGGCACATGTCGCAGGACACCTACGACATCCTCGCCAACAAGGAGGTCATCGCCGTCAACCAAGGTCATCTTCATATGTTACTATGTTGTTACTCTCTGCTACATCCTGCCAGTTCTCTCTGTCTCTTTCTGTTGCGTTTGCACGCGCTGATCTATAATGGGGTTTTTTTTTTTTGCGCAGATCCTCTGGGCATCCAGGGGAAGAAAGTGAGGATGGAGGGGAGCAAAGAGGTAATTAATCATGCATCACATGACATTGTTAACTTACTCAAGACTGCTGGTATCTACTTGTGGCATTTTTGCAACTTGAAACGAACCAACCTGTGTTATTCTGCTATATCTATATATGCAGACCTGGGCTGCGCCGCTGTCGGGATACAGGATGGCCGTGCTGCTGGCCAACCGTCACGTAAGGGACGAGGTCGAGATGACGGTGCACTGGGACGACATCGGCCTCCCCGCCGGCACCACCGTCCAGGCCAGGGACCTCTGGCTGGTACGTCGCCTCTCCACCTTTCCTTCCTGCCATTCCCGCACTGAGAATGGTCTTTACTCTACCAACTCCGCTTACAAGGCTTAGTTTTTTGGGGCCACTAGCGCTCCCATAAGCTCTTTGGTTTGAAAATTTTGGGCTTCCCTAAGGTTAAGTTCTTCGCCTGGCTTGCCATTCAAAATAGGCTTTGGACCGCTGACCAACTTGAGAGAAGAGGATGGTCGAACCGTGAGGCTTGCCCCCTATGCAAAAGTGAGCCGGAGTTGGTGGATCACCTTTTTATTCATTGTCGGCACACCATTAGGCTTTGGACCTGGCTTGGCTCGGCCTCTACTTCATCGATACTGACGCTTGACAAGCACAATCTATTCACTCTTGGTGGTCTACCATGACGAAGCGTAAGGATATGGCTTCGTTAACCCTTCTTGTGTCATGGGAACTATGGAACGAGCGGAATGCTCGAGTCTTTAAAAACAATCACGCTCCGCCACCGATCCTTTTAGACAAGATTAAGCTAGAGGCACATTTATGGGTGCTTGCGAGCGCTAAGCGCATGAGTAATTTGATGCCGCGAGAGTAGTCAGTTATTGTACTTGTAAATTTCTATTTACTCTGTACTCTCTTTGCTTAATTAATTGAAAAGGGCAAAGCTTTTGCAATCATTTCAAAAACAAAATTCCCTTTCTAGGTTGCCTTCCGGTTGCAGGCGGCTCATCCTGACCGTTTTCTTACCCTCTTTGTCGCATCGCATCGCAGCACAAGACTCTGGACGCCAAGTTCACGGACAAGATGGCCTTCAACCTCACCTCGCACACGGCCAGGATGTTCGTCCTCACGCCTCTCAACTCTCAGATCAATTGACCAATCTCCTAGCACGGCAAACATTTCGGCCGTCCACAAATTTATTTGTAGCTATACGTATAGGAAACATTTCCTTCCCGAGCTTCTAGTTTTGGAAACTACAATGATTTTTCCTACAGTAATAAATGGCGAGTGGATATTTCTTGCTTATACTAGTAGTAGTATTGATTTACAGTTTTGCTAGTTCACGGTTGACTCCTATACCATTAGATCGCGTCTGATTCGTGCTAGCCATGACATCTGATGACATCATATGACTGCCAAATATCGACTCAATTCCACGGGCGAGATTTCATCTTCCACAAGAGGGTTTAGAATATGAAGTTATCTATAAAAAAGTTTGCCAGATTTCAACGAGATGCTAAATTTAATTGATATATGGCCAAAACGTAGATGACGTAGATAAACTGTATATACCATAAATGAATGCTAATGAGATGACATGACCAATTGATTGGATAAAATAGTGGCGAATGTGGATAGCTTGCATGTTGAGATGGACTATCATACTTAGTTGCTAGTTAGTGCGATTTTTTAATAAAAAGTATAGATAGAAAATATTGTCACCATTAATTTTATAATATAACTTGTTGGATAAATAGGCAATCATTTAGCAATTAATTTTAGAATATAAGGCATGACTAGAATAGCTACGATCACGTGAATGAAACCATAATATACTAGATGTATTAATTCTCATAAACAGTAGCGGTGCAAATTCTACAACAGTCATAGTAAAACAATATACCGGAATACGGTGCATATACTGATTGTTTGTAAATGGAGAGATCGTTGATGCCTTGGTTACGATAACCAGTCGAAGAAGACGACGCACATGTAGTCCTGTAGAACGACCTGGTAGGAGAGCCGTGATGATGAACTTGAGTAGTCGTACGAAACGCTCACCAAGAATCTTATTCGTTCTTTTTCGTACATGATCGCAAAGATGATTGTTTTCGAAGACCTGCTCTCCCATTTGCCGGTGTGATGGCCTACAAGAGCACATGTTCGTCAGAGGACGTTTTCGTGAAAATATTAATTCTAGTTTTTATATTGATCCCTGCAAGGATCATAGGAAAGTGTTTATCAACAATGTTTCTGTAGCACTCATGGTGTCACTTGTTTTGAGTGAATTGATTGCAAGAATTAAAATAGATTAATGGTGTGTCTCAATGGTTGAGAATTGAATATTTAGCAGTATTAAAGTAAAGAACATAAAAGTAAAAAAATAAGATTGCTTTGAGTTTCCTCCGAATGAAAGATTAGGTGTGAAGAGATACAATTCATGACAATAGTGAATGCACCAGATAGAATAAATAAGATAAGTGATTATAATATTTTTTATTAGCATGTAAGTAGGCGAGTAACCCATGTAATAGTCAAGTAGATTTTCTTGGTTTTAATGATCTATTTGCATGTTACCACAACCATGGTCAGCACAAAAAATAAGGTCATAAGACCAAATCAAGGCTTTAAACTCAATGGTTCCTCGTTCTCCTCGAGATATACTAGCTTCTCTTTGATATCGGCCATGTCACTCGGGAGGTTGCCGATTCACTAGCAAACAAGGGCGGAATTTCATCAAACTTATTATAATCTTCTGACTGTCTTGTCCTCCACTCCCACGATGTTTTTTTCCTGAAAGAACTATGTGATGCTTTGGCTCATCGTGTGATGTATCCGTTTTCTTATTTTTTTTCTTTTTTTTCGGTTTGGTAGACATGTTCTTCACATAGAAAACCTGAGCCATATCATTGGCTAAGACGAATGGTTCGTCTAAGTACCCAAGATTATTGAGACCCACTGTTGTCATTCCGTACTTCTTGCACCGAAACAAGGGGACCTTAAAATTATGTCCATAGTCAAGTTCCCATATCTCCTCTATGAACCCATAATATGTGGTCTTTTGCCTATTGTCTTATGCTGCATCGAAGAGGACACCACTGTTTTGGTTGGTGATCTTTTTATCTTGGCCTATCGTGTAAAATGCATTCCCATTTATCTCGTACCCTTGGAAAGTACATATAGTCGAAGATGGTGTCCTGGCAACAAGTACAGCTGATCTCCAACAATGGTGTTATTCGTGAGAAGTCTTTGCAGCCAGACGCCAAAACTCGCCATGTGTTCACTTATAATCCATTCATCAGACTGTCCCGGGTGTTTGAGGCGTATAAATTTTTTGTGTTCATTGATATACGGGGTAACCAAGATAGATTTTTGTAAAACCGTGTAGTGTGCTTGATTGAGAGAATGACCGTCCCTAGATATCATTGTTTTACATCCTAGGGTGCCTTTTCCACGCAGTCTTCCCTCATGTCGTGATTGTGGAACACCAATCGCCTTAAGGTCAGGAATAAAGTCAACACAGAACTCAATGACCTCCTCTGTTACATATCCCATGGAGATGCTTCCTTCTGGCCTAGCACGGTTATGAACATATTTTTTAAGACTCCCATATACCTCTCAAAGAGGAACATATTGTGTAGAAATACAGGACCGAGAATGGCAATCTCTTCTACTAGGTGAATTGGGAGATGCGTCATAATATTGAAGAAGGATGGTGGGAACACCAACTCGAAGCTGACAAGACATTGGGCCACATCTGTCTGTAACCCTGGTAGGATTTTTGGATCGATTACCTTCTGAGATATTGCATTGAGGAATGCACAAAGCTTCACAATAGGTACTCGAACATTTTCAGGTAGAAGCCCCCTCAATGCAATCGGAAGCAATTGCGTCATAATCACGTGGCATTCATGAGACTTCAGGTTTTGGAATTTTTTCTCTGCCATATTTATTATTCCCTTTATATTTGACGAGAAGCCAGACGGGACCTTGATACTGCTCAGGCATTCAAAAAAGATTTCCTTCTCTGCTTTGGTAAGAGCGTAGCTGGCAGGAGTTAAGTGGCATTCTTTACCCTTCTCGTTCTCAAGATGCATAGGCTTTTCAGGTTCTTTCATACGTTGCTGGTCCTGTCGTGCTTCCGGTGTATCTTTTGTCTTCTCATACACTCCCAGGAAGCCTAGCAGGTTCACGCAAAGATTCTTCGTCACGTACATCACATCGATTGAAGAGCGGACCTCTAGGACTTTCCAATAGGATAGGTCCCAAAATATAGATTGCTTCTTCCACATGGGCGTGTGTCCGGCATCGTCATTCGGAACAGATAGACTGTCAGGATATTTTCCAAAGATTACTTCTAGGTTCTTGACCATACCAAATACCTCCTCACCAGTACGGAGGACAGGCTTCCTCCGGGATTCTGCCAGACATTTGAAATGCTTGCCTTTCTTTCTTACAGGATGCAGGTTCGGAAGAAATCAACGATATCCTAGGTACATAACCTTCTTACATTTATCCAAATATACACATTTAGTCTCATCTAAACAGTGTGTGCATGCTTTGAATCCCTTGTTTGTCTGTCCTAAAATGTTACTAAGAGCAGACCAATCATTGGTGGTTACGAAAAGCAACACTCGTATGTCAAATGGCCCCCCCTTTGTGCTCATCCCACATACATACACTTGGTTTGGCCCACAGCTGTAAAAGTTTTTCAACTAATGGCCTTAGGTACACATCAATATCGTTGCCGGGTTGCCTCGGGCCTTGGATGAGCACTGGCATCATAATGAACTTCCGCTTCATGCATAACTAAGGAGGAAGGTTATAGATACATAGAGTCACAAGCCAGGTGCTGCGACTGCAGCTCTGCTCCCTAAAAGGATTCATGACATCTTTACTTAGACCAAACCTTAAGTTCCTTGCGTCACGTGCGACGTCCGGATACTCTCGCTCGACTTTTCTCCACTGTGACCTATCAGCGGGGTATCTCAACATCGCGTCTTTCTTACGGTCTTTCATGTGCCATCGTAACAACTTGGCATGCTCTTTGTTTCTGTAGAGACGTTTTAACCATGGTATTATAGGAGCATACCACATAACCTTGGCCGGAACCTTCTTCCTAGGGGCCTCGCCCTCAACATCGCTAGGATCGTCTCGTCTGATCTTATACCGCAGTGTAGTGCATACCGGAAAATGTATCCAAATTCTCGTACTTCTCACCACGGTAGAGGATGCAGTCATTAATGCAGGCATGTATCTTCTGCATGTCTAATCCTAGAGGACAGACAACCTTCTTTGCTTGGTATGTACTGTCGGGCAATTCATTATTTCTTGAAAGCAGATTCTTCATTTTTACCAACAACTTCGAAAATGCTCTGTAGTCACATGGTTCTCTTCCTTCCATTGTAGCAAATCCAGTGTGGTACCTAGCTTTTTGTGGCCATCTTCGCAAGTTGGGTACAACGTTGTTTTGTGATCCTTTAACATCTGCTTCAGCTTCTTCTTCTCCTTTTCAATTTCACATTCTTCCTTTGCATCAGTAATGACCCGAACAAGATCGTCATCAGCGGGCCCATCTGCTGCCTCTTGATCTTCATTATCTACACCATTGCAGTATCATCGTATTCAGAATACATATTATGATAGTTGTCATCATCCTCTTCTTTTTGGTTGTCTTCCATCGTAACCCCTATTTCTCCGTGCTTGGTCCAACAATTATAGTTGGGCATGAAACCAGACCGAAGCAGGTGGGCGTGAATGGTTTTGATATTTGAGTAGTCTTTCTTGTTCTGACAGTCAATACACGAACAACACATAAAACCATTGTGACCACGGTTTGCCTTAACCACAACGATGAAATTTTGGAGGCCCGTAATGTACTCGAAAGTGCGTCGGTCACTGTACATCCATTGCCGGTTCATCTGCATTATATAATTAATTACGTATATAAAAAATCATTACAGTACATCATGAATTAATAGGAAGATGACCACTTTTACAGTACATCAATGACACATGAAAGGATAAAGTTGCCGACCTCGACCGAGAAGGAAAGAGCAATGAGAAAACTTAATTCGAGCTCTCGGGCATTTCAGCGAACACCTCTTGTGCATAGGAAGAAAACACAAACTAGCACACATCTCACCCTCTTGCTAAGCTCCAAAATGAGAGAGTAAAAAATAAGAGAGAGGGGTGTGAGCTACGGTGTATTATATAGGCGCACCCCTTTAACACCGGTTCAAGCCACAAACCGGTGTTAAGAGGGGGGGGGGGGGATGCGCGGGCCGGTGATGCGGTTTGTGGCTTGAACCGGTGTTAAAGAGGGTGCGCCTTTTTGCTGCACGGGCCACGCTGGTACGGACACCTCTTTTAACACCGGTTCGTAGTAGAACCGATGTTAAAGTCCATTTTTAACCTCAATAAAAGACCCCGTTTTCACTAGTGATCTATCCTGAGATGATTGACACTGTCGCATCAACTATTGCCATCTGGTCCTAGCCGAGCGGCACAACGCTAAAATGCAAATAATATCTAAGATTGCTCCGAACTTTATGGCATACTACGCCCTATGCAGTTTTCAGCACTAGCTGCTACCTAGCTAGAGTTGAAATATGCAACAACACAGTGCATGCATGAAAGATCATCGCCGAGGGAGATCGATTGGCACATGCAGTGCACAACGTGACGTGCGTACGCATATCCTTCTTCCTTGGAGATGAAGCTGCAGAGATTGGTGTTGGGTATCGATCCGATCAATCATGGGCTGATGGGCTAGCTTGCTACGTGCCATGTTTAGGTCGGCACTGCTACAAACGCTAAATAGGCCGACGGATGGGACCCGTCGGCGTAGTAGGCCGTAGGCGTATGCCAATAACCCGTCGGCGTATAGATTCCCGTCGGCCTAGGCCCACCTGGGGCCCACCTGAAGCAGGTAACGGCCGTTAGCGCGGTGATCTATACGCCGATGACTACGCCGTCGGCCTAAGAGGACACATGCCTCCCTATGGGTGTTGGTGTAAACGTGCTGGCCAGATAGGCCGACGGCCTGGCCGTCGGCGTATCGACGCGCCTAACGCCGTTGCCTGCGCCCGTCAGGTGGGACGGTTGGCAGGGACACGTGGCCCCTTACGCCGACGGCATCTTTAAGCTGACGGTCACCGTCAGAAGTAGGTCACTGGACACCGACGGTTTTATCTACGCCGACGGCGGTCGTCGGGGGGTTTCGTCCTACGCCGACGGCCACCTGGCCCAGCTGACGAGCCCGTCCAATTACGCCGTCGGGCCCGACCTTTAGCCGTCGGCGTAAAATAAGGCCGTCGGCGTTTCTTGATATTCCTGTAGTGTAGCTTGTTAAACGGCGAAGGGTAACAACAGGCAGCCCAATGTGACATTTACCAGTAGTCTAGCACTAGACTGTACGTAAGAAGCATATAGTATTATATTTGGATGGATCAACGTTTCGCCTGGGTGAGTACGACATGTTTTGCCACGCAAGTAAGTAGTGTACGTTACGGAGAAGGTCTCATGTAGGGATAAGCCTGGCCTGACTGCTTAATTTTGATTGGATGGGAAGTATCAGTCCGAATTTTCATTAGTACTAAGCATTATTCCTTCGTTTAATGGTGAGAGAGAGGAGGGCTAGATATACCATGAAGATAATCTGAGATTTAGCATGTATTGAAAACACGCAACATGCAAATCCTCTCTATGAGGAACATCATCCAATTTCATAGGCTAACACTCCAGTTAGTAAATGTTAGCAAAGTTAGCATGGAGAAATATCTAAGATTTTGTGGTGCCGCTTGTGGCGTTGCAGACCAAATTTCGATCCCTTCATTCGGCTCAAAACTGATAGAGCTACAAAACTGGATTTTCTTTCCACGTCGGGCTTAAGTGGATTCATGGGGATTTTTTGCTGAAATCAACGTGTAGGAAAATAGAGCAGGATCTAATTGGCGAGTGTTACTTGCCTGTGTAGTAATGGGAGCAATATAGTTCATCCACTCTACCTAGCTGACGGCCACGTCTTCTGAATCATCTTCACCGGCCGTACACAATCTTTCTTTGATTCATTGATTGTTCTGAAAAGGACCGCATGTTATGTGAAGTTGTGGAAATTCGAAGGATTAGAGTGAATCTCTTACCTTTCCAAAGATTTGTGGAGGGCACGGAGAGAGGACGAAACAACATCGCTGCCTTGGGCCTCTGCCACTGACCGGCTCCACCGTCCCCCGCCAACGACACCCAACATCGTCCGTGGTAGTAGAGCAGCTTCAGGTGAGGCCGTGCAGCCAGATAAATAGCAGTCAGCGGCGCTGCTGGGAGACACGCAGCCACACAGGGGACCAGCCGGTGAGGCCGCGGGGAACTGCAGCCGGCAGCTCCGGCGCTGCTGGGAGGCATGCAGCCACACAGGGGACCAGCTGGTGAGGCCGCAGGGAACTACAGCCGGCAGCCCCCGGCGATTGAGTGTCCAGGTGGCCGACATGCGCGGCCAGGTGGCACCGCCGCCGCTCCGAATCCTCCGCGTACTGCCGGCTTTGACGGGTAGGGGATCCAAGACGGCAGTTTTGGCTTCCCAAGAATAGGATCCCTGAGGTCGGACGGCGTAAGGAAGGAACCTCCACCGCTTTGACCGAGCCACCGCATAGGCCAATCCGGCAAGACTACATGATAAGGAAAGAGGCAACATGGGGACGTAATGGAAACGTGTGGATCGCTAAGAGGACGCGCGTTAGGATCGTCGACAGAGCTCCCTGCAGCTCACGCTTAAGTCTTTAGATAATGTCTGGAGCGCTAGCTAGCTGCTGGGACCAATCCAATAATCCTTGGTCGACAAAGACGTGAAAACCAGATTACGGGCTCGATGCCTAGGTACGGAATACGGTCGTCTGCCGTCACCGAATCACGAGCTAAGCTAGCTGCCTACCTAGGGATCTGGTTTAATTCCTCCCGTGGCGATTATAATCACGATCGATCGATGGAGCTGGAGCAGCAGTACTATGTGCCGACGCCGGAACACGCGCCAGAAGCTGCAATCCGCACGTACGGCGGTGCGGTGCGCGGCCCGTGGTGTTGGATCACGATCACGCCGTGCCGGTGCCGGTGAGGTCAGGGTCGTTGCATGCATGATGCACCGATCGAGTCCAAGCTGTGATGCATTGTGCAGGTTTGGAGTTTGGTAGGTCTCGTTCCTTCCCACGCCGCGCCTGTACGTGTCCGCGCGCCCCGAGGTTGATAGTGGTCGGGCGTCAGGCAGGGAGTGGTTGGTGGTCGGTCGACGCACTAGTAGAGAGATGATCTCTAGTCATCGTTTCTAAACCGGGACTAATCAAGCGGGACTAGAGGCCCAACACTAGTCCCGGTCTAGTTACTAGTCGAGACTAGTGGTGTCCACGTGGCTATCTCTGTGTGTCCAGGGTGCACTCCCACTAGTCCCGGTTGGTGCCACAAGCCGGGACTAGTAGGTCTCTGCCGCGACAGCATTTTGCGTCGTTTCTTTGCCACGGCAGAGCATTACCTTGGACTAGTAATTTATTTTGTATTGTTTTATTTATTTATTTTTCATTTTAAAATAGTTTTTAATATTAGTACGTCACCACATATCGTACACGTTCTTGCATATATATAAGATAATTTGTATTACGAAATCGAGCATACAAATATATACAATTTACATAGTTACATGGAGATCACATGATACCGGGACTAGAGCATAAAATAGTTCGATTACATGGAGATCAGTAGCGCCTATTCACACTAAATTCTCCGGCATCGTCTACGATCTCTTTGAAAATAAATCCCGCCAGCTCCTCCGCAATTGCTAGTACGCGTTGCTCTGGTAGTAGTTGATCCCGCATTCTCTCGAACTATATATAAGAAAAAGGAGATCAATATGTATCAATCATGATAACAAAATGTGACGGCAATAAAATGATGGTGTGAATGCATTGCTTATGTCGACTCTATAATCATTGTGTTCGGTGGTAAACGTGCGAACGAACCCGCAAACATAGAATCCACATAGATTCGACCCCGTGGCTGCCTCGCACACTTTACGAGAATAGAATTTAATCAAAATATAATAATGTAGAGCATCATTATTGTATTAAAACTAGAAGTAAAGAGATGTACGGACATATCACGTGCTACTTACCGAGACCGTCTTATACGTCAGCTTCTCACTAAATACACCCATAACCTCGCGCTTGAACCGGATCCAAACCCTGCCCGACGAAAAAAATGAATGAATGAGTTATTCATTACCTGATATCTCGGTAAATCAACGAAAGATACCAATATAGCGCGAAACTTACTTCTGGAGCATGTCCTGCATGCTACGGAAATCTTCCAGGTTTTTCTTTGATGGGTCCATGACATCAACTCTTCCCTTATCAAGTTGAATGTCTAGCAGAACCTAGTGGAAGCTGCAAACATTTATATATACATCAGTTAAACTTATTAGCATCGACTAATCAAAAGTAAATGTGTACAACAGAGTAAGACTGTAGAGGTCTCAACCCAATAAGGTAGATTCCTCCTGTGTTTTACAATGCTAGTCCCTGGATCAATAGCTAGCATCCACAGTCAATCTCTTTATTCTTATTGTTCTCTGGGCAACCACTGGAGTAGTGTCCCATTTCCTTACATTTACGACATTGCGCAAGGCTCATGTCTTGCTTTTGTTTCTTAAGTTTCTTTGATCCTTTGAATTGGGTTGTCTTGTTTGGAGGTATAAGTGGTCCTTTTCCCTTGGTAGACTTGGATCCTTCTTGTTTCCTTTGTTCCACCATGGAGTAGATAGGACATTGGTTAGGAGTATGATCACTTCCTTCACATAGGTAGCAAGTGGCTTGAGAGGTAGGGCATTGTCCAATAGGATGTTCTTCTTCACAATTGGGGCATTGTCCTTCATGCTCCTTGGAAGTATGATCCTTGTCTCCACAAATAATGCAAGCTGGGGCTCCATATAGAATAACATTCTTGTCATCCTTGTTATCATACACTCCTTTGGGATAGTTTTCTTCCATGCTGATCATTTGATTAGTCACCTTGAGCATCAGTTGGGATTGTTCTTCCAAAAACCTTTGTAGTGCTGGATCTTTATCACTATTGTTGGCTATGAACTGAGCTGTCAGTTGGTTTAACTGATGTTGGGTTGCTATGAGCTCTTTCATGCTGTCAGCTTGGTTGGTGTTGATGTCATCAACCTTGGAGTCTTTTGGAGTAGTCATCTGTTTGGGTTGAAGGGAGGTTAGAATAGGCAAGATATTTCTAAGGACTTAATTCTAATCACACACATCACAATTCACATAAACAATGTTCATGCAATCACAAACCAAACATTTCACTCAAACATGGTTCAAGCACATACTTAGTCAACAAAATATTTTTGTTACTCACATGAGTTGGTGGTTTTGTCTTTAACTAAAATATGGTGGTCCATCTATAGGGTTCACTTGTGATCTTTCCTTACTTCTTGATTCTTCTTGTATGAGATCATGGTTTCCTTGAGAAAAACTCTTGGTTGCAAGACTTCAAAGTTGTTGATGGCTCCTTCTTATTTTGCATTCCCTCAGTCTCTAATTCTTGTGCAAGATTTCCTTGTTTCACTTGTGGTCCTTAGTAGTTTCCAAGTTGGAAGTCCTTGGGAAATATGCTGAAGATGTTGAAGTCATTAGAGTTGAAGAAGTTGAAGAAGTCTTTTGCACATGGTGTAGTCTTTGGCCATGGGGTAGGTTTTTCCATCAAGTTGAAGTAGAAGAGATATAGAGTTGACACCAAAATGGTTAAGGAAAGAATTTACAAGTGTTTTTGTAAATAAGTTTTTGGAACAAATACACTCCTATTTTTCTAAGGGTTTTTGTCCAATCCTAGGGTTTACAAATCCTACAGGCAACACAACCTGGCTCTGATACCATCTGTAGAGGTCTCAACCCAATAAGGTAGATTCCTCCTGTGTTTTACAATGCTAGTCCCTGGATCAATAGCTAGCATCCACAGTTAAGATGTAATATCAAGATACAAAGGTCATAACATAACTTTATAACCAGGAATAACATAATTTTTATTACATCTTACATAGCTCATTTGGCTATTACATTACATTGCAGCGGAATAACTATAGTCATGGGTCCTTCATCTTCAAAGTGCCACAGGCAGATGTTGGTTGTAGACTTTGTAATCCTAATCAATCAATCTTCACTAAAGACATTCAAACCTGCAACATTACAAGTTACAGCCACAAGGGTCAATACGTTTGAATTGTATTGGCAAGTTTCACTACTTTGTATATTATGAGTGGATCCTATCAATACATGCATATTTGGCTAAGTAGAGTTTAAGGCTTATTTGCATAAAGCAACATTTATCCTATCTTTTCAAAATGGTTTTGGTCCTTTGTCAAATCTCTTTTCCAAGTTCCTTGAACTCCTTGGTAGAAACTCAAGTGTTCAAGTCCTTGTCAAAAATCTCTTGAGCTTCTTGGTGACCCCAAGTGCAACAAGTTTTATCAAAATCTCATGAGTTCCTTGGTAACCCCAAGTACATCATGCTCTTGAGCACCTTGGTAACCCCAAGTGCATCAAGCTTAACAAAATCTCTTTGAATTCCTTGGTACCCCCAAGTGCATCAAGTTTTTATATTAGAAGTTGGAATGTCGAGATCTCCCATAGTTCAAACTTTAGTTGCTCAGTATTGTCCATAACCGGGGACACGGCTAAGTACTTAGATTTTATTAACTTCTGTAGAAGGAGTACACTTTACCCACATGTCACAATCCCATCCTTTTGCCACCAGTGGCCTACTGGATTAGTGCTCACCAAGATGGAGTACTGGCAGATTGAGAATGTGACGAAGTCTTTCCAAAGGGTCCTCCCATACACCATTGCTAGCTTGCCTTCAGCACCCATGAAGCATTCCAAATCCCCATGTCCAGTTAACTGAAGACAGTGCATGGGTCTTCCCAATGTAGTTGACTAAGCCAGAGCCATAATAGCATGTGGTTGCACACGAAAGCCACAATTGGAGAAACATGTTCAATCGCTAAGTTTCCTAGGTGGTTTTCTTTTGGAGCACAACACAAAGTGAATCCCATAGACATGGTTCCTTTTGCTGCCACCTTCTCCAAAACTTAAAGTGTCCACCACCTAGGTGGTTCATTGAGTCCTTGTTTTATTATGTAAAACACAAGTCCTTTTCTCATCCTTTGTAAAATCTCAACATGTGTCTCTTTTCAAAATATAGCATGGCTAAGCATATATCAACTACAAGATTTTCTCTAAGGAAAGTAAGGGCATCCTATTAGGATTTAGCATAGCATAAGTATAAATCATTTTCATGCATGTTTTCAAATCCACTAAGTATAATGAAAATAGTAGGACTTTTGTATGAGAGTGTAACTTGCCTTTTTGGTAGGGAATGGTGGTTCACTCCTTGATCTTGCTAGTCTCACACTTTGCTAATTTCACTACAATCAATCAAGCAAAACACCAAATCAACTAGCATTCCAAATAATCAAACAAACAATATTTCACACACACATAAAACTATGGGATCTAAATCATGCATGTAAGCATGCAAGAGATGGTTCTATTTGCAAAGATGGTCTTCACTAGGCTTCTAAACTTTGTAAGGTCCAAAGTGGTTATTTTTCTAAGTGGAAAATTCATTAGTAAAAGGATTTTGTCCAAAACCATTTTTAAATCCAATCATCATTTTATGTGGTGGAAAATATTTTTATCAAAGCAACAACTTTAAGTTTGTTCATCAAATAAGTTGTTGTTTCCCAAAACTTGGTGTTTTAGGGTCAGTAGGTTTGATCCAAATCATTTTCCCAAAATTTTCTTTATAAAAACATTTTCATATCAAAACCACTCTTTTTATTTTGGCTAGAAATGACTAAATCAAGTAATTCAACCTAAATCTTACCAAAATCATTTTTAACACCAAGGGTTGGTTCCTAGGGTCAGTAAGGTCTCAACAATCCAATTTGCAAAGGTTTTATCCTTAAATTCAATTTTAAACAATTTTTATACTCTAAACAAGCTCACAAAAGAATCTGCAAAAACAAACAAGCTAACAGATACTATTTACTAAACTAATTCCATGGTTGGCTAGGGCTTGCTCTCCTGAATTCATTGATATAAAATTTGTAATTTTTGGACGTGTGGTTTGAAAGTTACAGGGGTTTGAAGTTTGCAAATAATTCTGTTTTCAAATCTGTTTTTAAACAGATTAGGTGACACGCGGAGTGTTTTTACTGGACGATACCGATTCGGCTGGATCACGCGACGACAGCCGTTGGATTTTAGTTAAATCGTGCGGCACAGGCGGGCTCTTACCACTTCGTTCTACTTCCTATCCTATCCACTGGATCAAGATCGGACGGCCCTCAGTGCCCGACCATAAGCTGGCGGCGATATGTTAATGGCGAGAGGCTGAGCGGCTAGTTGGCGGCGGCGCTGGCGAGGCAGGAAGCGAAACAGGGAGGGAGCAAGCTCACCGAGGTCGCGAGGATGAGGTGATGCTGTTCGTGTGGTCGTCGTGGCGAGGGGCGCACGGGGACGGGCAGGATTCTTCGCCGGAGTTGGTTCTGGCGACGGACGCGCGCGGTCGAGGTCGAGGACGTCGCTGGAGTTCGCCCTATGGCAAAATGGAGGCGCGGTCAGATGCGCAGGATCAAGACAATGCTATGTGCGTGATCGAGAAGTGTAGAGACGGTCTGGTTTCACCTGGGGAACGCGCCGGAGTTGGAGACAGACGCGGCGGTGCTCGGAGTTTGTCGAGGACGGTGTTCTGGGGCGCCCGCGGTCGAACGAAGAGCACAGGGAGGATTGTCTGGGAGTGGGGAGTCTGCTAGTGTGCTCGGAGAGGCAGGAGGCGGTGACACTTGGCCGGAATTCGACGAGGAAGGTCATCGGAACAGAGAGGCTTGGGGAGGAATTGAGGCGGCCTGGGGGCGTGATACTGCGGGGTGACAGAGGGGAAACGGAGAGGAGGGGCGAGCGATTTAAGGTGCGTGGTCAAGGAGAGGTAAAGGCCCGGCATTATGACAAATTGAAGCCGCGGGATTACTGCAGGAAACGGCGACGAGGGGGAAGAAGGGTCGTGCGGGTGGGGAGGAAGAACAGGAGGAGTGGGGTCCGCTGGTCAGTGGGAAAAGAAACGAGGGGGAGGGTCCACTGGTCATTGGTTCTGTAGGTCAGAATCTGGGTGCAAATTATTTTCTTTCGGGGAGAGGGGAAATTGGCTGTTGGGCTGTTGGGCTGGGCCTGATGGTTGGGCTGCTCGTTTTGTTCTATTTTTTTTCTGTCTGACTTCTTTTCCTTTTCTATTTCTATTTTTATGTTTTGAATTTGAATCAATTATTCATTCACTCACACCATTCAAATAATTCAAACTTATAATGAGTTTTTGGTTCTGTTTATCAACATAAACCATATAATAAAATAATGTTTTTTATTATTTTTAGAACCATTCATTAATTAAATAAAATGGTTCATTAGTTATTTAATAAAATAGGGTTTGATTTAATTAATAGAATCTCCATTTAAAATCCAAATATTTTCAAAACCAAATCAGTAGGTTTTATTTGGAAATAAAGAATATTTGGAAATCTTGCTTTAAAATAAAATAACCTTTTACTTTAAGTCCATTAATAATTAAATAAAGTAGACTTTCATTATTAAATCAAATAGGATTTATTTTATTTAAAATATTTATTCTGAATCTAAAATAGGGACAAAACACTTTAGTAGGTTTTATTTGAGAATATAAAATATTTGGAAAACTTATTTAAAATAACTTAATAAGTTTTGATGTTTTTATTAAAATGGTAAAACCTTTTATTTAAATAAAATTTGGATATTAATTCCTTATTATTTTATTTAAATAGACCTTTAATATTTTTAAACAATACAAAACATTTTATTTCCAAATCTTGGCCAAGGTTTAATTTGGCTTTATAAAATAATCTTTATTTATAAATCCACCTTTTCCTTTAAAAACAAAATCTTTTATTTAAAAGATCAATAATGGTATTTCCAAAACATTTTATTTTCCTCTATTTAAAATGTTTATCTTTTTAAATTCCTTTAGGATTTTATTTAATCCAAATTGGTTTGAGGTTCCAATTGAATTCAAAATGTTTCTTCTGGCCCTGAAAATCCAACAAAGTTTTATTTTATTCATTTATTTTTTTCACATTACAAGATTTGGAAAATCTTGGGATGTGACAGGCTACCACCCTTAAAATAAATCTCGTCCCGAGATTTGGGAAGGCTGGGGTTACAAGCAAGTTCAAAACAACTAGGGTACTACCACCCTTAAAAAAAATTCAAACAAAATTACATATTGTCCTTCTTGGGATCCTGGGAAAATTTCTCTAAGCAAACAGTTGTATTAATGTCCTTAATTTCCATGCTTGACTCATGGGCCAAGGTTGAGTTTCTCCATAGGCTTGTTCAACTTGTTCTTCATCTTTTCTGGACAGTTGCTTGCATAGTGTCCTGGGTTCTTACAGTTGAAACAATGAATGTCCTTGAGTTCTTTACGTGGCTCTTGTGGACAAGTTGCTACATAGTGGCCTAACTCTTTGCAGTTGTTGCACCACACTTGGTCAATCTCTTTATTCTTCTTGTTCTCTGGGCATCCACTGGAGTAGTGTCCCATTTCCTTACATTTACGACATTGCGCAAGGATCATGTCTTGCTTTTGTTTCTTAAGTTTCTTTGATCCTTTGAATTGGGTTGTCTTGTTTTGAGGTATAAGTGGTCCTTTTCCCTTGGTAGACTTGGATCCTTCTTGTTTCCTTTGTTCCACCATGGAGTAGATAGGACATTGGTTAGGAGTATGATCACTTCCTTCACATAGGTAGCAAGTGGCTTGAGAGGTAGGGCATTGTCCAATAGGATGTTCTTCTTCACAATTGGGGCATTGTCCTTCATGCTCCTTGGAAGTATGATCCTTGTCTCCACAAATAATGCAAGCTGGGGCTCCATCTAGAATAACATTCTTGTCATCCTTGTTATCATACACTCCTTTGGGATAGTTTTCTTCCATGCTGATCATTTGATTAGTCACCTTGAGCATCAGTTGGGATTGTTCTTCCAAAAACCTTTGTAGTGCTGGATCTTTATCACTATTGTTGGCTATGAACTGAGCTGTCAGTTGGTTTAACTGATGTTGGGTTGCTATGAGATCTTTCATGCTGTCAGCTTGGTTGGTGTTGATGTCATCAACCTTGGAGTCTTTTGGAGTAGTCATCTGTTTGGGTTGAAGGGAGGTTAGAATAGGCAAGATATTTCTAAGGACTTAATTCTAATCACACACATCACAATTCACATAAACAATGTTCATGCAATCACAAACCAAACATTTCACTCAAACATTGTTCAAGCACATACTTAGTCAACAAAATATTTTTGTTACTCACATGAGTTGGTGGTTTTGTCTTTAACTAAAATATGGTGGTCCATCTATAGGGTTCACTTGTGATTTTCCTTCCTTCTTGATTCTTCTTGTATGAGATCATGGTTTCCTTGAGAAAAACTCTTGGTTGCAAGACTTTAAAGTTGTTGATGGCTCCTTCTTATTTTGCATTCCCTCAGTCTCTAATTCTTGTGCAAGATTTCCTTGTTTCACTTGTGGTCCTTAGTAGTTTCCAAGTTGGAAGTCCTTGGGAAATATGCTGAAGATGTTGAAGTCATTAGAGTTGAAGAAGTTGAAGAAGTCCTTTGCACATGGTGTAGTCTTTGGCCATGGGGTAGGTTTTTCCATCAAGTTGAAGTAGAAGAGATATAGAGTTGACACCAAAATGGTTAAGGAAAGAATTTACAAGTGTTTTTGTAAATAAGTTTTTGGAACAAATACACTCCTATTTTTCTAAGGGTTTTTGTCCAATCCTAGGGTTTACAAATCCTACAGGCAACACAACCTGGCTCTGATACCATCTGTAGAGGTCTCAACCTAATAAGGTAGATTCCTCCTGTGTTTTACAATGCTAGTCCCTGGATCAGTAGCTAGCATCCACAGTTAAGATGTAATATCAAGATACAAAGGTCATAACATAACTTTATAACCAGGAATAACATAATTTTTATTACATCTTACATAGCTCATTTGGCTATTATATTACATTGCAGCGGAATAACTATAGTCATGGGTCCTTCATCTTCAAAGTGCCACAGGCAGATGTTGGTTGTAGACTTTGTAATCCTAATCAATCAATCTTCACTAAAGACATTCAAACCTGCAACATTACAAGTTACAGCCACAAGGGTCAATACGTTTGAATTGTATTGGCAAGTTTCACTACTTTGTATATTATGAGTGGATCCTATCAATACATGCATATTTGGCTAAGTAGAGTTTAAGGCTTATTTGCATAAAGCAACATTTATCCTATCTTTTCAAAATGGTTTTGGTCCTTTGTCAAATCTCTTTTCCAAGTTCCTTGAACTCCTTGGTAGAAACTCAAGTGTTCAAGTCCTTGTCAAAAATCTCTTGAGCTTCTTGGTGACCCCAAGTGCAACAAGTTTTATCAAAATCTCATGAGTTCCTTGGTAACCCCAAGTACATCATGCTCTTGAGCACCTTGGTAACCCCAAGTGCATCAAGCTTAACAAAATCTCTTTGAATTCCTTGGTACCCCCAAGTGCATCAAGTTTTTATATTAGAAGTTGGAATGTCGAGATCTCCCATAGTTCAAACTTTAGTTGCTCAGTATTGTCCATAACCGGGGACACGGCTAAGTACTTAGATTTTATTAACTTCTGCAGAAGGAGTACACTTTACCCACATGTCACAATCCCATCCTTTTGCCACCAGTGGCCTAATGGATTAGTGCTCACCAAGATGGAGTACTGGAAGATTGAGAATGTGACGAAGTCTTTCCAAAGGGTCCTCCCATACACCATTGCTAGCTTGCCTTCAGCACCCATGAAGCATTCCAGATCCCCATGTCCAGTTAACTGAAGACAGTGCATGGGTCTTCCCAATGTAGTTGACTAAGCCAGAGCCATAATAGCATGTGGTTGCACACGAAAGCCACAATTGGAGAAACATGTTCAATCTCTAAGTTTCCTAGGTGGTTTTCTTTTGGAGCACAACACAAAGTGAATCCCATAGACATGGTTCCTTTTGCTGCCACCTTCTCCAAAACTTAAAGTGTCCACCACCTAGGTGGTTCATTGAGTCCTTGTTTTATTATGTAAAACACAAGTCCTTTTCTCATCCTTTGTAAAATCTCAACATGTGTCTCTTTTCAAAATATAGCATGGCTAAGCATATATCAACTACAAGATTTTCTCTAAGGAAAGTAAGGGCATCCTATTAGGATTTAGCATAGCATAAGTATAAATCATTTTCATGCATGTTTTCAAATCCACTAAGTATAATGAAAATAGTAGGACTTTTGTATGAGAGTGTAACTTGCCTTTTTGGTAGGGAATGGTGGTTCACTCCTTGATCTTGCTAGTCTCACACTTTGCTAATTTCACTACAATCAATCAAGCAAAACACCAAATCAACTAGCATTCCAAATAATCAAACAAACAATATTTCACACACACATAAAACTATGGGATCTAAATCATGCATGTAAGCATGCAAGAGATGGTTCTATTTGCAAAGATGGTCTTCACTAGGCTTCTAAACTTTGTAAGGTCCAAAGTGGTTATTTTTCTAAGTGGAAAATTCATTAGTAAAAGGATTTTGTCCAAAACCATTTTTAAATCCAATCATCATTTTATGTGGTGGAAAATATTTTTATCAAAGCAACAACTTTAAGTTTGTTCATCAAATAAGTTGTTGTTTCCCAAAACTTGGTGTTTTAGGGTCAGTAGGTTTGATCCAAATCATTTTCCCAAAATTTTCTTTATAAAAACATTTTCATATCAAAACCACTCTTTTTATTTTGGCTAGAAATGACTAAATCAAGTAATTCAACCTAAATCTTACCAAAATCATTTTTAACACCAAGGGTTGGTTCCTAGGGTCAGTAAGGTCTCAACAATCCAATTTGCAAAGGTTTTATCCTTAAATTCAATTTTAAACAATTTTTATACTCTAAACAAGCTCACAAAAGAATCTGCAAAAACAAACAAGCTAACAGATACTATTTACTAAACTAATTCCATGGTTGGCTAGGGCTTGCTCTCCTGAATTCATTGATATAAAATTTGTAATTTTTGGACGTGTGGTTTGAAAGTTACAGGGGTTTGAAGTTTGCAAATAATTCTGTTTTCAAATCTGTTTTTAAACAGATTAGGTGACAGCGGAGTGTTTTTACTGGACGATACCGATTCGGCTGGATCACGCGACGACAGCCGTTGGATTTCAGTTAAATCGTGCGGCACAGGCGGGCTCTTACCGCTTCGTTCTACTTCCTATCCTATCCACTGGATCAAGATCGGACGGCCCTCAGTGCCCGACCATAAGCTGGCGGCGATATGTTAACGGCGAGAGGCTGAGCGGCTAGTTGGCGGCGGCGCTGGCGAGGCAGGAAGCGAAACAGGGAGGGAGCAAGCTCACCGAGGTCGCGAGGATGAGGTGATGCTGTTCGTGTGGTCGTCGTGGCGAGGGGCGCACGGGGACGGGCAGGATTCTTCGCCGGAGTTGGTTCTGGCGACGGACGCGCGCGGTCGAGGTCGAGGACGTCGCTGGAGTTCGCCCTATGGCAAAATGGAGGCGCGGTCAGATGCGCAGGATCAAGACAATGCTATGTGCGTGATCGAGAAGTGTAGAGACGGTCTGGTTTCACCTGGGGAACGCGCCGGAGTTGGAGACAGACGCGGCGGTGCTCGGAGTTTGTCGAGGACGGTGTTCTGGGGCGCCCGCGGTCGAACGAAGAGCACAGGGAGGATTGTCTGGGAGTGGGGAGTCTGCTAGTGTGCTCGGAGAGGCAGGAGGCGGTGACACTTGGCCGGAATTCGACGAGGAAGGTCGTCGGAACAGAGAGGCTTGGGGAGGAATTGAGGCGGCCTGGGGGCGTGATACTGCGGGGTGACAGAGGGGAAACAGAGAGGAGGGGCGAGCGATTTAAGGTGCGTGGTCAAGGAGAGGTAAAGGCCCGGCATTATGACGAATTGAAGCCGCGGGATTACTGCAGGAAACGGCGACGAGGGGGAAGAAGGGTCGTGCGGGTGGGGAGGAAGAACAGGAGGAGTGGGGTCCGCTGGTCAGTGGGAAAAGAAACGAGGGGGAGGGTCCACTGGTCATTGGTTCTGTAGGTCAGAATCTGGGTGCAAATTATTTTCTTTCGGGGAGAGGGGAAATTGGCTGTTGGGCTGTTGGGCTGGGCCTGATGGTTGGGCTGCTCGTTTTGTTCTATTTTTTTTCTGTCTGACTTCTTTTCCTTTTCTATTTCTATTTTTATGTTTTGAATTTGAATCAATTATTCATTCACTCACACCATTCAAATAATTCAAACTTATAATGAGTTTTTGGTTCTGTTTATCAACATAAACCATATAATAAAATAATGTTTTTTATTATTTTTAGAACCATTCATTAATTAAATAAAATGGTTCATTAGTTATTTAATAAAATAGGGTTTGATTTAATTAATAGAATCTCCATTTAAAATCCAAATATTTTCAAAACCAAATCAGTAGGTTTTATTTGGAAATAAAGAATATTTGGAAATCTTGCTTTAAAATAAAATAACCTTTTACTTTAAGTCCATTAATAATTAAATAAAGTAGACTTTCATTATTAAATCAAATAGGATTTATTTTATTTAAAATATTTATTCTGAATCTAAAATAGGGACAAAACACTTTAGTAGGTTTTATTTGAGAATATAAAATATTTGGAAAACTTATTTAAAATAACTTAATAAGTTTTGATGTTTTTATTAAAATGGTAAAACCTTTTATTTAAATAAAATTTGGATATTAATTCCTTATTATTTTATTTAAATAGACCTTTAATATTTTTAAACAATACAAAACATTTTATTTCCAAATCTTGGCCAAGGTTTAATTTGGCTTTATAAAATAATCTTTATTTATAAATCCACCTTTTCCTTTAAAAACAAAATCTTTTATTTAAAAGATCAATAATGGTATTTCCAAAACATTTTATTTTCCTCTATTTAAAATGTTTATCTTTTTAAATTCCTTTAGGATTTTATTTAATCCAAATTGGTTTGAGGTTCCAATTGAATTCAAAATGTTTCTTCTGGCCCTGAAAATCCAACAAAGTTTTATTTTATTCATTTATTTTTTTCACATTACAAGATTTGGAAAATCTTGGGATGTGACAGGCTACCACCCTTAAAATAAATCTCGTCCCGAGATTTGGGAAGGCTGGGGTTACAAGCAAGTTCAAAACAACTAGGGTACTACCACCCTTAAAAAAAATTCAAACAAAATTACATATTGTCCTTCTTGGGATCCTGGGAAAATTTCTCTAAGCAAACAGTTGTATTAATGTCCTTAATTTCCATGCTTGACTCATGGGCCAAGGTTGAGTTTCTCCATAGGCTTGTTCAACTTGTTCTTCATCTTTTCTGGACAGTTGCTTGCATAGTGTCCTGGGTTCTTACAGTTGAAACAATGAATGTCCTTGAGTTCTTTACGTGGCTCTTGTGGACAAGTTGCTACATAGTGGCCTAACTCTTTGCAGTTGTTGCACCACACTTGGTCAATCTCTTTATTCTTCTTGTTCTCTGGGCATCCACTGGAGTAGTGTCCCATTTCCTTACATTTACGACATTGCGCAAGGATCATGTCTTGCTTTTGTTTCTTAAGTTTCTTTGATCCTTTGAATTGGGTTGTCTTGTTTTGAGGTATAAGTGGTCCTTTTCCCTTGGTAGACTTGGATCCTTCTTGTTTCCTTTGTTCCACCATGGAGTAGATAGGACATTGGTTAGGAGTATGATCACTTCCTTCACATAGGTAGCAAGTGGCTTGAGAGGTAGGGCATTGTCCAATAGGATGTTCTTCTTCACAATTGGGGCATTGTCCTTCATGCTCCTTGGAAGTATGATCCTTGTCTCCACAAATAATGCAAGCTGGGGCTCCATCTAGAATAACATTCTTGTCATCCTTGTTATCATACACTCCTTTGGGATAGTTTTCTTCCATGCTGATCATTTGATTAGTCACCTTGAGCATCAGTTGGGATTGTTCTTCCAAAAACCTTTGTAGTGCTGGATCTTTATCACTATTGTTGGCTATGAACTGAGCTGTCAGTTGGTTTAACTGATGTTGGGTTGCTATGAGATCTTTCATGCTGTCAGCTTGGTTGGTGTTGATGTCATCAACCTTGGAGTCTTTTGGAGTAGTCATCTGTTTGGGTTGAAGGGAGGTTAGAATAGGCAAGATATTTCTAAGGACTTAATTCTAATCACACACATCACAATTCACATAAACAATGTTCATGCAATCACAAACCAAACATTTCACTCAAACATTGTTCAAGCACATACTTAGTCAACAAAATATTTTTGTTACTCACATGAGTTGGTGGTTTTGTCTTTAACTAAAATATGGTGGTCCATCTATAGGGTTCACTTGTGATCTTTCCTTCCTTCTTGATTCTTCTTGTATGAGATCATGGTTTCCTTGAGAAAAACTCTTGGTTGCAAGACTTTAAAGTTGTTGATGGCTCCTTCTTATTTTGCATTCCCTCAGTCTCTAATTCTTGTGCAAGATTTCCTTGTTTCACTTGTGGTCCTTAGTAGTTTCCAAGTTGGAAGTCCTTGGGAAATATGCTGAAGATGTTGAAGTCATTAGAGTTGAAGAAGTTGAAGAAGTCCTTTGCACATGGTGTAGTCTTTGGCCATGGGGTAGGTTTTTCCATCAAGTTGAAGTAGAAGAGATATAGAGTTGACACCAAAATGGTTAAGGAAAGAATTTACAAGTGTTTTTGTAAATAAGTTTTTGGAACAAATACACTCCTATTTTTCTAAGGGTTTTTGTCCAATCCTAGGGTTTACAAATCCTACAGGCAACACAACCTGGCTCTGATACCATCTGTAGAGGTCTCAACCCAATAAGGTAGATTCCTCCTGTGTTTTACAATGCTAGTCCCTGGATCAATAGCTAGCATCCACAGTTAAGATGTAATATCAAGATACAAAGGTCATAACATAACTTTATAACCAGGAATAACATAATTTTTATTACATCTTACATAGCTCATTTGGCTATTACATTACATTGCAGCGGAATAACTATAGTCATGGGTCCTTCATCTTCAAAGTGCCACAGGCAGATGTTGGTTGTAGACTTTGTAATCCTAATCAATCAATCTTCACTAAAGACATTCAAACCTGCAACATTACAAGTTACAGCCACAAGGGTCAATACGTTTGAATTGTATTGGCAAGTTTCACTACTTTGTATATTATGAGTGGATCCTATCAATACATGCATATTTGGCTAAGTAGAGTTTAAGGCTTATTTGCATAAAGCAACATTTATCCTATCTTTTCAAAATGGTTTTGGTCCTTTGTCAAATCTCTTTTCCAAGTTCCTTGAACTCCTTGGTAGAAACTCAAGTGTTCAAGTCCTTGTCAAAAATCTCTTGAGCTTCTTGGTGACCCCAAGTGCAACAAGTTTTATCAAAATCTCATGAGTTCCTTGGTAACCCCAAGTACATCATGCTCTTGAGCACCTTGGTAACCCCAAGTGCATCAAGCTTAACAAAATCTCTTTGAATTCCTTGGTACCCCCAAGTGCATCAAGTTTTTATATTAGAAGTTGGAATGTCGAGATCTCCCATAGTTCAAACTTTAGTTGCTCAGTATTGTCCATAACCGGGGACACGGCTAAGTACTTAGATTTTATTAACTTCTGCAGAAGGAGTACACTTTACCCACATGTCACAATCCCATCCTTTTGCCACCAGTGGCCTACTGGATTAGTGCTCACCAAGATGGAGTACTGGAAGATTGAGAATGTGACGAAGTCTTTCCAAAGGGTCCTCCCATACACCATTTCTAGCTTGCCTTCAGCACCCATGAAGCATTCCAGATCCCCATGTCCAGTTAACTGAAGACAGTGCATGGGTCTTCCCAATGTAGTTGACTAAGCCAGAGCCATAATAGCATGTGGTTGCACACGAAAGCCACAATTGGAGAAACATGTTCAATCTCTAAGTTTCCTAGGTGGTTTTCTTTTGGAGCACAACACAAAGTGAATCCCATAGACATGGTTCCTTTTGCTGCCACCTTCTCCAAAACTTAAAGTGTCCACCACCTAGGTGGTTCATTGAGTCCTTGTTTTATTATGTAAAACACAAGTCCTTTTCTCATCCTTTGTAAAATCTCAACATGTGTCTCTTTTCAAAATATAGCATGGCTAAGCATATATCAACTACAAGATTTTATCTAAGGAAAGTAAGGGCATCCTATTAGGATTTAGCATAGCATAAGTATAAATCATTTTCATGCATGTTTTCAAATCCACTAAGTATAATGAAAATAGTAGGACTTTTGTATGAGAGTGTAACTTGCCTTTTTGGTAGGGAATGGTGGTTCACTCCTTGATCTTGCTAGTCTCACACTTTGCTAATTTCACTACAATCAATCAATCAAAACACCAAATCAACTAGCATTCCAAATAATCAAACAAACAATATTTCACACACACATAAAACTATGGGATCTAAATCATGCATGTAAGCATGCAAGAGATGGTTCTATTTGCAAAGATGGTCTTCACTAGGCTTCTAAACTTTGTAAGGTCCAAAGTGGTTATTTTTCTAAGTGGAAAATTCATTAGTAAAAGGATTTTGTCCAAAACCATTTTTAAATCCAATCATCATTTTATGTGGTGGAAAATATTTTTATCAAAGCAACAACTTTAAGTTTGTTCATCAAATAAGTTGTTGTTTCCCAAAACTTGGTGTTTTAGGGTCAGTAGGTTTGATCCAAATCATTTTCCCAAAATTTTCTTTATAAAAACATTTTCATATCAAAACCACTCTTTTTATTTTGGCTAGAAATGACTAAATCAAGTAATTCAACCTAAATCTTACCAAAATCATTTTTAACACCAAGGGTTGGTTCCTAGGGTCAGTAAGGTCTCAACAATCCAATTTGCAAAGGTTTTATCCTTAAATTCAATTTTAAACAATTTTTATACTCTAAACAAGCTCACAAAAGAATCTGCAAAAACAAACAAGCTAACAGATACTATTTACTAAACTAATTCCATGGTTGGCTAGGGCTTGCTCTCCTGAATTCATTGATATAAAATTTGTAATTTTTGGACGTGTGGTTTGAAAGTTACAGGGGTTTGAAGTTTGCAAATAATTCTGTTTTCAAATCTGTTTTTAAACAGATTAGGTGACACGCGGAGTGTTTTTACTGGACGATACCGATTCGGCTGGATCACGCGACGACAGCCGTTGGATTTCAGTTAAATCGTGCGGCACAGGCGGGCTCATACCGCTTCGTTCTACTTCCTATCCTATCCACTGGATCAAGATCGGACGGCCCTCAGTGCCCGACCATAAGCTAGCGGCGATATGTTAACGGCGAGAGGCTGAGCGGCTAGTTGGCGGCGGCGCTGGCGAGGCAGGAAGCGAAACAGGGAGGGAGCAAGCTCACCGAGGTCGCGAGGATGAGGTGATGCTGTTCGTGTGGTCGTCGTGGCGAGGGGCGCACGGGGACGGGCAGGATTCTTCGCCGGAGTTGGTTCTGGCGACGGACGCGCGCGGTCGAGGTCGAGGACGTCGCTGGAGTTCGCCCTATGGCAAAATGGAGGCGCGGTCAGATGCGCAGGATCAAGACAATGTTATGTGCGTGATCGAGAAGTGTAGAGACGGTCTGGTTTCACCTGGGGAACGCGCCGGAGTTGGAGACAGACGCGGCGGTGCTCGGAGTTTGTCGAGGACGGTGTTCTGGGGCGCCCGCGGTCGAACGAAGAGCACATGGAGGATTGTCTGGGAGTGGGGAGTCTGCTAGTGTGCTCGGAGAGGCAGGAGGCGGTGACACTTGGCCGGAATTCGACGAGGAAGGTCGTCGGAACAGAGAGGCTTGGGGAGGAATTGAGGCGGCCTAGGGGCGTGATACTGCGGGGTGACAGAGGGGAAACGGAGAGGAGGGGCGAGCGATTTAAGGTGCATGGTCAAGGAGAGGTAAAGGCCCGGCATTATGACGAATTGAAGCCGCGGGATTACTGCAGGAAACGGCGACGAGGGGGAAGAAGGGTCGTGCGGGTGGGGAGGAAGAACAGGAGGAGTGGGGTCCGCTGGTCAGTGGGAAAAGAAACGAGGGGGAGGGTCCACTGGTCATTGGTTCTGTAGGTCAGAATCTGGGTGCAAATTATTTTCTTTCGGGGAGAGGGGAAATTGGCTGTTGGGCTGTTGGGCTGGGCCTGATGGTTGGGCTGCTCGTTTTGTTCTATTTTTTTTCTGTCTGACTTCTTTTCCTTTTCTATTTCTATTTTTATGTTTTGAATTTGAATCAATTATTCATTCACTCACACCATTCAAATAATTCAAACTTATAATGAGTTTTTGGTTCTGTTTATCAACATAAACCATATAATAAAATAATGTTTTTTTATTATTTTTAGAACCATTCATTAATTAAATAAAATGGTTCATTAGTTATTTAATAAAATAGGGTTTGATTTAATTAATAGAATCTCCATTTAAAATCCAAATATTTTCAAAACCAAATCAGTAGGTTTTATTTGGAAATAAAGAATATTTGGAAATCTTGCTTTAAAATAAAATAACCTTTTACTTTAAGTCCATTAATAATTAAATAAAGTAGACTTTCATTATTAAATCAAATAGGATTTATTTTATTTAAAATATTTATTCTGAATCTAAAATAGGGACAAAACACTTTAGTAGGTTTTATTTGAGAATATAAAATATTTGGAAAACTTATTTAAAATAACTTAATAAGTTTTGATGTTTTTATTAAAATGGTAAAACCTTTTATTTAAATAAAATTTGGATATTAATTCCTTATTATTTTATTTAAATAGACCTTTAATATTTTTAAACAATACAAAACATTTTATTTCCAAATCTTGGCCAAGGTTTAATTTGGCTTTATAAAATAATCTTTATTTATAAATCCACCTTTTCCTTTAAAAACAAAATCTTTTATTTAAAAGATCAATAATGGTATTTCCAAAACATTTTATTTTCCTCTATTTAAAATGTTTATCTTTTTAAATTCCTTTAGGATTTTATTTAATCCAAATTGGTTTGAGGTTCCAATTGAATTCAAAATGTTTCTTCTGGCCCTGAAAATCCAACAAAGTTTTATTTTATTCATTTATTTTTTTCACATTACAAGATTTGGAAAATCTTGGGATGTGACAGGCTACCACCCTTAAAATAAATCTCGTCCCGAGATTTGGGAAGGCTGGGGTTACAAGCAAGTTCAAAACAACTAGGGTACTACCACCCTTAAAAAAAATTCAAACAAAATTACATATTGTCCTTCTTGGGATCCTGGGAAAATTTCTCTAAGCAAACAGTTGTATTAATGTCCTTAATTTCCATGCTTGACTCATGGGCCAAGGTTGAGTTTCTCCATAGGCTTGTTCAACTTGTTCTTCATCTTTTCTGGACAGTTGCTTGCATAGTGTCCTGGGTTCTTACAGTTGAAACAATGAATGTCCTTGAGTTCTTTACGTGGCTCTTGTGGACAAGTTGCTACATAGTGGCCTAACTCTTTGCAGTTGTTGCACCACACTTGGTCAATCTCTTTATTCTTCTTGTTCTCTGGGCATCCACTGGAGTAGTGTCCCATTTCCTTACATTTACGACATTGCGCAAGGATCATGTCTTGCTTTTGTTTCTTAAGTTTCTTTGATCCTTTGAATTGGGTTGTCTTGTTTTGAGGTATAAGTGGTCCTTTTCCCTTGGTAGACTTGGATCCTTCTTGTTTCCTTTGTTCCACCATGGAGTAGATAGGACATTGGTTAGGAGTATGATCACTTCCTTCACATAGGTAGCAAGTGGCTTGAGAGGTAGGGCATTGTCCAATAGGATGTTCTTCTTCACAATTGGGGCATTGTCCTTCATGCTCCTTGGAAGTATGATCCTTGTCTCCACAAATAATGCAAGCTGGGGCTCCATCTAGAATAACATTCTTGTCATCCTTGTTATCATACACTCCTTTGGGATAGTTTTCTTCCATGCTGATCATTTGATTAGTCACCTTGAGCATCAGTTGGGATTGTTCTTCCAAAAACCTTTGTAGTGCTGGATCTTTATCACTATTGTTGGCTATGAACTGAGCTGTCAGTTGGTTTAACTGATGTTGGGTTGCTATGAGATCTTTCATGCTGTCAGCTTGGTTGGTGTTGATGTCATCAACCTTGGAGTCTTTTGGAGTAGTCATCTGTTTGGGTTGAAGGGAGGTTAGAATAGGCAAGATATTTCTAAGGACTTAATTCTAATCACACACATCACAATTCACATAAACAATGTTCATGCAATCACAAACCAAACATTTCACTCAAACATTGTTCAAGCACATACTTAGTCAACAAAATATTTTTGTTACTCACATGAGTTGGTGGTTTTGTCTTTAACTAAAATATGGTGGTCCATCTATAGGGTTCACTTGTGATCTTTCCTTCCTTCTTGATTCTTCTTGTATGAGATCATGGTTTCCTTGAGAAAAACTCTTGGTTGCAAGACTTTAAAGTTGTTGATGGCTCCTTCTTATTTTGCATTCCCTCAGTCTCTAATTCTTGTGCAAGATTTCCTTGTTTCACTTGTGGTCCTTAGTAGTTTCCAAGTTGGAAGTCCTTGGGAAATATGCTGAAGATGTTGAAGTCATTAGAGTTGAAGAAGTTGAAGAAGTCCTTTGCACATGGTGTAGTCTTTGGCCATGGGGTAGGTTTTTCCATCAAGTTGAAGTAGAAGAGATATAGAGTTGACACCAAAATGGTTAAGGAAAGAATTTACAAGTGTTTTTGTAAATAAGTTTTTGGAACAAATACACTCCTATTTTTCTAAGGGTTTTTGTCCAATCCTAGGGTTTACAAATCCTACAGGCAACACAACCTGGCTCTGATACCATCTGTAGAGGTCTCAACCCAATAAGGTAGATTCCTCCTGTGTTTTACAATGCTAGTCCCTGGATCAATAGCTAGCATCCACAGTTAAGATGTAATATCAAGATACAAAGGTCATAACATAACTTTATAACCAGGAATAACATAATTTTTATTACATCTTACATAGCTCATTTGGCTATTACATTACATTGCAGCGGAATAACTATAGTCATGGGTCCTTCATCTTCAAAGTGCCACAGGCAGATGTTGGTTGTAGACTTTGTAATCCTAATCAATCAATCTTCACTAAAGACATTCAAACCTGCAACATTACAAGTTACAGCCACAAGGGTCAATACGTTTGAATTGTATTGGCAAGTTTCACTACTTTGTATATTATGAGTGGATCCTATCAATACATGCATATTTGGCTAAGTAGAGTTTAAGGCTTATTTGCATAAAGCAACATTTATCCTATCTTTTCAAAATGGTTTTGGTCCTTTGTCAAATCTCTTTTCCAAGTTCCTTGAACTCCTTGGTAGAAACTCAAGTGTTCAAGTCCTTGTCAAAAATCTCTTGAGCTTCTTGGTGACCCCAAGTGCAACAAGTTTTATCAAAATCTCATGAGTTCCTTGGTAACCCCAAGTACATCATGCTCTTGAGCACCTTGGTAACCCCAAGTGCATCAAGCTTAACAAAATCTCTTTGAATTCCTTGGTACCCCCAAGTGCATCAAGTTTTTATATTAGAAGTTGGAATGTCGAGATCTCCCATAGTTCAAACTTTAGTTGCTCAGTATTGTCCATAACCGGGGACACGGCTAAGTACTTAGATTTTATTAACTTCTGCAGAAGGAGTACACTTTACCCACATGTCACAATCCCATCCTTTTGCCACCAGTGGCCTAATGGATTAGTGCTCACCAAGATGGAGTACTGGAAGATTGAGAATGTGACGAAGTCTTTCCAAAGGGTCCTCCCATACACCATTGCTAGCTTGCCTTCAGCACCCATGAAGCATTCCAGATCCCCATGTCCAGTTAACTGAAGACAGTGCATGGGTCTTCCCAATGTAGTTGACTAAGCCAGAGCCATAATAGCATGTGGTTGCACACGAAAGCCACAATTGGAGAAACATGTTCAATCTCTAAGTTTCCTAGGTGGTTTTCTTTTGGAGCACAACACAAAGTGAATCCCATAGACATGGTTCCTTTTGCTGCCACCTTCTCCAAAACTTAAAGTGTCCACCACCTAGGTGGTTCATTGAGTCCTTGTTTTATTATGTAAAACACAAGTCCTTTTCTCATCCTTTGTAAAATCTCAACATGTGTCTCTTTTCAAAATATAGCATGGCTAAGCATATATCAACTACAAGATTTTCTCTAAGGAAAGTAAGGGCATCCTATTAGGATTTAGCATAGCATAAGTATAAATCATTTTCATGCATGTTTTCAAATCCACTAAGTATAATGAAAATAGTAGGACTTTTGTATGAGAGTGTAACTTGCCTTTTTGGTAGGGAATGGTGGTTCACTCCTTGATCTTGCTAGTCTCACACTTTGCTAATTTCACTACAATCAATCAAGCAAAACACCAAATCAACTAGCATTCCAAATAATCAAACAAACAATATTTCACACACACATAAAACTATGGGATCTAAATCATGCATGTAAGCATGCAAGAGATGGTTCTATTTGCAAAGATGGTCTTCACTAGGCTTCTAAACTTTGTAAGGTCCAAAGTGGTTATTTTTCTAAGTGGAAAATTCATTAGTAAAAGGATTTTGTCCAAAACCATTTTTAAATCCAATCATCATTTTATGTGGTGGAAAATATTTTTATCAAAGCAACAACTTTAAGTTTGTTCATCAAATAAGTTGTTGTTTCCCAAAACTTGGTGTTTTAGGGTCAGTAGGTTTGATCCAAATCATTTTCCCAAAATTTTCTTTATAAAAACATTTTCATATCAAAACCACTCTTTTTATTTTGGCTAGAAATGACTAAATCAAGTAATTCAACCTAAATCTTACCAAAATCATTTTTAACACCAAGGGTTGGTTCCTAGGGTCAGTAAGGTCTCAACAATCCAATTTGCAAAGGTTTTATCCTTAAATTCAATTTTAAACAATTTTTATACTCTAAACAAGCTCACAAAAGAATCTGCAAAAACAAACAAGCTAACAGATACTATTTACTAAACTAATTCCATGGTTGGCTAGGGCTTGCTCTCCTGAATTCATTGATATAAAATTTGTAATTTTTGGACGTGTGGTTTGAAAGTTACAGGGGTTTGAAGTTTGCAAATAATTCTGTTTTCAAATCTGTTTTTAAACAGATTAGGTGACACGCGGAGTGTTTTTACTGGACGATACCGATTCGGCTGGATCACGCGACGACAGCCGTTGGATTTCAGTTAAATCGTGCGGCACAGGCAGGCTCTTACCGCTTCGTTCTACTTCCTATCCTATCCACTGGATCAAGATCGGACGACCCTCAGTGCCCGACCATAAGCTGGCGGCGATATGTTAACGGCGAGAGGCTGAGCGGCTAGTTGGCGGCGGCGCTGGCGAGGCAGGAAGCGAAACAGGGAGGGAGCAAGCTCACCGAGGTCGCGAGGATGAGGTGATGCTGTTCGTGTGGTCGTCGTGGCGAGGGGCGCACGGGGACGGGCAGGATTCTTCGCCGGAGTTGGTTCTGGCGACGGACGCGCGCGGTCGAGGTCGAGGACGTCGCTGGAGTTCGCCCTATGGCAAAATGGAGGCGCGGTCAGATGCGCAGGATCAAGACAATGCTATGTGCGTGATCGAGAAGTGTAGAGACGGTCTGGTTTCACCTGGGGAACGCGCCGGAGTTGGAGACAGACGCGGCGGTGCTCGGAGTTTGTCGAGGACGGTGTTCTGGGGCGCCCGCGGTCGAACGAAGAGCACAAGGAGGATTGTCTGGGAGTGGGGAGTCTGCTAGTGTGCTCGGAGAGGCAGGAGGCGGTGACACTTGGCCGGAATTCGACGAGGAAGGTCGTCGGAACAGAGAGGCTTGGGGAGGAATTGAGGCGGCCTGGGGGCGTGATACTGCGGGGTGACAGAGGGGAAACGGAGAGGAGGGGCGAGCGATTTAAGGTGCGTGGTCAAGGAGAGGTAAAGGCCCGGAATTATGACGAATTGAAGCCGCGGGATTACTGCAGGAAACGGCGACGAGGGGGAAGAAGGGTCGTGCGGGTGGGGAGGAAGAACAGGAGGAGTGGGGTCCGCTGGTCAGTGGGAAAAGAAACGAGGGGGAGGGTACACTGGTCATTGGTTCTGTAGGTCCGAATCTGGGTGCAAATTATTTTCTTTCGGGGAAAGGGGAAATTGGCTGTTGGGCTGTTGGGCTGGGCCTGATGGTTGGGCTGCTCGTTTTGTTCTATTTTTTTTCTGTCTGACTTCTTTTCCTTTTCTATTTCTATTTTTATGTTTTGAATTTGAATCAATTATTCATTCACTCACACCATTCAAATAATTCAAACTTATAATGAGTTTTTGGTTCTGTTTATCAACATAAACCATATAATAAAATAATGTTTTTTATTATTTTTAGAACCATTCATTAATTAAATAAAATGGTTCATTAGTTATTTAATAAAATAGGGTTTGATTTAATTAATAGAATCTCCATTTAAAATCCAAATATTTTCAAAACCAAATCAGTAGGTTTTATTTGGAAATAAAGAATATTTGGAAATCTTGCTTTAAAATAAAATAACCTTTTACTTTAAGTCCATTAATAATTAAATAAAGTAGACTTTCATTATTAAATCAAATAGGATTTATTTTATTTAAAATATTTATTCTGAATCTAAAATAGGGACAAAACACTTTAGTAGGTTTTATTTGAGAATATAAAATATTTGGAAAACTTATTTAAAATAACTTAATAAGTTTTGATGTTTTTATTAAAATGGTAAAACCTTTTATTTAAATAAAATTTGGATATTAATTCCTTATTATTTTATTTAAATAGACCTTTAATATTTTTAAACAATACAAAACATTTTATTTCCAAATCTTGGCCAAGGTTTAATTTGGCTTTATAAAATAATCTTTATTTATAAATCCACCTTTTCCTTTAAAAACAAAATCTTTTATTTAAAAGATCAATAATGGTATTTCCAAAACATTTTATTTTCCTCTATTTAAAATGTTTATCTTTTTAAATTCCTTTAGGATTTTATTTAATCCAAATTGGTTTGAGGTTCCAATTGAATTCAAAATGTTTCTTCTGGCCCTGAAAATCCAACAAAGTTTTATTTTATTCATTTATTTTTTTCACATTACAAGATTTGGAAAATCTTGGGATGTGACAGGCTACCACCCTTAAAATAAATCTCGTCCCGAGATTTGGGAAGGCTGGGGTTACAAGCAAGTTCAAAACAACTAGGGTACTACCACCCTTAAAAAAAATTCAAACAAAATTACATATTGTCCTTCTTGGGATCCTGGGAAAATTTCTCTAAGCAAACAGTTGTATTAATGTCCTTAATTTCCATGCTTGACTCATGGGCCAAGGTTGAGTTTCTCCATAGGCTTGTTCAACTTGTTCTTCATCTTTTCTGGACAGTTGCTTGCATAGTGTCCTGGGTTCTTACAGTTGAAACAATGAATGTCCTTGAGTTCTTTACGTGGCTCTTGTGGACAAGTTGCTACATAGTGGCCTAACTCTTTGCAGTTGTTGCACCACACTTGGTCAATCTCTTTATTCTTCTTGTTCTCTGGGCATCCACTGGAGTAGTGTCCCATTTCCTTACATTTACGACATTGCGCAAGGATCATGTCTTGCTTTTGTTTCTTAAGTTTCTTTGATCCTTTGAATTGGGTTGTCTTGTTTTGAGGTATAAGTGGTCCTTTTCCCTTGGTAGACTTGGATCCTTCTTGTTTCCTTTGTTCCACCATGGAGTAGATAGGACATTGGTTAGGAGTATGATCACTTCCTTCACATAGGTAGCAAGTGGCTTGAGAGGTAGGGCATTGTCCAATAGGATGTTCTTCTTCACAATTGGGGCATTGTCCTTCATGCTCCTTGGAAGTATGATCCTTGTCTCCACAAATAATGCAAGCTGGGGCTCCATCTAGAATAACATTCTTGTCATCCTTGTTATCATACACTCCTTTGGGATAGTTTTCTTCCATGCTGATCATTTGATTAGTCACCTTGAGCATCAGTTGGGATTGTTCTTCCAAAAACCTTTGTAGTGCTGGATCTTTATCACTATTGTTGGCTATGAACTGAGCTGTCAGTTGGTTTAACTGATGTTGGGTTGCTATGAGATCTTTCATGCTGTCAGCTTGGTTGGTGTTGATGTCATCAACCTTGGAGTCTTTTGGAGTAGTCATCTGTTTGGGTTGAAGGGAGGTTAGAATAGGCAAGATATTTCTAAGGACTTAATTCTAATCACACACATCACAATTCACATAAACAATGTTCATGCAATCACAAACCAAACATTTCACTCAAACATTGTTCAAGCACATACTTAGTCAACAAAATATTTTTGTTACTCACATGAGTTGGTGGTTTTGTCTTTAACTAAAATATGGTGGTCCATCTATAGGGTTCACTTGTGATCTTTCCTTCCTTCTTGATTCTTCTTGTATGAGATCATGGTTTCCTTGAGAAAAACTCTTGGTTGCAAGACTTTAAAGTTGTTGATGGCTCCTTCTTATTTTGCATTCCCTCAGTCTCTAATTCTTGTGCAAGATTTCCTTGTTTCACTTGTGGTCCTTAGTAGTTTCCAAGTTGGAAGTCCTTGGGAAATATGCTGAAGATGTTGAAGTCATTAGAGTTGAAGAAGTTGAAGAAGTCCTTTGCACATGGTGTAGTCTTTGGCCATGGGGTAGGTTTTTCCATCAAGTTGAAGTAGAAGAGATATAGAGTTGACACCAAAATGGTTAAGGAAAGAATTTACAAGTGTTTTTGTAAATAAGTTTTTGGAACAAATACACTCCTATTTTTCTAAGGGTTTTTGTCCAATCCTAGGGTTTACAAATCCTACAGGCAACACAACCTGGCTCTGATACCATCTGTAGAGGTCTCAACCCAATAAGGTAGATTCCTCCTGTGTTTTACAATGCTAGTCCCTGGATCAATAGCTAGCATCCACAGTTAAGATGTAATATCAAGATACAAAGGTCATAACATAACTTTATAACCAGGAATAACATAATTTTTATTACATCTTACATAGCTCATTTGGCTATTACATTACATTGCAGCGGAATAACTATAGTCATGGGTCCTTCATCTTCAAAGTGCCACAGGCAGATGTTGGTTGTAGACTTTGTAATCCTAATCAATCAATCTTCACTAAAGACATTCAAACCTGCAACATTACAAGTTACAGCCACAAGGGTCAATACGTTTGAATTGTATTGGCAAGTTTCACTACTTTGTATATTATGAGTGGATCCTATCAATACATGCATATTTGGCTAAGTAGAGTTTAAGGCTTATTTGCATAAAGCAACATTTATCCTATCTTTTCAAAATGGTTTTGGTCCTTTGTCAAATCTCTTTTCCAAGTTCCTTGAACTCCTTGGTAGAAACTCAAGTGTTCAAGTCCTTGTCAAAAATCTCTTGAGCTTCTTGGTGACCCCAAGTGCAACAAGTTTTATCAAAATCTCATGAGTTCCTTGGTAACCCCAAGTACATCATGCTCTTGAGCACCTTGGTAACCCCAAGTGCATCAAGCTTAACAAAATCTCTTTGAATTCCTTGGTACCCCCAAGTGCATCAAGTTTTTATATTAGAAGTTGGAATGTCGAGATCTCCCATAGTTCAAACTTTAGTTGCTCAGTATTGTCCATAACCGGGGACACGGCTAAGTACTTAGATTTTATTAACTTCTGCAGAAGGAGTACACTTTACCCACATGTCACAATCCCATCCTTTTGCCACCAGTGGCCTACTGGATTAGTGCTCACCAAGATGGAGTACTGGAAGATTGAGAATGTGACGAAGTCTTTCCAAAGGGTCCTCCCATACACCATTGCTAGCTTGCCTTCAGCACCCATGAAGCATTCCAGATCCCCATGTCCAGTTAACTGAAGACAGTGCATGGGTCTTCCCAATGTAGTTGACTAAGCCAGAGCCATAATAGCATGTGGTTGCACACGAAAGCCACAATTGGAGAAACATGTTAAATCTCTAAGTTTCCTAGGTGGTTTTCTTTTGGAGCACAACACAAAGTGAATCCCATAGACATGGTTCCTTTTGCTGCCACCTTCTCCAAAACTTAAAGTGTCCACCACCTAGGTGGTTCATTGAGTCCTTGTTTTATTATGTAAAACACAAGTCCTTTTCTCATCCTTTGTAAAATCTCAACATGTGTCTCTTTTCAAAATATAGCATGGCTAAGCATATATCAACTACAAGATTTTCTCTAAGGAAAGTAAGGGCATCCTATTAGGATTTAGCATAGCATAAGTATAAATCATTTTCATGCATGTTTTCAAATCCACTAAGTATAATGAAAATAGTAGGACTTTTGTATGAGAGTGTAACTTGCCTTTTTGGTAGGGAATGGTGGTTCACTCCTTGATCTTGCTAGTCTCACACTTTGCTAATTTCACTACAATCAATCAAGCAAAACACCAAATCAACTAGCATTCCAAATAATCAAACAAACAATATTTCACACACACATAAAACTATGGGATCTAAATCATGCATGTAAGCATGCAAGAGATGGTTCTATTTGCAAAGATGGTCTTCACTAGGCTTCTAAACTTTGTAAGGTCCAAAGTGGTTATTTTTCTAAGTGGAAAAGTCATTGGTAAAAGGATTTTGTCCAAAACCATTTTTAAATCCAATCATCATTTTATGTGGTGGAAAATATTTTTATCAAAGCAACAACTTTAAGTTTGTTCATCAAATAAGTTGTTGTTTCCCAAAACTTGGTGTTTTAGGGTCAGTAGGTTTGATCCAAATCATTTTCCCAAAATTTTCTTTATAAAAACATTTTCATATCAAAACCACTCTTTTTATTTTGGCTAGAAATGACTAAATCAAGTAATTCAACCTAAATCTTACCAAAATCATTTTTAACACCAAGGGTTGGTTCCTAGGGTCAGTAAGGTCTCAACAATCCAATTTGCAAAGGTTTTATCCTTAAATTCAATTTTAAACAATTTTTATACTCTAAACAAGCTCACAAAAGAATCTGCAAAAACAAACAAGCTAATAGATACTATTTACTAAACTAATTCCATGGTTGGCTAGGGCTTGCTCTCCTGAATTCATTGATATAAAATTTGTAATTTTTGGACGTGTGGTTTGAAAGTTACAGGGGTTTGAAGTTTGCAAATAATTCTGTTTTCAAATCTGTTTTTAAACAGATTAGGTGACACGCGGCATGTTTTTACTAGACGATACCGATTCGGCTGGATCACGCGATGACAGCCGTTGGATTTCAGTTAAATCGTGCGGCACAGGCGGGCTCTTACCGCTTCGTTCTACTTCCTATCCTATCCACTGGATCAAGATCGGACGGCCCTCAGTGCCCGACCATAAGCTGGCGGCGATATGTTAACGGCGAGCGGCGGAGCGGCCAGTTGGCAGCGGCGCTGGCGAGGCAGGAAGCGAAACAGGGAGGGAGCAAGCTCACCGAGGTCGCGAGGATGAGGTGATGCTGTTCGTGTGGTCGTCGTGGCGAGGGGCGCACGGGGACGGGCAGGATTCTGCGCCGGAGTTGGTTCTGGCGACGGACGCGCGCGGTCGAGGTCGAGGTCGAGGACGTGGCTGGAGTTCTCCCTATGGCAAAATGGAGGTGCGGTCAGATGCGCAGGATCAAGACAATGCTATGTGCGTGATCGAGAAGTGTAGAGACGGTCTGGTTTCACCTGGGGAACGCGCCGGAGTTGGAGACAGACGCGACGGTGCTCGGAGTTTGTCGAGGACGGTGTTCTGGGATGCCCGCGGTCGAACGAAGAGCACAGGGAGGATTGTCTGGGAGTGGGGAGTCTGCTAGTGTGCTCGGAGAGGCAGGAGGCGGTGACACTTGGCCGAAATTCGACGAGGAAGCTCGTCGGAACAGAGAGGCTCGGGGAGGAATTGAGGCGGCCTGGGGGCGTGATACTGCGGGGTGACAGAGGGGAAACGGAGAGGAGGGGCGAGCGATTTAAGGTGCGTGGTCAAGGCGAGGTAAAGGCCCGGCATTATGACGAATTGAAGCCGCGGGATTACTGCAGGAAACGGCGACGATGGGGAAGAAGGGTCGTGCGGGTGGGGAGGAAGAACAGGAGGAGTGGGGTCCGCTGGTCAGTGGGAAAAGAAACGAGGGGGAGGGTCCACTGGTCATTGGTTCTGTGGGTCAGAATCTGGGTGCAAATTATTTTCTTTCGGGGAGAGGGGAAATTGGCTGTTGGGCTGGGCCTGATGGTTGGGCTGCTCGTTTTGTTCTATTTTTTTTTCTGTCTGACTTCTTTTCCTTTTCTATTTCTATTTTTCTGTTTTGAATTTGAATCAATTATTCATTCACTCACACCATTCAAATAATTCAAACTTATAATGAGTTTTTGGTTCTGTTTATCAACATAAACCATATAATAAAATACTGTTTTTTATTATTTTAGAACCATTCTTCAATTAAATAAAATGGTTCATTAGTTATTTAATAAAATAGGGTTTGATTTAATTAATAGAATCTCCATTCAAAATCCAAATATTTTCAAAACCAAATCAGTAGGTTTTATTTGGAAATAAAGAATATTTGGAAATCTTGCTTTAAAATAAAATAACCTTTTACTTTAAGTCCATTAATAATTAAATAAAGTAGACTTTCATTATTAAATCAAATAGGATTTATTTTATTTAAAATATTTATTCTGAATCTAAAATAGGGACAAAACACTTTAGTAGGTTTTATTTGAGAATATAAAATATTTGGAAAACTTATTTAAAATAACTTAATAAGTTTTGATGTTTTTATTAAAATGGTAAAACCTTTTATTTAAATAAAATTTGGATATTAATTCCTTATTATTTTATTTAAATAGACCTTTAATATTTTTAAACAATACAAACATTTTATTTCCAAATCTTGGCCAAGGTTTAATTTGGCTTTATAAAATAATCTTTATTTATAAATCCACCTTTTCCTTTAAAAACAAAATCTTTTATTTAAAAGATCAATAATGGTATTTCCAAAACATTTTATTTTCCTCTATTTAAAATGTTTATCTTTTTAAATTCCTTTAGGATTTTATTTAATCCAAATTGGTTTGAGGTTCCAATTGAATTCAAAATGTTTCTTCTGGCCCTGAAAATCCAACAAAGTTTTATTTTATTCATTTATTTTTTTCACATTACAAGATTTGGAAAATCTTGGGATGTGACAAAGACCCTCACCTGAAATTGTAAGGAAACAGTATGTGGTCAGAGAAATTTTGCTCCATTAGAAACCTTAGAAGGTTTTCCTCCGTCTCCTCGGGGTTATTCGTTAGCATGGCTATATGTACTTTATCTGGGTCAATGAACCCAATATTGTAGATTCTTTTTCTTTTACATTCCAGGATCTTCATTCTGTATAATAAGGATAATCACATGTTCCGAACTGAACAACTGAAAACTGAACATGTAGACAATAAATTCAACAACTTACAAACAATAGCAGCTGAGGATGGATTTGTCTAGGGCATCGAGATGGTATAACTGGGACAGTTCTGGAAACTCAATATGTACCTCTTCGGGTATGAAGTAGTACTCACGTGGGACTTTGGCTATGATCATTATTCTCCCCTGCTTCATGACCGCCGAGTACCATTGCTGGAGATTCCGCATTTGTGTTGGCAGTTCTCTTAGCCTCTCTTTGCTGACCAAATCCTCACCTGCGACATATTTAGGGGCTAGTGGCATCTTGGGTAGATGGTCGAGTTGGAGGCCTAACAGTTCATCAAGTGTAATTTCCATGCTGGCCGCCAACTCTGCAGCTATTGACATATCAAGTGGCTATTGTGCGAGGAGTGGAACATTATGTGAAACCACCTTGAGGGGTGCGATCGTTTGTTTTGCCTGTTATCCGAGAAGGGGAACGTCTGATTTTTTACCGATTGCATTTTTGGTCCCGCTTGCACCAGTGCTTGCTGATTTTTTACCGCTTGCACTTGATTTGCTTGATTTGCTCTTTGCCACTTCTTTTTGAAGTGTGCGTAAATAGTCATATGGCTTATGGTGCAACTCATATTGCGATGGTGTATTCAGAAAATCAAGTGCATATGCCTTTTGCTTCTCGGTGTATATCGGAGCGGGCTCGGGTTTCTTCTTCTCAAAATGTGCCACCACATCGGCCTTTGATATCGCTGCAGATTCCGCATCAGTACGATCGTAAGGTCTGATGGGAAGATTCTGATGAGGCACTGTTGGGAGGGGCGGCATTTTCCGTTTTGGGTTGCCGCGTCCTTTAGTACTCACTGACGGAGCACACTTCCGTTTAATGTCCTTAGCGGGCGGCGAAGACTACTGAGCCTGCGACAGAGACCGAGATGGACTCGGGATGTGGTGGTCGTAGTCATCATGGGGTGGGCTTCTTGGAGGTGATGGACGTGGAGGTGAAGGAGACCTGCAACGACTCGGAGGCGGTAGTGTTATCCTTGGAGCCGAGCCTGGAAATCGTATGTTGTTCTTTTCCCAAACAATGATCCCACCAAGTACTTCTCCTAGTGTGATCTCACCTTCAGGTCCAGGGATGTCAAGATCCATTGACTCTCACTCCTTTACGATTTGATCCACCCCGACTTTAGCATAGCCAGTTGGAATCTCACGGCCATGCCAACGTGCGTCAGGCGGACAAGGCAAAGCCGATCCGACCGCCACCTTCACAGATACGTTCTTCAATTTTTTATGGATCTCACAAGGTATCTGCTCCTTAATTCCATCCACGGGGTAGCCGGGACCGCCATCTGTAGTATAGGATGCATCGTTAGACGAGACCTCCGATTCAGCGACGCTGCTTCTCCGCTGAGATGGGTTGGCGGTAATATCGAGTGGAGTATCTTGCTGCAAGCGCGCTATTCCTCTAAGTTCGTCGATCTGCTGCTGTTGCTTGTCAAGTCTTCCTAGCAGCTACTTGAACTTGTTTGCCTCCTCCTCCTCCCGTCGTTTCTTTGATCTTGCTCGGATTCTATAGTTACCTTGGTCCTTAGGAAACCCAGTCTCCCACGTGAAACTCCCGTCAGGGCCTCAGACTCATCCTGTATGTTCGCGATTCCCGAGGACCAAGGTCAGCAAGTCATTCTCTCTATCGGGATGAAACTGTTTGATTCCATCTTTAATATCTTTGACCACTTTTAGCCATGCAGTCCTGGGTACCTTTATCCCGTAACTGCAAACAAGGTCCCCTGTAAGTTCGTCATATGTACTCCCATGCCCAAGGAACCAATTTCTTGCCCTCAAATCCCATTCTTCACGAATTGGTTCTGGAATGATCCCTTTATTATGAAGCTCTTTCTCTTTTGTATCCCACTTAGGCATGGCAGCCGCATATCTCCCTGGCCCCAAGTTATGGTGATATTTATTCTTCGCAGCATTTATCTTGTTTTTTTTCTGACTTTTCCTCTGCAACTCCTGACCTCCTATACAGCACAAATGCATCCTAGTAAGGCTGTTGCTTCGCTAGATAGCCTTCGAATAATGGGGTTTTCTTGTCCTTCTGATACTGTTGCCATAATGACTTCTTCCAGTTCTTGAATAGTTCGGCCATCTTCTTTAGTGCGAACTACTTGACTTTCTTTCTCATTTCAGCAGTCTCGTCCTCAGTGTCACATTCTGGCAGCTTGAAATGTCCCATTAGGTAATTAAAGAGTTCATCTTTGAACCTATCGTCGATATACACATCACTCCATTTCGCCTCTTTGGGCTTATTCCACTCCCGAACAGTGATCGGGGTGCGATCTCTAGCAACAACTCCGCATTGTTGTACAGATAGTTGTTTTGTTTTCTTTGGTTCTAATGGTTCGCCATCTCCTGAAACCTCTGTAATTTTATAAACAGTACCCAGGGGCAACTTTTTGGCTGGGCCGCGCTTAGTTTTCTTGCTCGATGTAGAGGCCTAAGAGAAGAAACATTCGTCAACATTATATATATACAACTAGGTACATCTAGTGACGATCATCGGACATCATATATATATACCTCGTCGGTCTGCGTTACGCGTCCATGGGCTTCTTCCTCTTGTCTGTTGGTCTCCTCTCCCTCACCGGATGAGTTCAGATACCTCGAGGGAGATCCCTCATCGGCATCGTGAATCATATCCTCGAGCAAGTGTTCCGAATCTAGGTCTCTGCGGACTGGGGGACTAGGTGGATCCATAGTTCCTGCAAAATGCACACAATATTTATTCGAACTTAAAAAAATAAAACCTAAACCCCGAAACCCGGAGGTGCGGTGGGCGGTGGCCGGTGATGGTGGCCGCGGGAGAGGCGGTCGACTAAGCGGCTTCCCGCGAGAACCACCACCCTAAACCCTACACCCAGAGGTGCGGTGGGCGGTGGCCGGTGATGGTGGCCGCGGGAGAGGCGGGCGACTAAGCGGCTTCCCGCGAGAACCACCACCCTAACCCTAACTCTGGTCACCACCCTAAACCCTAAACCCGGAGGTGTGGTGGGCGGTGGCCGGTGATGGTGGCCGCGGGAGAGGCGGGCGACTAAGCCCTATTATAAACATAACTTACAATATTATAAATCTCATACCCTAAAAATAATAAACTAATCCTAAACTAAATACACTAATCCTAATCCTAAACTACATACATTATATACACTATATACACAAAAAAAGAACTTACACTATGTACTAATCCTAAACTACATACACTATATATACTAATCCTAATCCTAAACTACATCACTATATACACTACTCACCTAATAAACTATACACACTACTCACCTAATAAACTATAGTAATACACTATATACACTAATCCTAATAAACTATATACATTAAACTAAAAAATTAATCCTAAATAAAAAAATCCTAACTAATCCTAATTAATCCCAACCCTAACTACTCACCGGCGGTGGTGGCGGCGGCGGCGGGCAGTGGCGCTGGCGGCGGGCGCGTGCGCTTTGTCGGAGTGGCGGCGGTGGCGCGACCGAGCTCGATCGGGAGGCGTGCGGGGCGCGGGTGCGCGGGGTGCGGGGCGCGGCGGGCTCGGCAGTGGACGACAGAGAGAGGGGTCGTCTGCGGCGGTTCTCGCGGCGGCAGCCTGGCGGCGTCGGCGTTGCTGGCTCCACTTCTCCCGGTGCGTGGAATGCACCGGGGGAGAAGGCATACTTTTATACCCCCCACCTTTAGTCCTGGTCCGTGGCACCAGCCGGGACTAAAGGGGGGTCTCTAGTCCGGGACTAAAGGTGGTGGTGGTGGGGGGGGGGGTTTCATTTTTCGCGCGCTGGGGCCAGACCTTTAGTCCCGGCTGGTAAACTGGGCCGGGACTAAAGGCCCAAATTTGCGCGCTGGACCAAAACCCCAAGCGCGTGTGCTTTTTTTTTGCAAATTTTCAAAAATATCATTTAAAACATTTAAATTATACTTTTTTGCATACTTGTGAATTTGACAAAACTTTCAACATGAAAAGTTCTTGAATTTGAATAATTAATCCAAATCCATTTTCTGTTTTATCAAATAATTATTTTAAATAGTCAAATTATTAACCATTTTGCCATTATTAATTTAAAAATGCATTAACTATTATTTTTTGCATACTTGTGAATTTGACAAAACTTTCAACATGAAAAGTTCTTGAATTTGAATAAATAATCCAAATCCATTTTCTGTTTTATCAAATAATTATTTTAAATAGTCAAATTATTAACCATTTTCCATTATCAATTTAAAAATGCATTAACTATTATTTTTTGCATATTTTTGAATCTCACTAAACTTTCAACATGAAAAGTTCTTGAATTTGAATAATTAATCCAAATCCATTTTATGTTTTATCAAATAATTATTTTAAATAGTCAAATTATTAACCATTTTGCCATTATCAATTTAAAAATGCATTAACTATTATTTTTTGCATATTTTTGAATCTCACTAAACTTTCAACATGAAAAGTTCTTGAATTTGAATAATTAATCCAAATCCATTTTCTGAATAAGATTTAGTACCGGTTGTATCCACTAATAGGGACTAAATATTTTCCCGCCATTTCTCACCGCTTCCGGCCAAGTTTTTCCGTCCTTTCTTCTGAACTGAGCTTTTAGTCCCGGTAGTAGCCACTGACAGGGACTAAAGATATTTCCCGCCATTTTCCACCACATCACGCCATGTTTTCCCGCCCTTTTCATCTATATATAGGCCGACCGCGCCATGGTTATGCACACATCCACACCTTCCTCTCTCACAGAAATGGACAGCGCCTACTGGGCCATTCCGACCCTCGAGGAGACGGAGGCGCTGTGCGCCTCAAGCTACCCTTGCCCACCAGGCTACCAGCCGCCCGCCGGCTGGATGCTGAGTGTTGGAGGTGTTCCTGTCCCTCCCGAACCTCAAGGCTCCGCCCGACAGGCGGCCATCTGAAGGGTTTCGCAGCATAGTAAATCAAAAAATTTCTACGGATGCGAACGGGAAAGCCAAGATCTAATCTAGGAGATGCAAACAACGAGGGGGATTAGATTAGATCTTCATACCCTTGAAGATTCGCATAGAGGAACGTTCATCGGAACGTGGGTGATGTAGTCGTACTCGCTTCTCCTTCTCGCGATCCGATCCGATCTAACACCGCAAGTGGCGATGCCTCCGAGAGATGCACACGTGCGGCACCTCGACGTCTCCTCCTTCCTCGGTCCAGCAAGTATGGAGAGACGGATTGGATCTACAACGCGACGGCGCGGTGCAAGTGGTGGAGAGTTTCTGCAGCAGGGCTTCGCCTACGTGCAGTCGGGAGGGAGAGAGAGAGGAGGGCAGCAGGGCGGCTAGGGTTGTGGAGGAGGTGTGGGGGGAGGTGCACCCCAGCCCTCTATATATAGAGGGGTGGGCGCCAGCCCTAGCCCCTCCACCAAGCCCCAGGCCGGCGGCCAAGGAGGGAGGAGTGGGGGGCAAGTTCCCCCTTCTAGAAGCTTTCCTAGGGTTTGCCCTAGATCTGGCCGGCTGGGCCCTATGGAGCCTTGTGCCCTGGCCCAATGCGGCCAGGGCACTCCCTCATAGGCCCATGCCCCCTCCCGGCAGGTGGGGCCACGTTGGTCCCCCTCCGGAAGGTTCTAGAAGCTTCTGGTACAATACCGATTAACCTGAAACAATTCCGAACTCCAAAAACTGCATTGCCTTATATGAATCTTATTCTCCGGACCATTCCGGAACCTCTCGTGATGTCCCGGATCCCATCCGAGACTCCTAACAAAAACTCATAAACTAATTATCCAATCTATCCTAGCGTCGAGACACGTTAAGTGTGTGACCCTTCGGGTTCGAGAATATGCAGACATGATCTTCTATCAATAATCAACAGCGGGGTCTGGAAACCCATATTGACTCCCACACATTCATCGATGATCATATCGGATGAACCACGATGCCAGGATTCAATCAATCCCATATATATATTCCCTTCGTCTCGCGATATTTTACTTGCCCGAGATTTGATCGTCGGTACCGTCGTACCTAGTTCAATCTCGTTCACAGCAAGTACTTTACTCGTTCCGTAATCCGATATCACTTTGTGATTAACTCCTTAACCACATGCTTGCAAGCGGTGTTGATATCGATTACCGAGTGGGCCCGAAGTATATCTCTCCGACTTGGGAGGGACAAATCCCATCTCGATACATACAACCCAACATGTACTTTCCGATCACCTGAGAGACACCTTTATGATCACCCTCTCATAGGATTACGTTTGATGACCTCAAAGCTTTCTTCCGATACCAGGGAGTTGTATTATCTCATGGTCTAAGGAATACAATATTTGACATAAGAAAAGCTTCGCAAAGATGAACACGATGACACGATCTAATTGCTCCGCTTAGTTTGGGTCTGTCCATCATATCATTCTCCCAATGACATGATCTCATTATTAATCGACAACTCATGTTTATGGTTAGGAAACCTTAACCATCATTAATCAATGAGCTAGTCCATAGAGGTATACTAGGGACACGGTGTTGTTCATAAACCACACAAGTATTAAAGTTTCCGCTTAATACAATTCTAGCATGGAATATAAACATTATCATGAACAAGAATTATAATAATAACATCTTTATTATTGCCTCTAGGGCATAATTCGAACAGTCTCCCACTTGCACTAGAGTCAATAATCTAGTTTACATTTGGCAACAATCTCACACCCATGGCACTAAGGTGCTGATCATGTTTTGCACGTGGAAGAGGTTTAGTCAATGGATCTGCGAAATTCAGATCTGTATGTACTTTGCTAATCTTCAGATCTCCATCTGCTATATAATCTCGGATTATATGAAACTTGCGGTTGATATGCTTGGTCTTTGGATGATATCTTGGTTCCTTAGCGAGTGCTATGGCGCCAGTGTTGTCACACAATATCTCCAGTGGGTCCAATGCACTTGGAACCACGCCAAGCTCAGTGATGAAGTTCCTGATCCAAACTCCTTCACTTGACGCTTCTGCAGCAGCCATGTATTCCGCTTCTACTGTAGATCCCGCGATCACGCTTTGCTTGCAGCTTCTCCAGCTCACAACTCCTCAATTCAAAATATAAACGTATCCCGTCTGAGATTTAGAATCATCCTTGTCGGTGTCGAAACTAGCGTCGACGTAACCCTTTACGACGAGCTGTTCATCACCTCCATAGACTAAGAACATTTCTTTTGTCCTATTTAGGTACTTTAGGATGTTATTCACGGCTGTCCAGTGTTCCACTCCTGGATCACTTTGGTATCTGCTCGTCAAACTAAGAGCATTGGACACATCCGGTCTAGTACACAGCATGGCATACATGATAGAACCTATGGCCGAGGCATAAGGCACTTTGCTCATAGCTTGTCTATCATTTACCGTAGCTAGACACTGAGCCTTGCTCAATATCTTACCTGACAACATAGGCACTGAACCTTTCTTTGCCTTATCCATTCTGAACCTTTTCAGAACTTTGTCTAGATATGTACTCTGGCTTAAAGCTATCAGGCATCTTTGTCTATCTCTATAGATTTTGATGCCCAATATATAAGCAGCTTCACCTAGGTCTTTCATTGAAAAACACTTGTTCAAATAACTCTTCACATCGTTAAGCATGTTAATGTCATTTCCAATAATCAATATGTCATCCACATATAGTACCAGAAATGTCACTGAGCTCCCACTCACTTTCTTGTAGATACAAGCTTCGTAGCAATTTGGAACAAATCCAAAGCTCTTGATCACTTGATCAAAACGAAGGTTCCAACTCCGAGATGCTTGCTTCAGTCCGTAAATGGAACGCTGAAGTTTGCATACTTTATCAGCATCCTTAGGATCGACAAAACCTTCGGGTTGCATCATATACAACTCTTCATCAATGTTGCCATTGAGGAACGCAGTCTTGACATCCATCTGCCATATTTCATAATCATGAAACGCAGCAATTGCTAATAAAATCCGAATGGACTTAAACATCTCTACGGGAGAGAAAGTCTCATCGTAGTCAACACCTTGAACTTGTCGAAAACCTTTTGCGACAAGTCGTGCTTTATAGACGGTAACATTACCATCCGCGTCCGTTTTCTTCTTGAAGATCCATTTGCACTCAACGGCCTTTCGTTCGCTAGGAGGGTCCACCAAAGTCCATACATGGTTTTCGCTCATGGATCCCAATTCGGATTTCATGGCCTCTAGCCATTTCTCAGAGTCTGGGCTCATCATCGCTTCCTCATAGTTCGTAGGTTCACTGTCTTCTACCAACAAGACAGTCAAGACAGGGTTGCCGTACCACTCAGGAGGGGCACGCGACCTTGTCGACCTGCGACGTTCAGTAGCAGCATCGTCCGAAGCTTCATGATCCTTGTCATTAGCTTCCTCTATTATTGGTGCAGGCGGCACTGGAACAATTTCAGGTGCTGCGCTACTCTCCAACTCAAGAGAAGGTTCAACAACCTCGTCCAGCTCTACTTTCCTCCCACTCACTTCTTTCGAGAGAAACTCCTTCTCAAGAAAGGAACCGTTCTTTGCGACAAACACTTTGCCTTCGGTTCTATGATAGAAGGTATACCCGATAGTTTCCTTAGGGTATCCTATGAAGGCGCATTTCTCCGCTTTGGGTTCGAGCTTGTCCAGCATCAATTTCTTGACGTAAGCTTCGCATCCCCAAACTTTAAGAAACGACAACTTAGGTTTAGCATCAAACCACAGTTCATACGGTGTCGTCTCAACGGATTTAGATGGTGCCCTATTTAAAGTGAATGCTGCGGTTTCTAATGCATAACCCCAAAATGATAACGGCAAATCAGTAAGAGACATCATTGATCGGACCATATCTAATAGGGTTCGATTCCGGCGTTCAGACACACCATTGCGCTGTGCTGTTCCGGGTGGCGTCAGTTGCGAAACGATTCCGCTTGCTTTAAGATGCGTGAGAAAATCATAACTCAAATATTCACCTCCACGATCGGATCGTAGAAACTTAATCTTTCTGTTATGATGGTTCTCCACTTCATTCTGAAATTCCTTGAACATTTCAAATGTTTTAGATTTATGTTTTATTAAATAGATATACCCATATCTACTTAAGTCATCAGTAAAAGTGAGAAAATAGCGATATCCACCGCGCGTCGAAACACTCATCGGTCCGCATACATCGGTATGTATGATTTCCAACAAGTCCGTTGCTCGCTCCATCATATCGGAGAACGGGGTTTTGATCATCTTGCCCATGAGGCATGGTTCGCATGTGTCAAATGATTCAAAATCAAGAGACTCCAAAAGTCCATCAGAATGGAGTTTCTTCATGCGCTTTACACCAATAGGACCTAGACGACCGTCAACACCCGGATTTTTAATCCCAGATGCCTGTTATGCCATACATCGCAATCCCAGGATTACCATTTTTGCGAGACATACCAGAATTGGATACCATAGTACATCATCCATTACAAACGATACATAGGTTCTTACACAAATAGGGATCTCATTGTTGGGCCACGCAGAGATAAAACAAAACTTTTTCCTCTAACGTGGTGATCCCAAGATCTAGCTGAGGTAGAAGGCCACGAGGTTTACCACTAGACGCGCAGTTGCGGATTACTGATGAAGCGCGTCGGCTGATGCAGTGCAGTCCTCACGATCCGATCGTCCTGGTGCTGATCGCACAGCACCTCTGCTGGTATCCACACGTACAAGGAGGAGCGCCGGCGGCGAACTGCTAGGTTCGTTACGGCGGCTGGACTGCTGTGGAGCTAGGGTTTCCAACACATGGAATGACCTAACCGAACAACGATTAACCTTTCTAGGTTACGGTGCTCCACTATATATAGGGTGTGAACGTGGGACCGGCTCGTGCGACCCATTCACTAAAGCCCATATAACACTAGTCACCGTGAGTCCAACTCACTAACTTAGTCCTAATCCGGTTTAGGTCCAACCCAACCAGATTACAGATTCGGATCCAATCCGAACTTGCTCCCGCTCTTAAGTGTGTGACCCCGCAGGCTCATGGTTACTTGGACACGATTAGAGTCCTACTCATAGTCGATCAATCGGCATCGGCTCCTAGCAGAACATGCCGATTCCCAAGTACCAAAGAGTCATGACGACTTGCCTTTCCAATGCGACTTACGTCTGAGTCCCTTTTGCCTCACGATATACCTTGTCAGACTATAGGCGAATATATGTCATCCCTTAAATAGTCCGACTCTCTTCTCGATCCGAGATAAGTGATTCACCCGACTAACTCTTAGCCGATCGCCTCGGTTAACACTTAACCGAGTCGTGCATGGCCATGCTTTCCGAATCATATCTCACGAGAGGGCCCAGAGAATGTCTCTCCGAGTGGAGGGGCAAAATCCCATCTTGGTTATTCACATCATGCAGCTTGATTCTCAGTCAACCCGAACCCTTCCTTTATAACTGCCCAGTTACGGATCAGCGTTTGACAGAACCTAAGTCGGTGATCCTCAACTCGGACTATGCAACAACCTCAGGTCTAAGGATTACATTGATTGAGATATACAAATGACAACTAGTTCGTTGTACCTCAATATGGGTCAATCCGACTCGCTAAACTCTTTAGCCGAATCTGTGTAAGTTGGAATAGCATCTCCATGCCCATGACAAGTGGAACCGAGTCATCAAGCCAACTTTCACATTGGTCTAAGTTGTGTGTCCAGCACAACCTCAATGACCAAGGATATTTAGTATAAACAACATGAATGCATAGTTCCACAACTGAATCACATATTCAATGATACACATCAGATGTTCATACAAGGACTACTTAATAACTTTATGAATACAATGGGAAATATCATCATACATGATTGCCTCTAGGGCATATTCCCAACAGTCTCCCACTTGCACTAGAGTCAATCTTCCGACATCACATGTCTAGGCATCTAATGCCCATGGCTATCAGGTGCGCCTCATGCTTTGGCTGTGGTAACGGCTTTGTCAACGGATCCGCAATATTTGCATCCGTGTGTACCTTGCATAACTTGATATCACCCTGATTCACGAACTGGCGAATTAGGTGGTACCGCATGAGTATGTGCTTGTTCTTCTGGTGTTGTCTAGGTTCCTTGGCTTGTGCAATAGCACCATTGTTGTCACAATATACGTCCAACGGATTGGACGAGCCCTGAACCACACCAAGATCCATGAGGAAATTCCTCATCCAAACAGCTTCCTTTGCCGCCTCCGAGGCGGCAATATACTCAGCCTCTGTTGTAGACGCAGACACAGTCTCTTGCTTGGAACTTTTCCAGCTCACAGCACCTCCGTTTATAATAAACACGTATCCGGATTGCGAGCGAGAATCATCAGAGTCGGTGAGATAACTCGCATCCGTGTAACCCTTTACACTGAGTTCATCTTCACCACCATAAACCAAGAACATATCCTTAGTCCTTCTCAAGTACTTTAGGATATTTTTAGCCGCTGTCCAGTGGATCTCTCCAGGATCAGCCTGGTATCTGCTCACAACACTTAGAGCATAGGAAACATCCGGCCTAGTACAAATCATGGCGTACATGATGGATCCAACTGCAGAAGCATATGGAATCGCACTCATCCGACTTCGCTCATCAGTTGTCGAAGGACACTGAGTCTTGCTAAGTTTTACACCATGGGACATCGGTAAGAACCCCTTCTTAGACGATTCCATGTTGAACTTCTTCAACACTTTGTCCAAATAAGTACTCTGACTCAATCCAATGAGCCTCCTTGATCTATCTCTATAGATCCGGATTCCGAGGATGTATGTTGCCTCACCCAAGTCTTTCATTGAGAAACTCCTTTCTAATGATTCCTTGGTTTCTTGCAACATCTGGACATCATTTCCAATCAGTAATATGTCATCCACATATAAGATTAGAAAATTTACTTTGTTCCCACTAAACTTCTTGTACAAACAAGAATCATGATCACTCTTGATGAAGCCAAACGATTTGACTACCTCATCAAAGCGAATATTCCAACTCCGAGATGCTTGCTTCAACCCATAAATGGATTTCTGAAGTTTGCATACCTTGTCAGCATTAGCCGGATCGACAAAACCCTCGGGCTGTATCATATACACGTCCTCGGTTAAATTTCCGTTAAGGAAAGCCGTTTTGACATCCATCTGCCATATCTCATAGTCGAAATAGGCCGCTATAGCTAACATGATCCGAACTGATTTAAGCATCGCTACGGGCGAGAAAGTCTCGCCGTAATCAACTCCTTGAACTTGTCGGAACCCCTTCGCGACAAGGCGTGCTTTATAGACGGAAACATTTCCATCCATATCAGTTTTCCTTTTAAAGACCCATTTGCACTCGACGGGTCTTACACCATCTGGCAGATCAACCAAGTTCCAAACTTGATTCTCATCCATGGACTTTAACTCAGATCTCATGGCTCCAAGCCATGACTCGGAATCAGATCCCACCATCGCTTCCGAATAATTTGTTGGCTCATCACTGTCTAACAGTAACACATCACGAACACTTTGTAATCTTGCCGATCTTCGTAGTACAGGTGCGGCTATCGGCTCAGCTGCCACGATCGGCTCATCCTCCAAGGTTTTTGCCGACTCGCTACTTGCCGATTCCTCTCGAATTTCTTCGAGTTGCACCGTGCTCCCACTTACTCTCCGACTGAGAAACTCTTTCTCAAGGAAGACACCGTTCTGAGCGACAAACACTTTGCCCTCTTCTCGGTTGTAGAAGTAGTAACCCAAGGTTTCCCTCGGATACCCCGCGAAAATACATTTATCCGACTTGGCCGTAAGCTTGTCCGACTGAAGTCGCTTGACAAAAGCTTCACAACCCCAAATCTTAAGAAAAGACAAACTCGGCTTTTTGCCTGTCCACATCTCATGCGGTGTCTTCTCTACCGACTTTGATGGTACTTTGTTTAGTGTGAACGCCGCTGTTTCTAGACAATAACCCCAAAATGATAAAGGCAGATCTGTCCGACTCATCATTGATCGTACCATGTCCAACAAGGTCCGATTCCGCCTTTCCGAAACACCATTCCTTTGTGGCGTTCCTGGCGGAGTAAGTTGAGGAACTATTCCACAACTTTTCAGATGGTCATCAAACTCATGGCTCATGTACTCGCCTCCTCGGTCCGACCGAAGAAACTTTATTTTCTTGCCGAGTTGATTCTGTGCTTCATTCTGGAATTCTTTGAACTTTTCAAAGGCTTCCGACTTATGTTTCATCAAGTAGATATATCCATACCTACTCAAATCATCAGTGAAGGTAATGAAGTACTCATAACCACCCCTGGCTGTCGTGCTCATTGGTCCACATACATCACTATGTACTAGTCCCAACAAGTCGGACGCCCTTTCGCAACTCTTTGCAAAAGGTGTCTTGGTCATTTTGCCGAGTAGGCAAGATTCGCATGTCTCGAACGACTCCAAGTCGAACGAAGTTAGGAGTCCATCATCATGGAGCTTCTTCATGCGTTTCCAACTTATATGACCAAGCCGACAGTGCCAAAAGTAAGTCATATTCAGATCATTTGGTTTCAACCTTTTAACATTTATGTTATAAACCGACTCACCATCAAGATTCAAAATAAATAACCCGTCCTGGACGGGTGCAAAGCCGTGAAACATATCATTCAAATACAAAGAACAACCATTATTCTTGATATTCGACTCATAGCCTTGCCTCATCAAACATGAAGCAGAAATAATGTTTCGACTGAGCACTGGAACATAATAACAATTATTTAGTTCCATAATGAATCTGGAAGGTAAATGAAGTTGCATCGTGCCGACTTCCAACGCAGCAACTCTTGCTTTGTTGCCGACTCGAATATCAACCTCTCCTCTTGCTACGCTCCTAGTTCTTACCAGTCCCTGCAACGAGTTGCAGATGTGAATAACTGATCCGGTATCATATACCCAAGAACTATTAGGTGCATCAGCAAGATATATGTCTATAACATTGCATACAAGTGTACATGAGTCAGAAGTCATACCTCCACTCTTGGCTTTGTCAGCCAAGTACTTGCTGCAGTTCCTCTTCCAGTGGCCATCCACCTTGCAGTAGAAGCAAGTGGATCCGGCTGAAGGAGATGGTTTAGTCCCTGAGGAAGCGCTTGGGACCGGGTCCTGAGCCTGCTTTCCTCCTGACTTAGCCTTCTTCTTAGTCCAAGAACTTTTCTTGAACTTAGCCTTATTCTGCACCATCAACACTTGACTGGTGCCCTTCTTGAGATCCGCCTCTGCCTGCTTGAGCATCCCATGCAATTCAGTGAGCTTCTTATCCAAACCATGCATGTGGTAGTTCGAAATGAACTGCCCATATGCACTAGGAAGAGAGTTTAGAATTATATCCGTAGCGAACTCTTCGCTTATGGGGTAGCCAAGCCTCTCCAGAGACTGCACGTAACCAACCATTTTGATCACATGCGGACTCAGTGGATCACCATCCTTAAGCTTGCAACTCAGCAAAGCCTGAGAGACTTGATACCTCTCAGTCTTTGCCTGAGCCTGGAACATACTTTTGAGGCTTTCGATCATATCGTAGGCCTCAACATGCTCGAACTGCTTTTGCAAGTCCGGTTCCATGTGAGCAAGCATAAGACAGCTAATATCCGTGGACTCATCCTTAGCCCGACGGTAGGCATTGGTGGTTGCGACAGTCGCATTCTCATTCGGCTCATCTGGAAGTGGGTTGTCTAGGACATGGTCCTTCTTTTCTTGTTTGAGAACAATTCTCAGATTTCGATACCAGTTGGTAAAATTAGTGTCGTTCAGTTTATCTTTCTCAAGAATGGTTCTCAACGCAAAACCGGATATCTGAGAGTGACTGCTACTTGGTGCCATGATCTACAACAGAAAATATGCAAAACACTTAAGACATGTATTCATAAAGGAGCAAGCATATTAAACATTTTAATATTTTATGCTCCCACTAGAACCAACACCCCTCCGATGGTTACTTAGTGATTCAGGATCCTAAATAAGCAAGTCGGCTAGTGAGCTTTAGCATCACCGCTAGCCGCCAAGTGATCTAGGTAGACAACTCCTTGTCAATCGCATCTTATGCGACTCCTGTTGGACGGGTGGCATCACATGCCCCGGCTCCCATCCGACTTTTCCCCGAGTCCCACAACCGTTGTGATAGACCCGTCTAGCTTACCGAGTGTTTCTGCAGTAAGAGTCCGACTCGAACCCACCTAGTCGGAAAGAATTGGCAGCACCTCAATTTTATGAGCCCACTACCAAAAATGTCCAACTTGTGATGGTGCAAACACTGGCGGGAAAACCGACTAGACCTTCTTTGAGGGATTAAATTTTACCGACTATCTAATAGAGGTAAAACAGAGACATAACAATAACACAAAATAAAGCAATTATAATGTGAAATGATATGGCTCTCTTCATGGCGATCTCCATCTCCACAAAGCCTGTAATTCGACTCGTGCCAACTCTTGTCACTTGTCGTCTTACACCATGTCGCCGACATGTACAACGCCTTGCATGCCTTCCGGGTTCTCCAAACAGCTATATTAGCTTAGTAAAGTAAATTACATAGAGAATCCGACACGCAGGTCGTTATACAATGAAATGACAGCACCTAGGCTCCAGCCGGCTGACAAAAACCGTGATTCGCATATCACGTATGGATTACACACATACATCACATGCACATGAACCATACCATTCACAACTTCCTGCAAAAACAAGTTATGCATAGATACAGTATCTACCGGCGTTGTGAAACTCGCAACGACATCTAAGGCGCTACGACAGGGCGAAGCCGGCGGTCCCGCTAGCCGGATAGCGGGCGGGGATCGAAGGGGCAGCACCCCTCGCGGGTGCGGGCAGCGCCCGACGATTTTTCCGAAAACGTAGATCTCATCTACGATCCGGACATGGATTCCGACCATCGTTCCGATTCGATCAAACTCTTTGATCTTCGATCACCGCTTCTGGATTTACGTGTCACAATCTACCCCGATGGCGGAAGCCGACCGGTAGGGGTATGTCGTTCCACGACCTCAGCAGTATGATCACGGAAATCAGATCTACCGTTCCCCGAGTATAGTTGATCCAATCAACTTCATACAAAACCGATCTATCTCATAGATCGACCACCAAAACAGCACATAGATCTCATCTATAGCCTACCGCATATCACATATGCAAGATCTCGAGCCTAAAACCAGAAGCTATCGCTTTGATACCACTGTTGGGCCACGCAGAGATAAAACAAAACTTTTTCCTCTAACGTGGTGATCCCAAGATCTAGCTGAGGTAGAAGGCCACGAGGTTTACCACTAGACGCGCAGTTGCGGATTACTGATGAAGCGCGTCGGCTGATGCAGTGCAGTCCTCACGATCCGATCGTCCTGGTGCTGATCGCACAGCACCTCTGCTGGTATCCACACGTACAAGGAGGAGCGCCGGCGGCGAACTGCTAGGTTCGTTACGGCGGCTGGACTGCTGTGGAGCTAGGGTTTCCAACACATGGAATGACCTAACCGAACAACGATTAACCTTTCTAGGTTACGGTGCTCCACTATATATAGGGTGTGAACGTGGGACCGGCTCGTGCGACCCATTCACTAAAGCCCATATAACACTAGTCACCGTGAGTCCAACTCACTAACTCAGTCCTAATCCGGTTTAGGTCCAACCCAACCAGATTACAGATTCGGATCCAATCCGAACTTGCTCCCGCTCTTAAGTGTGTGACCCCGCAGGCTCATGGTTACTTGGACACGATTAGAGTCCTACTCATAGTCGATCAATCGGCATCGGCTCCTAGCAGAACATGCCGATTCCCAAGTACCAAAGAGTCATGACGACTTGCCTTTCCAATGCGACTTACGTCTGAGTCCCTTTTGCCTCACGATATACCTTGTCAGACTATAGGCGAATATATGTCATCCCTTAAATAGTCCGACTCTCTTCTCGATCCGAGATAAGTGATTCACCCGACTAACTCTTAGCCGATCGCCTCGGTTAACACTTAACCGAGTCGTGCATGGCCATGCTTTCCGAATCATATCTCACGAGAGGGCCCAGAGAATGTCTCTCCGAGTGGAGGGGCAAAATCCCATCTTGGTTATTCACATCATGCAGCTTGATTCTCAGTCAACCCGAACCCTTCCTTTATAACTGCCCAGTTACGGATCAGCGTTTGACAGAACCTAAGTCGGTGATCCTCAACTCGGACTATGCAACAACCTCAGGTCTAAGGATTACATTGATTGAGATATACAAATGACAACTAGTTCGTTGTACCTCAATATGGGTCAATCCGACTCGCTAAACTCTTTAGCCGAATCTGTGTAAGTTGGAATAGCATCTCCATGCCCATGACAAGTGGAACCGAGTCATCAAGCCAACTTTCACATTGGTCTAAGTTGTGTGTCCAGCACAACCTCAATGACCAAGGATATTTAGTATAAACAACATGAATGCATAGTTCCACAACTGAATCACATATTCAATGATACACATCAGATGTTCATACAAGGACTACTTAATAACTTTATGAATACAATGGGAAATATCATCATACATGATTGCCTCTAGGGCATATTCCCAACACTCATGATCTAGTTCTTAATACAACATCAAGCAGCGGAATATGTAATAATAACGGTAGCGTAGGCGAGGCTCCATCTTCGGGGTCATCGGAAATGCTGACGATGGGAGATGATCCTAGTTGTCGTAACCTTCCTGGGGTCCATCTTCCAGGTACTCCTCTTCATAGTCTGGCCATAGGAATAGCCAGGGACAAAGCCATGAGTACTCTTTCAGTACTCGCAAACTAATACTGACAGGTAAAGGGGTTTTTGGATAATAGGACACTAGGCTCTAGGGTTGTTTTGCAAAAGCCAGATTTATCTCTACTAAGTCTAGAAGCAAATGAATGCTAGTCACAATTTTATAACTCCTAAGTGGGAACTTGTATTTCATATCACAACCCTGTTGTGGTCAAGTCAAAGTCTCACTTCATTTCAGAAGTCATTTTGTAAAAGTCTGACGGGGGAACATTATGGCCACTCCAACTGTCCATAACCGCGGACGCGGCTATTCGAATAGTTTGACACTCTGCAACGATTGTACACTTTCACCACAACATTCGATACATCCGTCAGGAACAAATCCTGAATTCACCATACTCAGTATGCGGATAATCAATCCTAACCTTTCAATTACACGCCCTAGTATAAGCACCTCTCCTGTGAGTTTGGCCTCCCAACCATGACCAACTGTCATCTTGGGTACTGCACAGGTGGACAATCTTCACAAGGTAGCCTCAGCGCAGACCTTGGCCGTGAGGGAACTAATACTAAGATATATAAGTTTCCAGTCAAGCCCTACCCAATCTTCGGGTATTGTGGTTGTACGATAAAACTGGAATGGTATCGCATCCAGACAACCATCAGTTTTATAAAGGGCTAAGGCACATGCCTCATCATTTTCATCACCAAAATCATCAGGTGTTTGGAAACACATGTCCAAAACATTTCAATAGTATTCCCATCATTCCAAGGTTTTCATAACCATTTTTCCACCAAGTATTCCCATCTAAAGTTGATCCAGTTTTATGCTTAGCACTAGCATCTACAGGTGGGGGTAAGCAATAATGAGGGGTAGTAAACTAGTGGAGTTCTAACTAAGTTTAATCTCATGCCTTAAGATGACATCAAGATTATCTATCTTAGGCCAAATTTTATGCTCTTTATGCAACCTTCAAATATCCTTCTAGTATCTACCATTTATTTCAGTAAACTCTAAGTAAGAGTTTTGATAAAGAAATAAAGTAATAGACTTGTAAATAAAACTAGGATGGTTTATCAAGTGGTATAAACTTGCTAAGTTAATAGCTTGCATAGGTCAATTGATGTAGTAAGGCTTGCTAAAGTAGGGTATCATGCAAGTTTTAGCTTGCCTTGTGCAGAGCAGTGGTTGAAGTTCTCCTCGGCTTCTTCTTTGTAGAATCCTCCTTCCTCCTCGTATCCTTGGTCGGTACTATCATCTATGAATAAATACGAGGTACACAATCACCAAACAATACTTAACTACTTGCAATCATCACACACAAGGGTCCTATAGATGATCTAACATCATCACTAACATTACAAGATTAAAGCTTGGTTTAATTCCTTTTATTTTTAGAAAAGTAATTTCTACTCATTGAAAAACTACTTAAGATTTAATATTCTCCAAACCAAACATGGGATCATGTTGACACATGTCATCACCACATATTTTTGTCCATGGGAATATGATTTAAAGTGGTGTCACAATTTAATAAGGTTTTACCCTTTTATTTTAATTATTTAAAGTGGCTAGAAATGCCTATGTAGCATTCTTTTATTACTTGAACATTATCTCTGCAAGTAAACCTATATATTTTTATATATTCTGAAAGGTATGGTTAAATGTGATTTTTGAGAGTTGGAATCAACTCAAAAGCTATTATGGTTTAAATTTGAAAAATGTTTGAATGCAGAAAAGCTTCTGCCTTGTTATTTTTACCATGGGTGATCTATAGATACAAATGACTTGAATCCAACGGGCTTGGATTCAGCATTCTCAGACCTTTCGAACAAAATTGGTTTCATTCAATTTGATGCACTGAATCGATCTGGGTTGATTTTTGAATTGAGTACAGAAGTGAGTTTGAAACAAAATGGAAAAGGTTTAATTTGAATAACTGGGCTGCGCGGGAAAAGTTAACGGGCCGGCCTGCTAATCGCAGTGCTCCCGCGGGTTTCTTAAGTGGGTGTCCCCACTCGTCAGTGAGACAGGGAGGGGCGAAGCGGTACGGGGCGATGTGGATCGTTCGATCTAGTGCTAATCCAACGGCTGAGAGTCATCATCGACGTTGAGCAACGCCGGCGAGAAAGAAACCTAGCGCGGCCAGTGAGGGGTGCTGGGGGCTCACCGGGGTGCAGGCGAGGGTCGGCGAGGCGGGCGAACGACGAAGTCGACGACGGCGAACTCAGGGGTGGTCGCGGCAGCTCCTGGGGTGGACGAAATCGATGGCGCCCTTCTTCTCCAGAGGCGATGGGCTCTGGTGAAATTCCGGCGAGGTGGTGCTCGCCTTGTTCCGGGAACGGTGTGGCACGATCAGTGAGGAGAGGGGAGTGAGATGGTGTGAAGAAATCGACTGGGGGTGGCCTCTATTTATAGTCGAGCGAGGGGACCGACGGGGCGCATGGTGTGCTCGTCGGGGGAGATGTTACAGGCGGCTACTTGCATGGGCGAAGGTAGGGGCGGTGCGGTGTTCCCTGGCGATGCTCAACGACATGGTTTTGAGGCGTGGGGCGGTGCGGCTTGGTCTGGAACATGCGATGCTCTGCGCGGCAGAGGCGGCGTCTTTGACGACGAGCGGTGGCTATGCGTCACGGGGCGGCGAACGAGGATGTCTGGCGGTCTCCTGGGTCGGTGGTGATCGTGTATGCGCGCGGTGAGGGCGGCACGCGGTCTGCGGGCTTTGGTCGAGAGTGGCGCTCTGGCGCACGCTCGGAATGGTCGCTGGCGGTCTGGACGCGGTCCGTGCATGTGGTCCAGGGGTTGGCAAGGTTCGAGCGGTGGACAGGGAGTGGCGGTGGACGGTGGGCTGTCTCCCAGACATGCTGGCTAGGCTTGTTTCTCTTCCTAGCTTGCTGTCGACATGGGGGTGACATGGGTGGCTTCGGCTGTTCACCATTGATGGCAATGCCAAGCTTACAGTGGGGCTAGTGCTTGGTTTAACTTACTAGATGATCTACTGAGATGGTTGTGGGCTAAAGAGGGAACAAGTTAGGCTTCAATCACTGCTCACTATAGTGTTTAGGATTTTGATGATTTGTGTCTGCAACCTGTTTGATGAAATGGCCGCATGAAATCAAGTTTTGAATTTTGAAAAGATTTTTGGTGGGTGTGCTAGATTGGTGCTAGTGAGTCTGCAGATGCTTGGGTTTTGAAAGTTGAGCTTGTTTGAGTGGTTTTTGAAAAAGTGGGATCTTCCCATATGATAAAGATTCAATTTTGAATTGTCATTTAAACTATGCATTTGAAAGTTTCTGGATGATCACCAAGTGGGCCTTGATACCTTGTTATGAGTACATTCAAGGGGTGCAAATATCCAGAAAAGTTTCCATTAGGTTCTGAAAGTTTGAGACAGCCAAAGTAGGCATGGGAGTTAAATTGGTCAAAATGACCATTCCTTTATTTTATTGGTTTTGATTTATTTGTCTTTAGGAAAAGTTTGGGAAATGTTTAGATGATGCTTATTTCACCTAAGAAACATTTTACAGGCAAAGAAACACACAAACAAGGTGGTTCAAAAGAATTTCAAATTAAATGCATACACATATGCATGCCTTCATAATTTTAATTAGAAAAGTTTTTGTTAACCCTAAATTTGATGATTAGAGTTTGATGATTCTAGTTTAATATTTTTGGGATGTTACAACGACAATGCCACAAATAAGTAGTATTATCACTATCTACTTTGCATCTCTTAGCCTCAATGTTATGGATGTGTGTTTCATCCCTTTCGAGATTTAGAAGAAATAAACCGTTTAAAACAGGTGCATGACCATAAAAGATGTTACTCATATAAATAGAACAACCATTATTCTCCGATTTAAATGAATAACCGTCTTGCAATAAACACGATCCAGAAATAATGTTCATGCTCAACGCAGGCATATAATAACACTTATTAAGGTTTAAAACTAATCCCGAAGGTAAAACTAAGGAGAGCGTGCCGACGGCCATCACATCAACTCTTGATCCGTTGCCAACGCGCATCGTCACCTCATCCCTCGCAAGCTGCCGTCTATTCCGTAGCTCCTGTTTCGAGTTACAAATATTAGCAACTGAACCAGTATCAAATACCCAGGCACTACAACGACTGGTAGTAAGGAAAACATCAATAACATGTATATCAAATATACATTTGATGGTGCCAGCCTTCTTGTCCGCTAAGTACTTCGGACAGTTGCGCTTCCAGTGACCCTTGTCCTTGCAATAGAAGCACTCAGTGTCCGGCTTGGGTCCATACTTGAGCTTCTTCTCAGCAGGGGAAACGCGCTTGCCGCCACCTTTCTTGAAGGGGTTCTTTGCACCCTTACCTTTCTTGAAGGTGGGGGGCTTGTTGACCATCAACACATGATATCCTTTTTGATGTCCACCTCCGCAGCCTTCAGCTTTGCGAAGAGCTCGGTGATCGTATCAGTGGAACCAATCTGATTGTGAGTCACTACAAAACTTTTGTAGCTGGGAGGGAGTGATTGAAGAACCCTGTAAATCTTGAGCTCCTCTGGAATCTTGCAGTCCAGTTGCTCAAGGCATTGAGTGTAGCCCGACATCTTTATGGCGTGCTCACTAACGGAACTCCCTTCCTCCATCTTGCAGTTAAAGAATTTCTTAGAGATCTCATATCTCTCAGAACGGGCCTGAGTCTGAAACATAGTTTTCAGCTCCTCAAGAATCTCAAAGGGCCCAGGATAGTCTTCAAAACGATTTTGAAGGTCCGATTCCATAGCAAACAACATGGTGCTCTTAATCACACCATAATCATCTTTGCGCGACTGATAGACAACTTTCTCATCAGCCGGCGCATCTACAGCAGGGGCGTCACCTAGCGCATTCTCAAGGACATAGTCCTTTTGACCGCCAGAGAGAATGATTCTCAGATTGCGGAACCAGTTGGTGAAGTTAGACCCATTGTTTCTAAGCTTTTCTTTCTCAGCGGAAAGGTTGAAGTTGAAGTTGGACTTAGCCATTTGATCTACAATATTTGCTAGTACAAATTAGACTATGTTCATGATAACTAGTTCAACTTAATCAAATTACTAGATGAACTCCCACTAAATTCAACATCCCTCAAGTTGTTTAGTGAACATGATCCAAATTCACCATACCTAATCCGATCTTCACGAGAAGAGATGTGGTTTCAATGGTGGACAACGAAGTGTCGATCATATCATTCATATGACTCATGCTTAACCTTTCGGTTCATGTGTTCCGAGGCCATGTCTGTACATGCTAGGCTCGTCAAGTCAAACCCAAGTATTTTCGCGTGTGCAAAACTGGCTTGCACCCGTTGTATGTGAACGTAGAGTCTATAGCACCCGATCATCACGTGATGCTTGGACACGACGAACTTTCACAATGGTGAATACATGGGGAGAACACAGTTTTATCTTGATCGTTAAGTGAGGAATCATCTTATAATGCTACCGTCGCGATCTAAGCATAATAAGATACATAAAAGGATAAACATCACATGCATATAACTTTATGTGACATGGTATAGCCAATCTTCGCGCAATGATCTCCATCTTGTGCATGCCGGCATGATCTCCATCACTCCACCATGATTGCCTCCACCACGAATAGCAACTACAACTATTGCTAACTACTTAGCGATAAAGTGAAACTATTACATAGCGTATAAGAAGTTGACACACAGGTCATACACAATTATAAAGACAACCATATGGCTCCTGCCGGTTGTGTACTCATCGACATGCAAGTCGTGAAACATTACAAAACATGATCATCGCATACAACATACACATCACATCTTGGGCCATACCATATCATAGAAAACACTCCCTGCAAAAACAAGTTAGACGCCTCTACTTTGTTGTTGCATGTTTTACGTGGCTTATGGGAGTAGCAAGCTAAGAACGATTCTTACCTACAGAAAGCCACAACGGTGATATTATGGTTGCCAAACTCTGGTGTAAATCCCATGACAACTATAGTGAGAGAAACTGGCATCCACCAGCCGCATGTGTGGAACAAGCCACACGTCAAGTGCGGAGCCGGTCTCGCAAACGACGTCGCGTAAGGTTGGCCTGGACCGCTTCAATCTCACTATCCCGCGTCATAAGAAGAACACAAACAATAGGCTTGCAACAGAAAACATCAACGCCCGCAACAACCATGTTGCGTTCTACTCGTGAAACACATCTACGCATAGATCTAGCTCTGATACCACTAAAGGGTTTCGCAACATAGTAAATCAAAAAATTTCTACGGATGCGAATGGGAATGCCAAGATCTAATATAGGAGATGCAAACAACGAGGGGGATTAGATGAGATCTTCATACCCTTGAAGATTCGCACAGCGGAACGTTCGTCGGAACGTGGGTGATGTAGGCGTACTCGCTTCTCCTCCTCGCGATCCGATCCGATCTAACACCACAAGTGGCGATGCCTCCGAGAGATGCACACGTGCGACACCTCGACGTCTCCTCCGTCCTCGGTCCAGCAAGTATGGTGGAGAGACGGATTGGATCTACAATGCGACGGCGCGGTGCAAGTGGTGGAGAGTTTCTGCAGCAGGGCTTCGCCTACGTGCAGTCGGGAGGGAGAGAGAGAGAGGAGGGCAGCAGGGCGGCTAGGGTTGTGGAGGAGGTGTGGGGGGAGGGTGCGCCCCAGCCCTCTATATATAGAGGGGTGGGCACCAGCCTTAGTCCCTCCCCCAAGCCCTAGGCCGGCGGCCAAGGAGGGAGGAGTGGGGGGGGGGCAAGTTCCCCCCCTTCTAGAAGCTTTCCTAGGGTTTGCCCTAGATCTGGCCGGCTGGGCCCTATGGGGCCTTGTGCCCCTGGCCCAATGCGGCCAGGGCACTCCCTCATAGGCCCATGCCCCCTCCCGGCAGGTGGGGCCACGTTGTTCCCCCTCCGGAAGGATCTAGAAGCTTCCGGTACAATACCGATTAACCCGAAACAATTCCGAACTCCAAAAACTGCATTGCCTTATATGAATCTTATTCTCCGGACCATTCCGGAACCTCTCGTGATGTCCCGGATCCCATCCGAGACTCCAAACAAAAACTCATAAACCAATTATCCAATCTATCATAGCGTCGAGACACGTTAAGTGTGTGACCCTTCGGGTTCGAGAATATGCAGACATGATATTCTATCAATAATCAACAGCGGGGTCTGGAAACCCATATTGACTCCCACACATTCATCGATGATCATATCGGATGAACCACGATGCCAGGATTCAATCAATCCCATATATATATATTCCCTTCGTCTCGCGATATTTTACTTGCCCGAGATTTGATCGTCGGTACCGTCGTACCTAGTTCAATCTCGTTCACAGCAAGTACTTTACTCGTTTCGTAATCCGATATCACTTTGTGATTAACTCCTTAACCACATGCTTGCAAGCGGTGTTGATATCGATTACCGAGTGGGCCCGAAGTATATCTCTCCAACTTGGGAGGGACAAATCCCATCTCGATACATACAACCCAACAGGTACTTTCCGATCACCTGAGAGACACCTTTATGATCACCCTCTCATAGGATGACGTTTGATGACCTCAAAGCTTTCTTCCGATACCAGGGAGTTGTATTATCTCATGGTCTAAGGAATACAATATTTGACATAAGAAAAGCTTCGCAAAGATGAACACGATGACACGATCTAATTGCTCCGCTTAGTTTGGGTATGTCCATCATATCATTCTCCCAATGACATGATCTCATTATTAATCGACAACTCATGTCTATGGTTAGGAAACCTTAACCATCATTAATCAATGAGCTAGTCCATAGAGGCATATTAGGGACACGGTGTTGTTCATAAACCACACAAGTATTAAAGTTTCCGCTTAATACAATTCTAGCATGGAATATAAACATTATCATGAACAAGAATTATAATAATAACATCTTTATTATTGCCTCTAGGGCATAATTCCAACACCATCACCAAACACTTCTACCACGAGCTCACGCCGGAGCAACGGATGGATCCCTAGTGGGATCCCGACAACTACGACACCTGGAATGCCTTCTTCGCTAACCGGCGGGGAAGGGAGCTCGCCAGGTACGATGGTGATGGCCCACCCCCGGTGAACCACAATGAACCCGACCACCGTCTGTGGTGGGCGAACTGTACTATCATAGGCGTGATGCGCTACATCGCCGGGGGAGACCATCCTTCAGTCGCGGTTGGTTTCTCCAACCGGGACTAACGGTTTAACCCCTATTATTGGTGCTGCCTGGACCAGCCTGCCCTGTCCTTTACCTCTATTTATAGTGCGGACATCATGGCCATGGAGAATATTCATCATTTAACAATATGATTACATAAAAGGTTTAATATATTACACCATCATCCCTATCTAGTGTTGTTGTTTTCTTCTACGCTGTAGCCATGGAGAATCTTCATCATTTAACAGGAGGCTTGGGTCAGTTTTCACTTTGAAGGGCGGGATTTCATGAAACTTATTATAATCTTCTGACATATCTGTCTTGTCATCCACTCCCATGATGTTTCTTTTCCCCGAAAGAACTATGTGGCGCTTTGGCTCATCGGACGATGTATTCTTTTGCGGATTTCTTTTTCTCGGTTTCGTAGACATGTCCTTCACATAGAAAACCTGAGCCACATCATTGGCTAGGACGAATGGTTTGTCCATGTACGCAAGTTTGTTGAGATCCACTGTTGTCATGCCATACTTTTCGTCTACATGTACACCTCCTCCTATCATCTTGACCCATTTGCACCGAAACAAAGGGACCTTAAAAGTAGGTCCATACTCAAGTTCCCATATATCCTCTATGTACCCATAATATGTGTTCTTCTGCCCATTGTCATCTATTGCATCAAAGCGGACACCACTGTTTTGGTTGGTGCTCTTTTTATCTTGGGCGATCGTGTAAAATGTATTACCATTTATCTCGTACCCTTGGAAAGTACATATAGTCGAAGATGGTAACCGTGCCAACAAGTACAACTGATCTTCAACAATGTTGTTATTCATGAGATGCTTTTGCAACCAACTGCCGAAAGTGTCCTCGTGTTCCACTTTAATCGAGGAATCAGGCATCCCCGGGTTTTCCGAGCGTACAATAATCTTGTGTTTCTCGATATATAGAGCCACCAAGGTGGAATTATGTAGAACTGTGTAGTGTGCTTTATTGAAAGAATCTCTGTCCATACATACCATTGTTTTCCTTCCTAGTGTGCCTTTTCCAGTCAGCCTCCCCTCATACCGAGATTCAGGAACACCAATCGGCTTAAGGTCAGGAAGAAAGTCAACACAAAACTCAATGACCTCCTCTGTTCCATATCCCTTGGAGATGCTTCCTTCTGGCCTAGCACGGTTATGAACATATTTCTTTAAGACTCCCATGAACCTTTCGAAGGGGAACATATTGTATAGAAACACAGGACCGAGAATTCTAATCTCTTTGACTAGGTGAACTAGGAGGCGTGTCATAATATTGAAGAAAGATGGAGGGTACAACAACTCGAAGCTGACCAGACATTGGACCACATCAATCTGTAACCCTGATAGACTTTCTGGATCGATAACCTTCTGAGAAATTGCATTGAGAAATGCACATACCTTCACAATGGCCAGCCGAACATTTTCCGGTAGAATCCCTCTCAATGCAACTGGAAGCAATTGCGTCATAAGCACGTGGCAGTCATGGGACTTTAGGTTTTGGAATTTTTTCTCTTTCATATTTACTATTCCCTTTATGTTAGACGAGAAGCCAGACGGGACCTTGATACTGAAAAGGACTTCAAAAAAGATTTCCTTCTCTTCCTTGGTAAGAGCGTAGCTGGCAGTCCCTTGAAACTGCCCTGGATGCTTGCCGTCTCGTCCTTTATGATGTTGATGGTCCTTCCGTGCTTCCGGTGTATCTTTTGACTTCCCATACAAGCCCAAGAAGCCTAGAATATTCACGCAAAGATTCTTCGTCAGGTGCATCACGTCGATTGCAGAGCGGACCTCATGGACTTCCCAATAGGGTAGCGCCCAAAATGTAGATTTCTTCTTCCACATGGGTGCGCATCCGTCGGCGTCTTTCAGAACAGGTTGTCCTCCGGGACCCTTTCCAAATATTACATTTAAATCCTTAACCATACCAAATACATCAGCACCAGTATGGGGGTCAGGCTTCTTCCGGTGACCTGCCTCGCCAACGAAATGCTTGCCTTTTTTCCTTAAGGGGTGTCTGGGCGGAAGAAAACGACGATTGTACAGGTACACATTTTTCCTAGATTTATCCAGATATATACTTTCAGTCTCATCTAAACAGTGTGTGCATGCATTATATCCCTTGTTCGTCTGTCCTGAGATGTTACTAAGAGCAGGCCAATCATTGATGGTTACGAACAACAACGCTCGTAGGTCGAATGGATCCTGTTTGTGCTCATCCCACACACGTAAACCTGGTTCGGCCCACAACTGTAAAAGTTCATCAACTAATGGCCTTAGGTACACATCAATGTCGTTGCCGGGTTGCTTCGGGCCTTGGATGAGAACTGGCATCATAATGAACTTCCGCTTCATGCACAACCAAGGAGGAAGGTTGTAGATACATAGAGTGACGGGTCAGGTGCTGTGACTGCAGCTCTGCTTCCCAAAAGGATTCATGTCATCTGTACTTAGACCAAACCATAAGTTTCTTGCTTCACCAACAAAGTCCGGGAAGTCTCTCTTGATTTTTCTCCACTGTCGACCATCAGCGGGGTGCCTCAACATCCCGTCTTTCTTACGTTCTTCCATGTGCCATCGCAACAACTTGGCATGCTCTTTGTTTCTGAACAAGCATTTCAATCGTGGTATTATAGGAGCATACCACATCACCTTGGCAGGAACCCTCTTTCTGGGTGGCTCGCCATCAACATCACCAGGGTCATCTTTTATGATCTTATACCGCAATGCAGTGTATACCGGGCATTTATCCAAATTCTCGTACTTCTCACCGCGGTAGATGATGCAGTCATTAGGGCACGCATGTATCTTCTGCACATCTAATCCTAGAGGGCAGACTAGCTTATTTTCTTCGTATGTACTGGCAGGCAATTCGTTATTTCTTGGAAGCAACCTCTTCATGAGTACCAGCAACTTTTCAAATCCCGAGTCAGTCATACCGGTCTCTGCCTTCCACTTCAGCAATTCCAGTGTGCTACCCAACTTCTTCTGGCCATCTTCACAAGTTGGATACAACAATTTGTTGTGGTCCTATAACATCTGCTCAAACTGCAACCTCTCCTTTTCTGTGTCGCAGTCTCGCTTTGCATCAGAAATGACCTGACCAAGATCATCAGCGGGCCGGTCTGGTTCCCGTTCTTCACCTCCTTCTTCTTCATTGTCTTCCATTGCGGTATCAGTGTATTCAGGGAACATAGATCGGTAGTTGTCATCATCGTTCTCTTCTTCATCGCCGTCTTCCATCACAACCCCTCTTTCTTCGTGTTTGGTCCAAACATTATAGCCGGACATAAAACCAGACCGAAGCAGGTGGCTCTGAATGACTCTTGCGGAAGTGTGAGCCTTCTCATTCCTATAGTCAACACATGGACAACACATAAAACCATCCCGTCGCTTGTTCTTCTCGGCCATAACTCGAAAAAAACGCACACCTTCTCTGAAAGCGGCAGAGCGTCAGTCACCATACATCCATGGATGACTCATCTGTATCATACAAATATATGTCAAACGCCATCACTATGCTAAAATTAATACCGCACGACGGTCTTAACGAGAAAATAGTTGCTAACCTTTTATTACACTTGGAAACAAAGATGAGAAAACTTACGTGTGGCTCGGGAACCTCATATCATGTCTGTCTTGTGTGACCTAAACTTGCATCGCTCTAATGGACATTTCACCGAACACCTCTAGTGCATATGTATGAATAAGAAAAAAAATAACACAACAACACTCTCTCCCACCAGGAAAAAAAAACAGTTTAGAGGGAGAGAAGGTTGTGCGTACATATAGGGCCAGAACACTAGTCCCGGTTGGAGATACAAACCGAAACTAAAAGAGGTGCCCCAGCGAGCGGCAGGGCGAGGGGCCTTTAATCCCGATTTGAGCCTCAGACCGGGACTAATGCGTCTAACTGGTCGGGACATATGGTTCTGGATGGCTCGGGCCATCCGATCAGGCCATTAGTCCCGGCCCCAGCCAGTACGAAAGACAAAGACACCGATCGAACCCTGCTTCGTTCGTTAAGGTTAATCAATCTGGTGTCCAGTCCAGGATCGAGCTTGCCGGCAGGAACGGCTCTGACGACGGACGATGCCGCCGTGGCTACAGCAGGGCTGACAGCTGGTGGCTAAAACCTAGTAACCGTATGTACGTACGTCTCCATCCGGGGGGCGCTGTCAGCTCCTAGCCTCCTGCTCTCGCTATCACTGCAAACCCGTCCACGTTCGGCTCTCCTGTCCTGAGCGTGACCCCGGGAGAAGCTAGCTGATGACGCGCCCATGTTTGGAACAGACGAGCTGAGCATTTTGTACTGTATGCCGAGATCGCCGTTGATGACACTGCCCGCCCGTTCGCAAAGAAAAATGAATATCAACTGGAGTACGACGACAGTGATGGATGGACGTGCGGTGACTCGTGGTGCTTATCGTCGCGATCGATCGTGGCTAGGATCGGAACGAATATCGCGCGAGAGTCGATCCATGGGTGCTCTCTGCGATCGTGCGCGCAGAGGCAATCGAATACATACAGCCAACGTAACATTATCGGGAAAAGGCTACTCCGGCCAACCCAGGGACGATAGGGTACTGGTGGCAACAAGCTGCAATCAAGTGCTCAGGCACGATAAGATCGGATGATTCATTGTCGATCTCATCCGACCCAGGATTTCAATCAAACATTTAAAACGGCGGCTGATGGAAACCCTCCACGACGCTCACCACGGACAGGTACTCAATGATCGGTCCCACCTGGTGCTATATATCTCTCTCGAATCAGGCTCGCGCCCCGCTTTATATATAAAGCAAAATCCAAGTACATATCCGGACAAACCACCCACCCGGCCGAAGCCAAAGGAAAAACAGAAACAAGTCACAATAACGCTGGTGCCACAGCACAACACAGCCCAAGATGAAAAGGCAAAAAAAGGAGGGAGGGGGGGGGGGGGGGGGGGGGGAGGGGGGCGCCAAGGACGGCGGCGGCCAACATGACGGCCATCATGGCGAAGGAGGCGGGGGAGGAGCGTGGGCTGCTGCCGACGGAGCCGCGAGGGGGAGCGCCGCCGTACGTAACGCCATAAGGGAAGACTCGAATCCGGCGCGGTCACGCGGGCGCACCAGGGGGGACCACTGCTGGAGAAAGGCAAGCAAAGTAAAAACAGAGTCAGACGCCCGGGTGGGGAAAATCCGTTCGATCACCATCTTGTTGCGCACATTCCACAGGGTCCAAGCTAGGGCAGCGAAAAGGAGCCAGAAAAGGTGGCGCCCTCCTCCGGTCCGGTTAGCCTGGGCCCGCAGGAACTCTCCCAGATCCTGCGCCTGCCAAGCCGGGCCCAGAGCCTCGCGAACAAAACTCCAAAGGAACTGAGTCGCGGAGCTCGAGAACATAATATGGGCACTCGTCTCCGGTGTCCCACAAAGGGGGCAACGGCCGTCGCCGGGACCGTTACGCTTGAGGACTTCCACCCCCGAGGGCAAGCGGTCCCGGAGAAGTTGCCAGACAAAGATACGAATGCTAAGAGGCAATGGAGCTTTCCAAAGGGGGGCCGTCCACGACCTCTCCGGACCCGGAAAGAGCACTTGGCTGCTCCTTTCCTCGGGGGAGTTTTCGGTGAGCTTGGTGCTATATATGCTCCTCTGTTAATTATACACGACGTCCTTGACCAACTACGATAGACTAAGCTGGCGTGGCTTGCAGCACCCGACAGCTTGCACCTTCTACGATCGGTACTGAGAGACCGTTGATCATCTCCTGCTGAGATGCGTGCTTGTACGTGAAAGTATGGGCAACCTGCCTACGCCGGTGGAGGAAAAATCATTGGATGCCGGACCAAGACTTCAAACTAGTAGCTTGGCTTCAGAGCAGGCGGGGTGGCAAGGGACGTTATATTGCCTTAGTGGACACTTTGGCGCCACAAGAACAACATCGTCTTTGAAGGGGCCAGGTCATCCGCGAGGCACTGGTGGAAAACAGGGCTGTAGTTCCGGGCCGAAACGGGCTCTAGTCCCGGTTTTGGGCCCGGGACTGCGAAAACGGGACTAGAGCCCCCCCTCTAGTCCCGGCTCGCAACGGCCCGCGACTGATAACAGCCACGTGGCTGTTTCAGCGCCGCGGAGGGGGGGACCCTCTATTCCCGGGCTGTAACACCACCCGGGACTAAAAGGTTTTCTGCCGTGGCAGAGAAACACATATTTCTCTGCCGCGGCAGAGATTGTATATTTCCTTTTTTTGCCATTTCGTTCCTTTTTCGTTTTGTGTTTCACTATAATTCAAACATATATTTCAGTATACATATTATACGCTACTACATACACACTACATGTCGATGCATTTATATAATTAATTGATCCCTTGCAAACATACATATAATCAATCATATCAAAAGGAAGAAATGTTTTGAAATTATATGGTCATTGATGAATATATATATATATCATATCAGCTACATGAAGATGACTAAGGCAAATCGAGTTTCACGTCATCCGCATAATGCTCTCCATGTACATCAAGGACTTCCTTCATCATAAATCCCGCCAGCTCCTCTTGAATTGCTCTTATGCGCTGGTCTGGCTCTAGTTTCTCCCGCAAATCATAAATATAATGTGAGTCAACTTTTCGCTCACTGGTCAACTCGCGGATGTACTCGCAGACGTAGTATCCACATAAATGAGTTCCCGGTGGCTGCTATAAACTCTTCACCATTTTATAAGTTAACTCCTCTTTGAATCGACCTGGTATTTTCTGTCTGAACCGTGTCCAACACCTGCTCGGCAAACAAAATGAACAAAGGAGTTATTAGTTATTTGATATCAGGAAATGAATGAAAGAGGACGATATAATGCGATAATGATTGAAATTACTTATGGAGCATTGCTTTCATGTCGCTCCACTGCTCTTGGTCCCAACTTAATGAGTCGTGGACTTCAACTAGGGAGTTGTCAACTTGAATGTTTAGCAAGATCCAGTGGAATCTGCGGACATTTACATAAGCATACATGCATAGCTCATCCAGTAAGCAAAAATAAAATGTGTACAAGATATAAACACTCACTTGAAGTTGTAAGGAAATAGTATTTCCTTAACAAAATTATGCTCGGTTAAGAACCTGCACAGGTCTTCCTCCACGTCTTTGGGGTGATTCTTTAACGTATATTCATTAATGATATATGGGTCAATGAACCCAACGTCGTATCTTCTAGCACTTTTGCATTCAAGCATTTTCATTATGCGGAATATAATATCATCATAAAAAAGGACATATAGTTAGGATAATATATTAAATGCAATGAATGAGCTGAGCTACAAACTTAATTATAGAAATAAATAACTTACAGACAGTAGCAACCAATGATAGATTTGTTGAGGGCGCAATGGTTGTATAACTGAAACAGTTCGGTCATTTGAACCTGTATCGAGTATGGTTTGAAGTGATGCTCCTTTCTAACGTCCACCGGAAACCAATCTTTCTGATGCTTTTTTTCTGCTTGCGACATGTACCATTCGTGCAGATTTCACATATGTCTGGATAGACGCGCGAGCTCCTCATTACTGACTAGAGGCTCCCCTTGGACATGCTGCCGTACTATCTGACCCACTGGCATATCTTCATAGCCTAAATATTGACCAAGAGACATATTTGCTTCGTTAGCAAGTGCTTTGGACCGCGATACAGTGATTCCCATAAGTGCAGCATTATTACGGGCTCTAGGGTCCATTATTTGCATGTCCATATCCATTTCAGCTCTGAAGGCCTTGTCGAGGTCTGAAATTACTTTGAGCGGGGCGACCGTTTGATTCTTCTGTGCTCCGAGCTGGGCAACTTGCTTCCCGCTTTTTGCACTTGTGATTTTTTTCTTCTGTGCTTGCTTAATAATCTCCCGGTCATAGTCTGGTTCCAGATTCATCGATATCTGGGATGGTTGCTCAAGAAAGGACTTAGCCCACTTTTTGTTTTTTTCATTATATACCGGCTTTGGCTCATGCTTTTTGGATGCAAAATGTGCCTTAACTTGGGCAGCCACATCCGCGTTAGTTTCCTCATCGGTCTTGTCATAAGGTCTCTTTGGAAGAGCTGGCAGGATATCGACTATCTTCGGCGTTTGACCTTTCTTCGATGTGGGGCGCGAGGGACCATCAAACTTCCGTTTCTTCGACGAGGTAGTAGTATTGCACGGAGGCGGAGATCGAGTTGATGTACTCCTGCTGTGGCGATCGTCAGCGGGGCGGGGTGGACTTGGAGGTTGGCGATAATCGGGTTGGGGTGGACTTGGAGGTTGCCGATAATCGGGTTGGGGTGGAATTGGAGGTTGACGATATTCGATGCGGGGTGGACTTGGATTCCTTGGAGTCGGTGGCCTTGGCGCCGAGCCAGGAAACTTGATGTACTTCTTATTCCATAGAATGATGTTGCGCTTGACATCTCCTAGTTTCTTAAGGCCTTCAGGAGTAGCGATTTCAATCTCTAGGTCCGCAAAATCCTCCACTATGTCATCCACCGTGACACGAGCATAGCCTGGTGGAATCGGAAGTGAATGGTGGAGTGCTCCAGGTAGACAAGGTAAAGCAGTGCCGATCTCCACCTTGAAGGACAGGTTGTTCATTGGCTGATGAAGCTCACATTGTGCCATCTCTCTGACATCATCCACGAGGTAGTGAGGAGCCGGTGCATCATCCAGCAGTGCTTGATCATCAGCACGGACCTTCGTGGAAGCCACGCTGCTTCTCCGTTGGCTAAGATCCAATGCAGGATCATCAGACCACGGGTGAGTTGACGACGGCGGCCTTTGGCTAATTTCATGCATGAGGTTCTTCAGATCAGCTAGGTCCTGCTCTACCTTGGAGATCCGGTCTGCCTCCCGGTCCTTCTTTCTCTGACGGCTTCTGTAACTGGCATCGTACTGAGTAAACCCTTTCTTCCACGAGACACCAGCGCCTTTGCCTCGTGTTCGTCCTCCCTTTGCAGGATTCCCTAGGGCGTGTCTCAGCTCGTCATTCTCTCTCTCTCGGGATGGAACAATCCCAATTGAGCATCGTTCATTGCTTTAATAAGGTCTTGGGAGGGTTTTAGAATTTTCTCATGAAATAATGTCTTCCCTGTTTCTGGGTCCAAGGATCCCCCGTGCCCGTACCACCAGTGCTTTGACCTCTCGGGCCATCCATCTGTACCAGGAGTGACGCCTCTAGCCCTCATTTCCTTCTCCATAGTTTCCCACTTACGGACGACACTCTTGTAGCCACCTGTCCCTATTTTATGATGGTATTTCTTGTTGGCAGCATTTAACACGTTCTTTGCCGACTTTGCCTTTGCTTTATCAGATTGCTTGTACTGTAAAAAATCGTGCCACTGTTCTCTCAACTTCTCGTTTACTCCTTTGAAGTCTGGAGTTTTCTTTTTCACGACATATTTCATGTATAAACTTTTCTTGTGGTTCCGGTACAGTTCAGCCATCTTGCTCAGTGCCCACTCCTTGCTTTCGCTCTATTTTCAAGCCCACCCGGCCTTGGCGTAATACCATCTACCTCAAATTCCTCATACTCTGGAGGTAGTATGAAATGCGCTATGAGCTTCTGCCAAAGGTCATCTTTGGCATCATCGGTGACATAGCTGTTGGATTCTTCACCGGGTTTCTTTGACTTATTCCATTCTTGGAGGGTGATCGGCAGGTTGTCCCTAACAAGCACCCCGCATTGATTTATAAACATCCTCCGGTGCTTCTCTAGAGCAATCGGTTCAGCATCATCATCTATTTCTTCGATGGTGAACCTCTGATTACCATCCAACTTTTTGTTCGGCCCTCATTTCGTTCGAGCTGTCGATTTCTTCGATCCGGTGGGCTAAAAGAAGAAGAGAGAGTGATTAATATATATCTAGATCAGTTAATGAATAGAGGTAACACGAGACTTTATATATATATATGTACCTTGCCGGATCCTGTCGAGGGGCCATCATTATTGTTGTTATTTGTTTGCCCTTCGTACATCTGGTCTTCCCCTTGGTACATTAGGTTTTCCTCTAGTCCATCACCGGATGGATTCAGATATGAGGATATCTCTTCCTCGAGCAAAATATCTTCGGCGCCGGTAGTAATATTAAGAGGAATTTCACCTCTTATCATGCCCTGAAGAAAACCTTCACCGATGCGACCAGGATCTTCGGATGGATCCATGACTTAATTATCTATAACAAAAAGAGAGTTAAACAGGTTAGAAAAAACAATAATCCTAATAACTAAAACAATATAATCCTAATATTATTTGTGCTAAAACAATAATTATAATAACTAAAACAAAAAAAATAACCCTAATCGTAATCCTAATTCTATTCTTAATAAATAAAACAAAAAAATCACTAAAACAATAATCCTAATCCTAATTCTAATATTTTAATTAAAACAATAATCCTAATACTAAAACAAAAAACCCTAATATAAAAAAAACTATAAAAAAGCTATAGAAAAAAACTATAACATTTCCTAATATTAATTGTGGTAAAACCTAATATTATTTGTGGTAAAACAATAATCCTAATATTAATTGTGGTAAAACAATATAATCCTAGCTAATAACTAAAACAGAAAAATAACCCTAGCTAATTATAATTAAAACAATAATTAAAAAAATAACCCTAGCTAATTATAATTAAAAAAATAACCCTAGCTAAATATAATTAAAAAATAACCCTAGCTAATTATAATTAAAATAACCCTAGCTAACAATATAATCCTAATCCTAGCTAATTATAATTAAAATTATAATTAAAAAAATAATATAAAACAGATTTGTATTTGAAAAATACAAAGAGAAAAGGAAAAACAGAAAAAGAAATTTTTTTGGAAAAGAAAAACAGTAGCCAGACCCCAACCAGGCCGGCCCATCTCTCCCCTCTTCCTTTCCTGTCGCTCGCATGCGCAGCCAGCAGCCCAACACGGCCCAGCCTTGGCCCAATACCTCTTCGCACCTTCCCCCTGTCGTATTCCTCCTCTGGCCAAGCTGCTCGGTGGCGACGCCCTCGCCCGCCGTCCGTCGCCGATGCGCCATGATCCGCGTTGCCGCCGCCCTGGAGAGGATAAGGACCACCCGAGCACGCCTCTCCCTCTTCCCTATCCTCTCATTCCCCCCTGGCTCGCTCCCTCTCTCGTTTCCTTTCCCTGGCCGAACCCTAACCGTCGCAGGCGCCATCGTTGTCGACGTTCCCGGCCACCCCGACGACACTGAGATGCCCTAGAGAACCATCTCACCTGCGGAGCGGCGGCGGCACGACGGAGCACATACGCATGGCGGAGCGGCGGCGGAATCGGACAGCACCTTCGACCTCCCCTGCTTTGTCTTCGTCTGTGTGTGCTTCATCTTCGTCGAGAAATGCGAAGTGTTGGGGCAGCACCTCCCCTGGCGCCAGAATATAAAGGGACAGACCTTTAGTCCCGAGCTAAGCCACGGGACGGGACTAAAGGGTATCTAGTCTCGGGCCGTGGCTTCACCCGCGACTAAACACCCCCCTTTAGTCGCGGGTTAAGCCACGACCCGGGACTAAAAGGGTTTTTTCGGCCGCTTCAGTTTCACGCGCGCAGGCACCCTTTAGTCCCGGGTTCAGCCACGACCCGCGACTAATTGTGTTTTTGTAAATTTTCTTTTTTTAATTCAAATCAAATATAAAAACTTTGTAAAATCATATCTTTTATTGTAATAATCCAAATAAAACAAATAATATGTCTATTATTATCAGAAAAATATAAAGAATCCTAATATAATATCCATTTATCTGTTTACATCATTTATAAATTATTTCATTTGTAAATTTTCTTTTTTTAATTCAAATCAAATATAAAAACTTTGGAAAATCATATCTTTTATTGTAATAATCCAAATAAAACAAATAATATGTCTATTATTATCAGAAAAATATAAAGAATCTTAATATAATATCCATTTATCTATTTACATCATTTATAAATCATTTCATTTGTAAATTTTCTTTTTTAATTCAAATCAAATATAAAAACTTTGGAAAATCATATCTTTTATTGTAATAATCCAAATAAAACAAATAATATGTATATTATTATCAGAAAAATATAAACAATCTTAATATAATATCCATTTATCTGTTTGCATCATTTATAAATTATTTCATTTGTAAATTTTCTTTTTTTAATTCAAATCAAATATAAAAACTTTGGAAAATCATATCTTTTATTGTAATAATCCAAATAAAACAAATAATATGTCTATTATTATCAGAAAAATATAAAGAATCTTAATATAATATCCATTTATCTGTTTGCATCATTTATAAATTATTTCATTTGTAAATTTTCTTTTTTTAATTCAAATCAAATATAAAAACTTTGTAAAATCATATCTTTTATTGTAATAATCCAAATAAAACAAATAATATGTCTATTATTATCAGAAAAATATAAAGAATCTTAATATAATATCCATTTAGTCCCGATTGTACTCACAAACCGGGACTAAAGATATTTCCCGCCATTTCCCATCGCTTCCCGCCAAGTTTTCCCGCCCTTTTCTTTCTACAAGAGCTTTTAGTCCCGCATGTAGTCACTAACCGGGACTAAAGATATTTCCCGCCATTTACCAAAGCTTCACGCCAAGTTTTCCCGCCCTTTCCCTCTATATTTAGGGCGATCACGCCATGGCTATCCACACATCCACACCTTCCTCTCTTAGAACAATGGACAACGCCTACTGGGCCATTCTGACCCTCGAGGAAACCGACGCGCTATGCGCCTCCAACTACCCTTGTCCGTCGGGCTACCGCCGCCCGCCGGCTAGATGTTGAGCGCTGGAGGGGTTCCTGTCCCTCCTGTCCCTCAAGGTTCTGCACGCCAGGCGGCCATCACAAACCACTTCTACCACGAGCTCACGCGGAGCAGCGGATGGATCCCCAGTGGGATCCCGACAACTACGACACCTGGAATGCCTTCTTCGCTAATAGGCGGGAAAGGGAGCTCGCCAGGTACGAGGGTGATGGCCCACCCCCGGTGAACCACAACGAAGCCGGCCGTCATTTGTGGTGGGCGAACCGTACTATCATCAGAGTGATGCACTACATAGCCGGGGGAGACCATCCTCGCATGCGGTGCCCACGAGTCCACCCGCCACAGAGCCACAAAAAGGCCCCACACTGGCCCGGCGGTGGCGACATTGTCTTCCAGGAGACCCCTGCACTGCCTGCCATGAATCCGAGGCTGGAATGGCCCCTGGTATATGCCATGGATGGGCTGAGGATCCCCGGAGTGGCAGGTGACGATGACGATGATGATGACGATGACGAAGAAGACCTTGAAGCTGCGTACTATAGGACTAGGCATGATTATGACTAAAGGGGGCGGCTTTTGTCCTGAGTGTTAGCTAGTCCCAGTTTGTCCCGGTTTTTAATATTAATAAATGTCTTGAGTGTTACCTAATAAATAGAGGGAAATGCCTATATAAAGAGAGGGTTCATCTTTAGTCCCAGTTGGAGAAACCAACCGCGACTGAAGGGATTGCGGCAGACTGGGCCAGGCAACACTAATAATAGGGGTGAGTGTCGACATTATGTCGTGCGGCTTGTACCTTGTCCCGAATGGTGTCACCAAACGGGACTAAAGGTTCGGTTGGAGACACCAACCGGGACAAAACATGAGTCAACACTAATAATAGAGGTGAGTGTCGACATTATGTCGTGAGTGTCGACATTATGCCGAGCTGCTTGTACTATAAATAGGCATCCTTGTGAATCCAGTCCTCCAGCCAGTTTGAGGCATCTCCAAGATGGTTTTTGAGAGCAGGGACACCACTACGGCCAGTTTCAGGGAGATACCGCCGGAGCCCGGTCCTCCGGCATCTCCGAGAAACTGGTCATAGAGGCACTCCCTAATATGTGAAATTAGTTAGCTCCCAGGCGTATTGATCTAGTTAGAGAAGATACAAGCTGCAAGATGGTTTTCGAGAGCAGGGACACCACTACGGCCAGTTTCAGGGAGATGCCGCCGGATCCCAGTCCTCCGGCATCTCCGAGAAACTGGTCATAGAGGCACTCCCTAATATGTGACCTCACGCGTTTGGAGATCAGATCTTAATGGTAAGTATGAATCGGGACTAACACACTCAAGATTGTTTGCAGACAACACTATAAAAATGGACACATGGAGCATCTTCACTCATAAAATGTTACAATTATTACATATCATTTCTTCGCGTGTGTTCCTTTCTGATCCTGTCGTATCCATGGAGCATCTTCATTCATTAACATGATGCTTGGGTCATCCTTCACCGCGAAGGGCGGAATTTCATGAAACTTATCACAATCTTCTGACATGTCTGTCTTGTCCTCCACTCCCACGATGTTTCTTTTTCCTGAAAGAACTATGTGGCGCTTTGGCTCATCGTCTGATGTATTCTTTTTCTTATTTTTTCTTTTTCTAGGTTTGGTAGACATGTCCTTCACATAGAAAACCTGAACCACATCATTGGCTAGGACGAATGGTTCGTCTAAGTACCCAAGATTGTTGAGATCCAACGATGTCATTCCGTATTTCTTGTCTACCTCAACCCCTCCTCCTGTCAGCTTGACCCATTTGCACCGAAACAAGGGGACCTTAAAAGTAGGTCCATAGTCAAGTTCCCATATCTCCTCTATGTAACCATAATATGTGGTCTTTGACCCATTGTTGTCTATTGCATCAAAGCGAACACCACTGTTTTGGTTGGTGCTCTTTTTATCTTGGGCTATCGTGTAAAATGTATACCCATTTATCTCGTACCCTTGGAAAGTCGATATAGTCGAAGATGGTGACCTAGACAATAAGTATAGATGATCTCCAAGAGTGTTGTTTTTGATGAGATGTTGCAACCAACCGCCGAAACTCTTCATGTGTTCATCTCTAATCCAAGAGTCATGCTTTCCAGGGTTGTTGGAGCGTAAGATTTTCTTGTGTTCCTCGATATATGGGGCTGCCAAGATAGAATTCTGTAGAACGGTGTAATGTGCTTCGGTGTAAGAATGTCCGTCCCTACATATTATTGATTTTCTTCCTAGAGTACCCTTTCCACCCAGTCTCCCCTCATACCGCGATTGAGGAAGACCAATCGGCTTAAGGTCAGGAACTTATTCAACACAAAATTCAATGACCTCCTCTGTTCCATAGACCTTGGAGATGCTTCCTTCTGGCCTAGCACGGTTACGAACATATTTCTTTAAGATTCCCATGAACCTCTCAAAGGGAAACATATTGTGTAGAAATACAGGACCGAGAATGGAAATCTCTTCAACTAGGTGAACCAACAGGTGTGTCATAATATTGAAGAAGGATGGTGGGAACACCAACTCAAAACTGACAAGACACTGGACCACATCATTCTGTAACCGTGGTAGATCTTCAGGATTGATTATCTTCTGAGAGATTGCATTGAGAAATGCACATAGCTTCACAATGGGTACTCGAACATTATCTGGTAGAAGCCCCCTCAATGCAATCAGAAGCATTTGCGTCATAATCACGTGGCAGTCATGATACTTTAGGTTTTGGAACTTTTTTTCTGCCATATTTATTATTCCCTTTATATTCGACAAGAAGCCAGACGGGACCTTAATACTGCTTAGGCATTCAAAAAATATTTCCTTCTCTTGTTTGGTAAGAGCGTAGCTGGCATGACCTTGAAACCATTCTAGATGCAGGCCATCTGGGTCTTTCATACGTTGATGGTCCTTTCGTGCTTCCGGTGTATCTTTTGCCTTCCCATACACGCCCAAGAATCCTAGCAGGTTCACGCAAAGATTCTTCGTCACATGCATCACATCGATTGCAGAGCGGACCTCTAAGAATTTCCAATATGGTAGCTCCCAAAATATAGATTTCTTCTTCCACATGGGTGCGTGTCCTTCAGCGTCCTTCGGAACAGATTTTCCTCCAGGACCCTTTCCAAAGGTTACCAGTTGATCCAAATCTTTTACCATATCAAATATATCAGCACCAGTACGCTCCTTAGGCTTCGTCTGTGACATGCCAGACATTGAAATGCTTGCCTTTCTTTCTTAAGGGATGCTTGTAGGGGTTCGTAGCATGGAAAACAAAAAATTTCTATCGCATAAAAACAAACAAGCCAAGATCTGTCTACTAGATTGTAGCAACGAGTCGATGGAATAAGTTACCTCGATGATTCCAAAGTGTTTAACGAGAGCGGATTCTCGTGGGTGATGTAGTCGTACTCTTCCCGATCTCAAGATCGTGTAGACGATCCTTCCGGCAGCGCTCCCGCAGTCGGTCACACGTTCGGTACTCGACGAAGACCTTCCTCTCCCTTGTTCCAGCAGGCAGCGGAGGTTATAGCACTCTCCTCGTGATTCCGGCAGCACAACGGCGTGGTAACGGAAGAGGGGAGATCCCGCAGGGCTTCGCCTTAAGCCGGAGCGAGTATGGTGGAGTATGAGAGAGGGATATTAGTGGTCTAGGGATTAGACACACCAATTAGAAGGCTCTAAACCGAAGGCTAGGGCAATTAGAAGCTCTAAACCAAAACGGCTCTAAACCGGAGATTAGAGGATAGGAACTTGTGTGTCTAGAGGAGGAGGCCCTGCCCCTCCTTTTATGGGTGGGAGGCGCGGCCAAGGGGAGGGGAGTCCCTCCCCAAGTCGGCCTTGGTTGGCGCGCCGGCTTGGGGAGGAGACTCCTCCCCCAAGTCGGTTCCCAACTCCTCTTGCTTGTTTCCCACAGTTTCTTGTTTTAGCCGTTTGACTTTCAAACTGGACATTTGACTTTTCTGTTTTAGGATTCAATTTAATCCTTTATTTGGAACAGCAAGAATACTTAGTACATGATGCAATCATTCCAATATGTAATGACACATTCATGTACCCTTCCCCCCTCCCGGAGTGCCGGACATTCCGGAACCTTCTAGAACATTCACCGGAATCATTTCCGAACTCCGAAACGGGACTTTCCTTATATGAATCTTATTCTCCGGACCATTCCGGATCACCTCGTGATATCCCGGATCCCATCCGAGACTCCGAACAACATTCGGTCTCTTTCTCATAATACCATAACTACTCAAAACAACGTCGAATCCTTAAGTGTGTCTCCCTACGGTTCGTGAATTATGCGGACATGATCGAGACACTTCTCCGAACAATAACCAATAGAGGAATCTGGAAATTCATATGGCTCCCACATACTTCTACGATTACTTTGCGATCGAATGAACCACTTACATACGATACCAATTTCCCTTTGTCTCATGATATGTTACTTAACCGAGGTTACGATCGTCGGTATCTCTGCATACCTAGTTCAACCTCGTTACTGATAAGTACTCTTTTCTCGTTCCCGTGATATGTGATCCCTTGTGAGCCAGTCACATGCTTGCAAGCTAATTGGATGACATTTCACCGAGAGGGCCCAGAGAATATCTATCCGTCATATGGATGGACAAATCCCACTCTTGATCCATGTGTCTCAACCAATACTTTCCGAACACTCAATGCCACCTTTATAGCCACCCAGTTACGGTGTGGTGTTTGATGTCATCAAAGCATCCATCCGGTAAAGGTGATATGCATGATCTCATGGTCGAAGGAATTAGGTTACTATGTATCAGAAAGCATATAGCAATTGAACTATTGAAATGACTTGATCTTTATGCTACGCTTATCTATAGGAGTATGTCCACCATATCATTCTCCTAATGATATGATCTTGTTGTTGATAACATCTCAATGTTCATGATAGGGAAACTACAATCATTTATCAACCAACAAGCTAGTGAAGTATAGAGGCTATACTAGGGACTTCAAATTAAGTTTACAAATCACACAAGTATTAATGTTTCCTTGTTAATACTATTATAGCATGAATGTAAACATTTATCATAAACACAAAGATATAATAATAACTACATTTATTATTGCCTCTAGGGCATATGTCCAACAGTCTCCCACTTGCACTAGAGTCATCTAATCTAGATTACATGGTAATATACCGAACACCCATGGCAGTTTGGTGTTGGTCATGTTTTGCCCTCGGGAGAGGTTTAGTCAACGGATCCGCCACATTCAGATCTGTGTGTACTTTGCAAATCTTTATATCCCCATCCTGGATATGTTCTCGAATAGCGTGAAAACGTAGCTTGATATGCTTCAGCTTCTTGTGTGACCTTGGTTCTTGCGCATTGGCTATGGCGCCCATGTTATCACAGTAGATAGACATTGGGTCCAGCGCACTAGGAACCACACCCAGCTCTGTAATGAACTCTTTCATCCATATCGCTTCTTGTGAAGCCTCTGAAGCAGCCATGTTTTCCGATTCAGTTGAAGATCTCGCCACAACGCTTTGCTTTGTACTCCTCCAGCTAACTGCTGCACCATTCAAAATAAATACGTATCCAGATTGTGATTTAGAATCATCCGGATCGGTGTTCCAACTAGCATCGGTGTAACCATTAACAACGAGCTGTTCATCACCTCCATAAGAAAGAACCATATCCTTAGTTCTTCTCAAGTACTTAAGGATGTTTTTGACCGCTGTCCAATGATCCACTCCTAGATCACTTTGATATCTGCTAGTTAAACTAACAGCATATGCGATGTCAGGTCTAGTACATAGCATGGCATACATTAGAGATCCTATGGCTGATGCATAGGGAGTCTTACTCATCCTTTCTCTATCTTCTGCCGATGTCGGACTTTGAGTTTTACTCAAGATCGTATTGGGCAACATGGGCAAGAACCCTTTCTTGCTTTCTTCCATTCCAAACCTCTTTAGAACTTTGTCCAAATATGTACTCTGTGACAATGATATTTGGCGTTTCGATCTATCTCTGTAAATCTTAATGCCTAATATGTAAGCTGCTTCGCCAAGATCCTTCATTGAAAAACTATTATTCAAATATTCTTTGACACTATTAAGAAGGTCTACATCATTCCCAATCAACAATATGTCATCCACATATAGTATTAAGAATGCTACAGAGCTCCCACTCACTTTCTTGTAAATACAAGCTTCTCCATAAGTTTGTATAAAACCAAAACTTTTGATTACCTTATCAAAACGTTGATTCCAACTTCGGGATGCTTGCTTCAATCCATAGATGGACCGTTGAAGTTTGCATACCTTGTTAGCATCTTTAGGATCGACAAAACCTTTGGGTTGCATCATATACAACTCTTCATCAATATCTCCATTGAGGAATGCTGTTTTGACATCCATCTGCCATATCTCATAATCATAATATGCAGCGATTGCTAACATAATCCTCACAGACTTTAGCTTCGCTACCGGTGAGAAAGTCTCATCGTAGTCAACTCCTTGAATTTGTCGAAACCCTTTTGCGAAAAGTCGAGCTTTATAGACAGTAACATTACCATCAGCATCTGTTTTCTTCTTGAAAATCCATTTGTTCTCGACAGCCTTTCGGCCATCCGGTAAGTCCACCAAAGTCCATACTTGGTTTTCATACATGGATCCAATCTCGGATTTCATGGCTTCTTGCAATTTATTGGAATCTGGGCTCATCATCGCTTCCTCATATGTCTCGGGGTCATCGGTGTTGTCCACCAACATGACACTCATAACGGGATCATACCAATCTGGAGTGGTACGAGTTCTCGTTGACCTCCGAGGCTCTGTAGCAACTTCAACCGAAGTTTCATGATCACCATCATTAGCTCCCTCTCTAATTGGTGCAGGCACCACAGGAACTTCTTCCGGTGCTGCGCTACTCGCAATTTCGAGAGAAGGTTCGACAACCTCGTCGAGTTCTACTTTCCTTCCAGTCACTTCTTTCGAGAGAAATTCCTTCTCTAGAAAGGATCCATTCTTGGCAACGGAGGTTTTGCCTTCGGATCTATGATAGAAGGTATACCCAATAGTTTCCTTTGAGTATCCTATGAAGACGCATTTTTCTGCTTTGGGTTCTAGCTTGTCCGGCTGTAACTTCTTTACATAGGCTTCGCATCCCCAAACTTTAAGGAACGACAATTTAGGTTTCTTCCCAAACCATAATTCATACGGTGTCGTTTCAACGGATTTAGACGGTGCCCTATTTAAAGTGAATGCGGCTGTTTCTAATGCATAACCCCAAAATGATAGCGGTAAATCTGTAAGTGACATCATAGAACGAACCATATCTAAGAGAGTTCGATTACGACGTTCGGACCCACCATTACGCTGTGGTGTTCCCGGCGGTGTCAATTGTGAAAGTATTCCGCATTTCTTCAAATGCTCGCCAAACTCGTAACTTAGATATTCACCTCCACGATCAGAACGTAGAAATTTAATCTTCTTGTTACGTTGATTCTCTACCTCACTTTGAAACTCCTTAAACTTCTCGAAAGTTTCGGACTTATGTTTCATGAAATAGATATATCCATATCTACTCAAATCATCCGTGAAGGTAAGAACATAACGATAACCACCGCGCGATGCTACACTCATTGGACCACACACATCGGTATGTATGATTTCCAATAAGTCCGTAGCTCGCTCCATCATACCAGAAAATGGAGTCTTAGTCATTTTTCCCATCAGACATGCTTCGCATCTTTCAAGTGATTCAAAATCAAGTGATTCAAGAACACTACAAGAAATCTGGCAATATATGACCCTCTATTTTCATCACAGAATCGTCATAATAGTCTTTTTATGACGATTTTATGACGATTTTGAGATCGTCGAAAGTTGGGCGTCGCAAATGAACTATAACGACGTTTTTGATAAAATCGTCATAACCTTCTATGACGATATTGGATCGTCATAACGTCTATGACGATCCAATATCGTCACGGGCCATCTAGCATGCCAAGTCAAATCCTACGTGGCTGATCCTACGTGGCAAAATTGTGACGAAATTAAATCGTCTTAAATCAAAATCAGCCCAGTCCATTTCTGGATTCCACATGGGCTTAGCCCAACTATTCTGGATTGATTTTCTCATCAAATCTGGTTAGCTACATGGGCCAAGCCCATCATTCAAGCATTTTTTTGTTTCGTTGCATTGGCCTTTTCTTTGGACAGATTTTTACTTTGGGCCTTCTTATTTTGGGCCGGTCACACCTGGTGTTCCATAATTCATACGGTCCCAGTTTCCAGTATATATTTTCTCAGTAATTAAAATCTAACAATTTAATCAAGACCAACAGAATATACAAAATCATTTTGATTCAAACAGAGCACATTATGATCGGCACATTACAATCATACACAGTTCTACATAGAGATCGGCACATTACAATCATACACAGTTCTACATAGTTCACATCAGTGGAGCTACCAAAATACAATAAATTTTTTACAGAAAGAATAAAATCCAAACTTCTTCACGCTTTCTCTTCCTGGAACTTCTTCATGCTTCCTCTTCCTGGAACTCTCTGAACAGTACACTCTGAACAAAGCTTCGGAGTGGATATACACTCTCAAAGTCGTAATCTGTACTTCCCAAAACAACCGAAAGCAATAAAAATACGAACACGGGGATGAAATCTTATAATTTCTGTATGAAGTCATAGCATATAAGCTATTCTTATCCATTACTTAGCCAATGTAGTTCTGTACACAGATTTTTTAAGAAACAAGAAACTATTACCAAAGGAAGAATGGTTAGTTGGTTAGTTTGCTCTCAGAAATGAATAGTGTGTTGCACTGTTAAAAGTTCATCATTGAGCTAAACTTTAGAAAGGGGCAAGTTTCACCAAAAAAAAGTAGCATCTGTTCATATCAGTATATTTTGCCTCAGTACAACATCATAGGCTGGAGAGGGGCAAGTTTCACCATGACAGCTAAGGTAATAAGATAAAGATTCCACAAATATCAAGTTTTCACTTGATCTCATCCACACCAGCAGGTCCCACTTGCAAGCAGCTTGCGCATCCAGATGCAAGTAGCTGCTGTCAACACCACAGCAGACCAGGAAACCAGATAAGAAGGAACAGCCGTAGCTAACAATTACCTGGCCACACTCCACAGCACATCCACACAAAGTTACCATCAGAGTGTTATACCTCACCCTCAACCAACTCTGGTTGCTCCTTGGAGCCATCCAGGAGCTAGAAGTAGAGGGATTCACAGCAAAGGCAACATGGTTGCAAGGTAGGAGTACACTTCTACTAATCTCTGTTCAACATGATTCACAGCAAAGGCAACATGATTCACAGCAAAGGCAACATGGTTGCAAGGTAGGATTCATAGCAAATTTACATAGAGATGCTATGTATGTTCCTCATAGAGAAATAAAAAGATACACCATAATCTATGTTCTTATTTAGAGTTGGCCTCAGCCTTTGCATCCTAGGCAGGGGCTATAGCACACTTCTACTAATTATACCAAGGCCATAAAAGCATACAAATCATCTTTGCACAAACCAGCAAGCATGAGGGATTGCTGGGCACAAATCCAAAAGAATTGGAATTGCACCTCAGGCACAATCCCAAACTCACTCCCACCAAACTCTCAATCTAGTCTGTAAAACTAGAACATCAGCCCTTCAACAAGTTTGATAATAAATCCTTTTCTTAGATATTCAAAAATATCTAAGAATCATTTTATATTTTAAAACAAAGGTAACTGAATCAAAGATTCAGTTACACACTGCTCATCTTCACAGTTCGATTCAAGGAAACTAGAACTCATATAGCTCCAGCAATTGAACAAAAATACAGGCCATAGGGGATTTGCAACATCACAAAACATGCTCTTTAAATGAAATCATCTTCATAGCCATTTGGCTAGGAATCATTTAGATTATTGTTGTCATATGGACAGAGTAATCATATTGATCATCCATTTACACTTACCAATATTACCCAAATAATCTTTATCATTTTCCTAGCAGCAATTCTAGAATCAAAGCTATACCTTATTTCACTGTCAGATCTGACAAAGAATAAAGCATTTTCCTAGAAAGTGTTTCTAGGAATCATTTTAGTGAATATTCCATGGTCATATAAGTTCTGAATCCACTAGCTACTTGCATCCAACAATAATTTCAAGCCAATATGATTTGCAGATCATTTTCCTAACCAATTCAACTAGGAATCAGTGTCAATAGTTCTTAACTATCAACATGAACTAGCAAATGTTCAGACCAGCAAGTATCCCAAACAGATAAAATCCAAACCAATGGTTTGAATTTTCATGTCTACTATAATCATCCAGAAGGGTTTCTTAGATCATCTACCCAGATTAAGCGTAGCATAAACCTACCCTTACCATAGTACCTCATCATTTAATCATAGGGTACAGAATTAAAACAGGGCCTTGAGACCATCACAAGTAAACCAAGCATGTCAATTGAGCATCAAACCAGAGCTAAGATATCTCCACCAGACATAGTTATTCACCAGATGTGAACCCTAGGTTCAGATATGAAATCTAGACAGTGGGAAATCACAGTAAACACACTTGACATGGCAAGGTAGATAAAGCCTGGAGGGAAGCATAGAAGGAGCACCTACCTGGGGCGAGTTCTATCTCGCCGGAGAGGAGGCAGAAAGAGTATCGACGGCAACGGTAACACAGAACACCACGGGGAAGGCTTCACCATACACCACCACCTAGCCCAGCATCAATCTCACCACCAAGGCGGCACAGGGAGCAGCCCTGAGGGCCACAGCATCCTACACCGGCCTAGAATAACACAAATCGACCTATACTTTAACAGAAAAGATACAAAAGCTTAGAGAGCAAAGCACACAAAGGGTACAATATTTGACTAGTAGTCAGCACCACATATCGACCTATACTTTAACAGAAAAACAAACTCAAGTACTGTGAACAGCATAATGCAATACTAATAAAATATTACAAAGTTATAGACTCAAATCATAATGCATATTACATTTCTATTGCTTACAGCTGAACCTATCATAACAAACTGGACAGTCAAATATAAAAATGGCATATAGTATGATTTGTTACTCCAAGAATTAAAAGTATGACAAACTAGCTAGTAAAGTAACATGTAAACTGTTATATAGTAACTAGAGGCTCATGAGGAGCAAACAATGTCGCAAAGTCTGCTCCCCCTTAGTATATGCCACATTTCGAGACACGTGGACACAAATAAGATCACATGTCAGATACCATATGGCACTGAGAACAACATCTATGGAGTTAAAGTAAGCAACCTCAGTCGAAAGATGGTTATTTCATTTGGAATAATCACTTATGAAGCAAATTGGTCAATTTACATCACAGGTTGATTACTGCAAGTTTACAGATTTTGCATATGCAGATGAAAGAGCTTTGAGAAACAAGTTAAAAGTATCAAGAGCTTTATGAATTAAGTAGAGATCAGATGGTAGTGCATGATGTATATTGATCATCATCATAGATTCAGAGATGTCTATGGTTAATGCATCATCACTTCTCCTTTGATACGTTACAGATTTTATTAGCTAAACAATAGGACTGAGATGTTTTTTTACTTGGACAACATACAAAGACATCGCACACGTGCACATATATAGTATAATAGATCTACGGCAGGAAGACGCTAACGATTAAACAAAAAAATCTAGTCACATGCGTACTAACTAATTAGTGGCCATCAGCAGATAAAATCAACTGAAGCCCAAGCAACAACTAGCAGAGCACACAGTAGGATACTCTGCCTATAGCAATCACCACTACCAATCCATACCAACTCGAGAGCCTCGGATCTGAACATGTTGAACTAAGCTAGATCCGCACACGCAACAGAGCCCCAATCGATAGATCTGCAGCGCGGACACAACAGTAATGACAAAGGTGGTGGGGTTGCTCACCGAAAACAGTGTTGACCGCGTTCATGGCGACCTGGTTCTTGGCGGCGAGGTTCCTCGAGGTCATGACGACGTGGGCGTTGCGCTCTGCCAAGACTCGCGTCGTCTCGGCGCCGATCCCGCTGGACGCCCCTGGGTTCTAGAATCGGGTCCGTCAACAAGTGGGCGGCGACGACAAGGGGAAACTAAGGAGGCAGGAGGGAATGGGAGGGGTGTTACCGGTGATGATGGCGGTGAGATCTTGGGTGACCTGGTCGGCGGTGGAGGCCTAGGAGAAGCCCGAGGCGCCCTTGCGGTTGAAGATGGACATCAGCATCTTGGTCGCTGGCAGCCACGAGATCAACATCAGGGGATGGGGGTGACCAAGAGGGAGCAGCCGTCGACCCACATGCACCGAGAGGGCACTATGCTGAGGCCCAAGCGGCCAGATCCGCGGGCATCAAGGAGGATACGGCAGCCGCCATAGGGATCTACGGGCATCGAGGTCAGCCACCGGTGGCCATCGAGGTGCGGTGAGGAGAGGAGGATCGGTGAGGAGAGGAGAGGAGGATCTACGGGTGGCCATCGGTGATCGAGGTAAGCCACCGGTGGCCATCGAGGTGCGGTGAGGAGAGGAGAGGAGGATCTACGGGCATCGAGGTCAGCCACCGGTGGCCATCGAGGTGCGGTGAGGGTGGTGGTGCTGTGGATCCATCGGAGGAGAAGAGCGAGGGGAGAGAAAGACCGGAGATGGGCGTGGTGTGGCAGCGGGGGAAAGATAAGGGTTAGGGTTAGAGGATAGAGGGTCGCGGCTGGCGTGCGCCAAATATTTGCCACTATGCGCGCGCTGGATGCCAGGTCACCGATCCACACAACAAGTTTCCATACTTCACCATCCATCCGTTCATTATGTTTACATCCTACGGCTGATATTGACCTTCTCTAATATCTCAACCTGTCTAGAAATTATGACGATTTTGTCCATAGAAATTACGACGTTTTTCACGAAATCGTCATAGTTTAATAAGGATTTGGCCCTCCCAAATAGCTTACGACCATCTAGTGTAGAATCGTCATAAATTTATGACGATTTCATTCAGGGTCACTACCAAAACGTCATAGTTTGACACATTTCTTGTAGTGGAAGTCCATCGGAATGGAGTTTCTTCATACGCTTCACTCCAATGTGACCAAGACGACAGTGCCACATATAGGTCGAATTATCGCTTGATTTCAAACGTTTAGCCTCAATGTTGTTGATATGTGTATTTCCACTATCGAGATTCAATAAGAATAGACCATCTATCAAAGGTGCATGTGCGTAAAACATATTACTCATATAAATCGAACAACCATTATTCTCGGACTTAAATAAGTAACCGTCTCGCAATAAACAAGATCCCGATATAATGTTCATGCTCAACGCAGGAACCAAATAACAATTATTTAAGTATAAAACTAATCCCGATGGTAGATCAAGGGGTAGCGTGCCGACCGCGATCACATCAACCTTTGATTCGTTTCCCACGCGCATCGTCACCTCGTTCTTCGCTAGCTTCCGTTTATTCTGCAGCACCTGTTTCGAGTTACAAATATGAGCAACCGAACCAGTATCAAATACCCAGGCACTACTACGAGTACTAGTGAGATACACATCAATAACATGTATATCAGATATACCTTTCTTCTTGATGTTGCCGTTCTTCAAATCCGCCAAGTACTTTGGGCAATTCCGCTTCCAGTGACCTTCTCCCTTGCAGTAAAAGCACTCAGTATCAGGCTTAGGTCCAGCCTTGGTCTTCTTCGCCGGCGTGGTAACTTTCTTACCACCCTTCTTGAAGCGTCCCTTTTGCTTAGACTTGCCTTTCTTGAATTTGGTGGTCTTATTGACCAACAACACTTGGTGCTCTTTCTTAATCTCCACTTCTGCAGATTTCAACATGGCAAAGAGTTCTGGCAACGTCTTGTTCATGTTCTGCATGTTGTAGTTCATCACAAAGTTCTTGTAACTTGGTGGCAGTGATTGAAGGACACGGTAAATCCCCAAAGCATTAGGAATCACAATACCCAAGCTTTGAAGTTTGTTTGCGTGCCCAGACATCTTAAGCACATGCTCACTGACGGAGCTGCCCTCTTCCATCTTGCAGTTAAAGAACTTTTCAGAAGCCTCATAGCTTTCAATTGCCGCATGAGTCTCAAAAATCAATTTGAGATCCTCGACAATATCATATGGGTCTGAATCCTCAAACCTTTTCTGAAGCTCCGATTCCAAACCATACAAGATAGCACACTGAACTATGGAGTACTGATTCTTCCGAGCGAGGTAAACATTCTTTACTTCATCGGGAGCATCATCTGCAGGTGGGTCACCCAGCGGTGCATCCAGCACATAGGTCAAATTACTAGCTGTGAGGACAATCCTCAAATTGCGGAACCAATCCGCGAAGTTGCTTCCATTGTTTTTCAACTTTTCTTTCTCTAGGAACGCATTAAAATTGATGGTAGGGGCTGCCATTGATCTACAACATATTTGCAATAGTTTAGACTAAGTTTATGACAAATTGAGTTCAAATTAATAATGAAATTAAACTAGGTGAACTCCCACTCAAAACAATATCCCTCACATTGTTTTAGTGATCACACGAACCAAATCCACCATATCAACACCGATCATCACGAGAGTTGACATAGTTTCAATGGCGAACAATCGACATGTTCATCGTATCTACTATATGATTCATGCTTTACCTTTCGGTGATCCGTGTTCCGAGACCATGTCTGTACATGCTAGGCTCGTCAAGATCAAACCTTAGTTTCCGCATGAGCAAATCTGGCTTGCTCACGTTGTATACACTTGCAGAATCTAACACACCCGATCATCACGTGGTGCTTCAAAACAACAAGCTTTAGCAACGGTGCTAACTAAGGGTGAACACTTTATGACTTGAAATTGATGTGCATGAGGGATAATCTTATAATGCTACCGTCGTCTACTAAGCAATACAAGATGCATAAAGGATTAACATCACATGCAATTCAATATATATGTGATATGATATGGCCTTTCTTCTTTGTGCTTCCGATCTCCATCTTCAAGCACGAACATGATCTCCATCATCACCGGCATTGCATCAAGGTCAATGACGCTTCTCCATGGTTGTCGTCCACCGGCTTCAACTATTACAACTACTTTGAATAGACACGCGGGTCTTAACATAAATTAAAGACAACCATATGGCTCCTGCCGGTTGCCAACTTACAATAAGGAACATTGCATACATCAAATATAATCACAATCATGGCCATATCACATCACTGCACACCCCTGCAAAACAAAGTTAGACGCCTCTACTTTCTTTGCATATTTTACGTGGTTTGGGGCTTTCAATAAGTGTCGTTCTAACTTACGAACAAGAACCACAACATTGATACTAGCATTGTTGATCACCCGTTGTAAATTGGATCTTAACTATGCTAGGAGAAATAGGCACCCGCAAAGCCACTTATGCAATACAAGTTGCATGTCAAGCGTGGAGCAAGTCTCATGAACGATGTCATGTAAGGTTAGCCCGGGCCGCTTCATCCCAACATACCGCAAGATGCAAAGTACACAAGAAGCAATCAACAATAAAAGCATCAACGCCCACAATGACCATTGTGTTCTACTCGTGCAACAGATCTACATATAGACACGGCTCTGATACCACTGTAGGGGTTCGTAGGATGGAAAACAAAAATTTTCTATCGCATACAAACAAACAAGCCAAGATCTATCTACTAGATTGTAGCAACGAGTCGATGGAATAACTTACCCTCGAAGATTCCAAAGTGTTTAACGAGAGCGGATTCTCGTGGGTGATGTAGTCGTACTCTTCCCGATCTCAAGATCGTGTAGACGATCCTTCCGGCGCTGCGTTCCGGCAGCGGTCCCGCAGTCGGTCACACGTTCGGTACTCGACGAAGACCTTCCTCTCCCTTGTTCCAGCAGGCAGCGGAGGTTGTAGCACTCTCCTCGTGATTCCGGCAGCACAACGGCGTGGTACCGGAAGTAGAGGGGAGATCCCGCAGGGCTTCGCCTTAAGCCGGAGCGAGTATGGTGGAGTATGAGAGAGGGCTATTAGTGGTCTAGGGATTAGACACACCAATTAGAAGGCTCTAAACCGAAGGCTAGGGCAATTAGAAGCTCTAAACCAAAACGGCTCTAAACCGGAGATTAGAGGATAGGAACTTGTGTGTCTAGAGGAGGAGGCCCTGCCCCTCCTTTTATCGGTGGGAGGCGCGGCCAAGGGGAGGGGAGTCCCTCCCCAAGTCGGCCTTGTTTGGCGCACCGGCTTGGGGAGGAGACTCCTCCCCCAAGTCGGTTCCCAACTCCTCTTGCTTGTTTCGCACAGTTTCTTGTTTTAGCCGTTTGACTTTCAAACTGGACATTTGACTTTTCTGTTTTAGGATTCAATTTAATCCTTTATTTGGAACAGCAAGAATACTTAGTACATGATGCAATCATTCCAATATGTAATGACACATTCATGTACCCGTCCCCCCTCCCGGAGTGCCGGACATTCCGGAACCTTCTAGAACATTCACCGGAATCATTTCCGAACTCCGAAACGGGACTTTCCTTATATGAATCTTATTCTCCGGACCATTCCGGATCACCTCATGATATCCCGGATCCCATCCGAGACTCCGAACAACATTCGGTCTCTTTCTCATAATACCATAACTACTCAAAACAACGTCGAATCCTTAAGTGTGTCTCCCTACGGTTCGTGAATTATGCGGACATGATCGAGACACTTCTCCGAACAATAACCAATAGAGGAATCTGGAAATTGATATGGCTCCCACATACTTCTACGATTACTTTGCGATCGAATGAACCACTTACATACGATACCAATTTCCCTTTGTCTCACGATATGTTACTTATCCGAGGTTACGATCGTCGGTATCTCTGCATACCTAGTTCAACCTCGTTACTGATAAGTACTCTTTTCTCATTCCCGTGATATGTGATCCCTTGTGAGCCAGTCACATGCTTGCAAGCTAATTGGATGACATTTCACCGAGAGGGCCCAGAGAATATCTATCCGTCATATGGATGGACAAATCCCACTCTTGATCCATGTGTCTCAACCAATACTTTCCGAACACTCAATGCCACCTTTATAGCCACCCAGTTACGGTGTGGTGTTTGATGTCATCAAAGCATCCATCCGGTAAAGGTGATATGCATGATCTCATGGTCGAAGGAATTAGGTTACTATGTATCAGAAAGCATATAGCAATTGAACTATTGAAATGACTTGATCTTTATGCTACGCTTATCTATAGGAGTATGTCCACCATATCATTCTCCTAATGATATGATCTTGTTGTTGATAACATCTCAATGTTCATGATAGGGAAACTACAATCATTTATCAACCAACAAGCTAGTGAAGTATAGAGGCTATACTAGGGACTTCAAATTAAGTTTACAAATCACACAAGTATTAATGTTTCCTTGTTAATACTATTATAGCATGAATGTAAACATTTATCATAAACACAAAGATATAATAATAACTACATTTATTATTGCCTCTAGGGCATATCTCCAACAGTCTCCCACTTGCACTAGAGTCATCTAATCTAGATTACATGGTAATATACCGAACACCCATGGCAGTTTGGTGTTGGTCATGTTTTGCCCTCGGGAGAGGTTTAGTCAACGGATCCGCCACATTCAGATCTGTGTGTACTTTGCAAATCTTTATATCCCCATCCTGGATATGTTCTCGAATAGCGTGAAAACGTAGCTTGATATGCTTCAGCTTCTTGTGTGACCTTGGTTCTTGCACATTGGCTATGGCGCCCATGTTATCACAGTAGATAGACATTGGGTCCAGCGCACTAGGAACCACACCCAGCTCTGTAATGAACTCTTTCATCCATATCGCTTCTTGTGAAGCCTCCGAAGCAGCCATGTTTTCCGATTCAGTTGAAGATCTCGCCACAACGCTTTGCTTTGCACTCCTCCAGCTAACTGCTGCACCATTCAAAATAAATACGTATCCAGATTGTGATTTAGAATCATCCGGATCGGTGTTCCAACTAGCATCGGTGTAACCATTAACAACGAGCTGTTCATCACCTCCATAAGAAAGAACCATATCCTTAGTTCTTCTCAAGTACTTAAGGATGTTTTTGACCGCTGTCCAATGATCCACTCCTGGATCACTTTGATATCTGCTAGTTAAACTAACAGCATATGCGATGTCAGGTCTAGTACATAGCATGGCATACATTAGAGATCCTATGGCTGATGCATAGGGAGTCTTACTCATCCTTTCTCTATCTTCTGCCGATGTCGGACTTTGAGTTTTACTCAAGATCGTATTGGGCAACATGGGCAAGAACCCTTTCTTGCTTTCTTCCATTCCAAACCTCTTTAGAACTTTGTCCAAATATGTACTCTGTGACAATGATATTTGGCGTTTCGATCTATCTCTGTAAATCTTTATGCCTAATATGTAAGCTGCTTCGCCAAGATCCTTCATTGAAAAACTATTATTCAAATATTCTTTGACACTATTAAGAAGGTCTACATCATTCCCAATCAACAATATGTCATCCACATATAGTATTAAGAATGCTACAGAGCTCCCACTCACTTTCTTGTAAATACAAGCTTCTCCATAAGTTTGTATAAAACCAAAACTTTTGATTACCTTATCAAAACGTTGATTCCAACTTCGGGATGCTTGCTTCAATCCATAGATGGACCGTTGAAGTTTGCATACCTTGTTAGCATCTTTAGGATCGACAAAACCTTTGGGTTGCATCATATACAACTCTTCATCAATATCTCCATTGAGGAATGCTGTTTTGACATCCATCTGCCATATCTCATAATCATAATATGCAGCGATTGCTAACATAATCCTCACAGACTTTAGCTTCGCTACCGGTGAGAAAGTCTCATCGTAGTCAACTCCTTGAATTTGTCGAAACCCTTTTGCGACAAGTCGAGCTTTATAGACAGTAACATTACCATCAACATCTGTTTTCTTCTTGAAAATCCATTTGTTCTCGACAGCCTTTCGGCCATCCGGTAAGTCCACCAAAGTCCATACTTGGTTTTCGTACATGGATCCAATCTCGGATTTCATGGCTTCTTGCAATTTATTGGAATCTGGGCTCATCATCGCTTCCTCATATGTCTCGGGGTCATCGGTGTTGTCCACCAACATGACACTCATAACGGGATCATACCAATCTGGAGTGGTACGAGTTCTCGTTGACCTCCGAGGCTCTGTAGCAACTTCAACCGAAGTTTCATGATCACCATCATTAGCTCCCTCTCTAATTGGTGCAGGCACCACAGGAACTTCTTCCGGTGCTGTGCTACTCGCAATTTCGAGAGAAGGTTCGACAACCTCGTCGAGTTCTACTTTCCTTCCAGTCACTTCTTTCGAGAGAAATTCCTTCTCTAGAAAGGATCCATTCTTGGCAACGAAGGTTTTGCCTTCGGATCTATGATAGAAGGTATACCCAATAGTTTCCTTTGGGTATCCTATGAAGACGCATTTTTCCGCTTTGGGTTCTAGCTTGGCCGGCTGTAACTTCTTTACATAGGCTTCGCATCCCCAAACTTTAAGGAACGACAATTTAGGTTTCTTCCCAAACCATAATTCATACGGTGTCGTTTCAACGGATTTAGACGGTGCCCTATTTAAAGTGAATGCGGCTGTTTCTAATGCATAACCCCAAAATGATAGCGGTAAATCTGTAAGTGACATCATAGAACGAACCATATCTAAGAGAGTTCGATTACGACGTTCGGACCCACCATTACGCTGTGGTGTTCCTGGCGGTGTCAATTGTGAAAGTATTCCGCATTTCTTCAAATGCTCGCCAAACTCGTAACTTAGATATTCACCTCCACGATCAGAACGTAGAAATTTAATCTTCTTGTTACGTTGATTCTCTACCTCACTTTGAAACTCCTTAAACTTCTCGAAAGTTTCGGACTTATGTTTCATGAAATAGATATATCCATATCTACTCAAATCATCCGTGAAGGTAAGAACATAACGATAACCACCGCGCGATGCTACACTCATTGGACCACACACATCGGTATGTATGATTTCCAATAAGTCCGTAGCTCGCTCCATCATACCAGAAAATGGAGTCTTAGTCATTTTTCCCATTAGACATGCTTCGCATCTTTCAAGTGATTCAAAATCAAGTGATTCAAGAACACTACAAGAAATCTGGCAATATATGACCCTCTATTTTCGTCACAGAATCGTCATAATAGTCTTTTTATGATGATTTTATGACGATTTTGAGATCGTCGAAAGCTGGGCGTCGCAAATGAACTATAACGACGTTTTTGATAAAATCGTCATAACCTTCTATGACGATATTGGATCGTCATAACGTCTATGACGATCCAATATCGTCACGGGCCATCTAGCATGCCAAGTCAGATCCTACGTGGCTGATCCTACGTGGCAAAGTTGTGACGAAATTAAATCGTCTTAAATCAAAATCAGCCCAGTCCATTTCTGGATTCCACATGGGCTTAGCCCAACTATTCTGGATTGATTTTCTCATCAAATCTGGTTAGCTACATGGGCCAAGCCCATCATTCAAGCATTTTTTTTTGTTTCGTTGCATTGGCCTTTTCTTTGGACAGATTTTTACTTTGGGCCTTCTTATTTTGGGCCGGTCACACCTGGTGTTCCATAATTCATACGGTCCCAGTTTCCAGTATATATTTTCTCAGTAATTAAAATCTAACAATTTAATCAAGACCAACAGAATATACAAAATCATTTTGATTCAAACAGAGCACATTATGATCGGCACATTACAATCATACACAGTTCTACATAGAGATCGGCACATTACAATCATACACAGTTCTACATAGTTCACATCAGTGGAGCTACCAAAATACAATAAAATTTTTACAGAAAGAATAAAATCCAAACTTCTTCACGCTTTCTCTTCCTGGAACTTCTTCATGCTTCCTCTTCCTGGAACTCTCTGAACAGTACACTCTGAACAAAGCTTCAGAGTGGATATACACTCTCAAAGTCGTAATCTGTACTTCCCAAAACAACCGAAAGCAATAAAAATACGAACACGGGGATGAAATCTTATAATTTCTGTATGAAGTCATAGCATATAAGCTATTCTTATCCATTACTTAGCCAATGTAGTTCTGTACACAGATTTTTTAAGAAACAAGAAACTATTACCAAAGGAAGAATGGTTAGTTGGTTAGTTTGCTCTCAGAAATGAATAGTGTGTTGCACTGTTAAAAGTTCATCATTGAGCTAAACTTTAGAAAGGGGCAAGTTTCACCAAAAAAAAGTAGCATCTGTTCATATCAGTATATTTTGCCTCAGTACAACATCATAGGCTGGAGAGGGGCAAGTTTCACCATGACAGCTAAGGTAATAAGATAAAGATTCCACAAATATCAAGTTTTCACTTGATCTCATCCACACCAGCAGGTCCCACTTGCAAGCAGCTTGCGCATCCAGATGCAAGTAGCTGCTGTCAACACCACAGCAGACCAGGAAACCAGATAAGAAGGAACAGCCGTAGCTAACAATTACCTGGCCACACTCCACAGCACATCCACACAAAGTTACCATCAGAGTGTTATACCTCACCCTCAACCAACTCTGGTTGCTCCTTGGAGCCATCCAGGAGCTAGAAGTAGAGGGATTCACAGCAAAGGCAACATGGTTGCAAGGTAGGAGTACACTTCTACTAATCTCTGTTCAACATGATTCACAGCAAAGGCAACATGATTCACAGCAAAGGCAACATGGTTGCAAGGTAGGATTCATAGCAAATTTACATAGAGATGCTATGTATGTTCCTCATAGAGAAATAAAAAGATACACCATAATCTATGTTCTTATTTAGAGTTGGCCTCAGCCTTTGCATCCTAGGCAGGGGCTATAGCACACTTCTACTAATTATACCAAGGCCATAAAAGCATACAAATCATCTTTGCACAAACCAGCAAGCATGAGGGATTGCTGGGCACAAATCCAAAAGAATTGGAATTGCACCTCAGGCACAATCCCAAACTCACTCCCACCAAACTCTCAATCTAGTCTGTAAAACTAGAACATCAGCCCTTCAACAAGTTTGATAATAAATCCTTTTCTTAGATATTCAAAAATATCTAAGAATCATTTTATATTTTAAAACAAAGGTAACTGAATCAAAGATTCAGTTACACACTGCTCATCTTCACAGTTCGATTCAAGGAAACTAGAACTCATATAGCTCCAGCAATTGAACAAAAATACAGGCCATAGGGGATTTGCAACATCACAAAACATGCTCTTTAAATGAAATCATCTTCATAGCCATTTGGCTAGGAATCATTTAGATTATTGTTGTCATATGGACAGAGTAATCATATTGATCATCCATTTACACTTACCAATATTACCCAAATAATCTTTATCATTTTCCTAGCAGCAATTCTAGAATCAAAGCTATACCTTATTTCACTGTCAGATCTGACAGAGAATAAAGCATTTTCCTAGAAAGTGTTTCTAGGAATCATTTTAGTGAATATTCCATGGTCATATAAGTTCTGAATCCACTAGCTACTTGCATCCAACAATAATTTCAAGCCAATATGATTTGCAGATCATTTTCCTAACCAATTCAACTAGGAATCAGTGTCAATAGTTCTTAACTATCAACATGAACTAGCAAATGTTCAGACCAGCAAGTATCCCAAACAGATAAAATCCAAACCAATGGTTTGAATTTTCATGTCTACTATAATCATCCAGAAGGGTTTCTTAGATCATCTACCCAGATTAAGCGTAGCATAAACCTACCCTTACCATAGTACCTCATCATTTAATCATAGGGTACAGAATTAAAACAGGGCCTTGAGACCATCACAAGTAAACCAAGCATGTCAATTGAGCATCAAACCAGAGCTAAGATATCTCCACCAGACACAGTTATTCACCAGATGTGAACCCTAGGTTCAGATATGAAATCTAGACAGTGGGGAATCACAGAAAACACACTTGACATGGCAAGGTAGATAAAGCCTGGAGGGAAGCATAGAAGGAGCACCTACCTGGGGCGAGTTCTATCTCGCCGGAGAGGAGGCAGAAAGAGTATCGACGGCAACGGTAACACAGAACACCACGGGGAAGGCTTCACCATACACCACCACCTAGCCCAGCATCAATCTCACCACCAAGGCGGCACAGGGAGCAGCCCTGAGGGCCACAGCATCCTACACCGGCCTAGAATAACACAAATCGACCTATACTTTAACAGAAAAGATACAAAAGCTTAGAGAGCAAAGCACACAAAGGGTACAATATTTGACTAGTAGTCAGCACCACATATCGACCTATACTTTAACAGAAAAACAAACTCAAGTACTGTGAACAGCAGAATGCAATACTAATAAAATATTACAAAGTTATAGACTCAAATCATAATGCATATTACATTTCTATTGCTTACAGCTGAACCTATCATAACAAACTGGACAGTCAAATATAAAAATGGCATATAGTATGATTTGTTACTCCAAGAATTAAAAGTATGACAAACTAGCTAGTAAAGTAACATGTAAACTGTTATATAGTAACTAGAGGCTCATGAGGAGCAAACAGTGTCGCAAAGTCTGCTCCCCCTTAGTATATGCCACATTTCGAGACACGTGGACACAAATAAGATCACATGTCAGATACCATATGGCACTGAGAACAACATCTATGGAGTTAAAGTAAGCAACCTCAGTCGAAAGATGGTTATTTCATTTGGAATAATCACTTATGAAGCAAATTGGTCAATTTACATCACAGGTTGATTACTGCAAGTTTACAGATTTTGCATATGCAGATGAAAGAGCTTTGAGAAACAAGTTAAAAGTATCAAGAGCTTTATGAATTAAGTAGAGATCAGATGGTAGTGCATGATGTATATTGATCATCATCATAGATTCAGAGATGTCTATGGTTAATGCATCATCACTTCTCCTTTGATACGTTACAGATTTTATTAGCTAAACAATAGGACTGAGATGTTTTTTTACTTGGACAACATACAAAGACATCGCACACGTGCACATATATAGTATAATAGATCTATGGCAGGAAGACGCTAACGATTAAACAAAAAAATCTAGTCACATGCGTACTAACTAATTAGTGGCCATCAGCAGATAAAATCAACTGAAGCCCAAGCAACAACTAGCAGAGCACACAGTAGGATACTCTGCCTATAGCAATCACCACTACCAATCCATACCAACTCGAGAGCCTCGGATCTGAACATGTTGAACTAAGCTAGATCCGCACACGCAACAGAGCCCCAATCGACAGATCTGCAGCGCGGACACAACAGTAATGACAAAGGTGGTGGGGTTGCTCACCGAAAACAGTGTTGACCGCGTTCATGGCGACCTGGTTCTTGGCGGCGAGGTTCCTCGAGGTCATGACGACGTGGGCGTTGCGCTCTGCCAAGACTCGCGTCGTCTCGACGCCGATCCCGCTGGACGCCCCTGGGTTCTAGAATCGGGTCCGTCAACAAGTGGGCGGCGACGACAAGGGGAATCTAAGGAGGCAGGAGGGAATGGGAGGGGTGTTACCGGTGATGATGGCGGTGAGATCTTGGGTGACCTGGTCGGCGGTGGAGGCCCAGGAGAAGCCCGAGGCACCCTTGCGGTTGAAGATGGACATCAGCATCTTGGTCGCTGGCAGCCACGAGATCAACATCAGGGGATGGGGGTGACCAAGAGGGAGCAGCCGTCGACCCACATGCACCGAGAGGGCACTATGCTGAGGCCCAAGCGGCCAGATCCGCGGGCATCGAGGAGGATACGGCAGCCGCCATAGGGATCTACGGGCATCGAGGTCAGCCACCGGTGGCCATCGAGGTGCGGTGAGGAGAGGAGGATCGGTGAGGAGAGGAGAGGAGGATCTACGGGTGGCCATCGGTGATCGAGGTCAGCCACCGGTGGCCATCGAGGTGCGGTGAGGAGAGGAGAGGAGGATCTACGGGCATCGAGGTCAGCCACCGGTGGCCATCGAGGTGCGGTGAGGGTGGTGGTGCTGTGGATCCATCGGAGGAGAAGAGCGAGGGGAGAGAAAGACCGGAGATGGGCGTGGTGTGGCGGCGAGGGAAAGATAAGGGTTAGGGTTAGAGGATAGAGGGTCGCGGCTGGCGTGCGCCAAATATTTGCCACTATGCGCGCGCTGGATGCCAGGTCACCGATCCACACAACAAGTTTCCATACTTCACCATCCATCCGTTCATTATGTTTACATCCTACGGCTGATATTGACTTTCTCTAATATCTCAACCTGTCTAGAAATTATGATGATTTTGTCCATAGAAATTACGACGTTTTTCACGAAATCGTCATAGTTTAATAAGGATTTGGCCCTCCCAAATAGCTTACGACCATCTAGTGTAGAATCGTCATAAATTTATGACGATTTCATTCAGGGTCACTACCAAAACGTCATAGTTTGACACATTTCTTGTAGTGGAAGTCCATCGGAATGGAGTTTCTTCATACGCTTCACTCCAATGTGACCAAGACGACAGTGCCACATATAGGTCGAATTATCGCTTGATTTCAAACGTTTAGCCTCAATGTTGTTGATATGTGTATTTCCACTATCGAGATTCAATAAGAATAGACCATCTATCAAAGGTGCATGTGCGTAAAACATATTACTCATATAAATCGAACAACCATTATTCTCGGACTTAAATAAGTAACCGTCTCGCAATAAACAAGATCCCGATATAATGTTCATGCTCAACACAGGAACCAAATAACAATTATTTAAGTATAAAACTAATCCCGATGGTAGATCAAGGGGTAGCGTGCCGACCGCGATCACATCAACCTTTGATTCGTTTCCCACGCGCATCGTCACCTCGTTCTTCGCTAGCTTCCGTTTATTCTGCAGCACCTGTTTCGAGTTACAAATATGAGCAACCGAACCAGTATCAAATACCCAGGCACTACTACGAGTACTAGTGAGATACACATCAATAACATGTATATCAGATATACCTTTCTTCTTGATGTTGCCGTTCTTCAAATCCGCCAAGTACTTTGGGCAATTCCGCTTCCAGTGACCTTCTCCCTTGCAGTAAAAGCACTCAGTATCAGGCTTAGGTCCAGCCTTGGTCTTCTTCGCCGGCGTGGTAACTTTCTTACCACCCTTCTTGAAGCGTCCCTTTTGCTTAGACTTGCCTTTCTTGAATTTGGTGGTCTTATTGACCAACAACACTTGGTGCTCTTTCTTAATCTCCACTTCTGCAGATTTCAACATGGCAAAGAGTTCTGGCAACGTCTTGTTCATGTTCTGCATGTTGTAGTTCATCACAAAGTTCTTGTAACTTGGTGGCAGTGATTGAAGGACACGGTAAATCCCCAAAGCATTAGGAATCACAATACCCAAGCTTTGAAGTTTGTTTGCGTGCCCAGACATCTTAAGCACATGCTCACTGACGGAGCTGCCCTCTTCCATCTTGCAGTTAAAGAACTTTTCAGAAGCCTCATAGCTTTCAATTGCCGCATGAGTCTCAAAAATCAATTTGAGATCCTCGACAATATCATATGGGTCTGAATCCTCAAACCTTTTCTGAAGCTCCGATTCCAAACCATACAAGATAGCACACTGAACTATGGAGTACTGATTCTTCCGAGCGAGGTAAACATTCTTTACTTCATCGGGAGCATCATCTGCAGGTGGGTCACCCAGCGGTGCATCCAGCACATAGGTCAAATTACCAGCTATGAGGACAATCCTCAAATTGCGGAACCAATCCGCGAAGTTGCTTCCATTGTTTTTCAACTTTTCTTTCTCTAGGAACGCATTAAAATTGATGGTAGGGGCTGCCATTGATCTACAACATATTTGCAATAGTTTAGACTAAGTTTATGACAAATTGAGTTCAAATTAATAATGAAATTAAACTAGGTGAACTCCCACTCAAAACAATATCCCTCACATTGTTTTAGTGATCACACGAACCAAATCCACCATATCAACACCGATCATCACGAGAGTTGACATAGTTTCAATGGCGAAGAATCGACATGTTCATCGTATCTACTATATGATTCATGCTTTACCTTTCGGTGATCCGTGTTCCGAGACCATGTCTGTACATGCTAGGCTCGTCAAGATCAAACCTTAGTTTCTGCATGAGCAAATCTGGCTTGCTCACGTTGTATACACTTGCAGAATCTAACACACCCGATCATCACGTGGTGCTTCGAAACAACAAGCTTTAGCAACGGTGCTAACTAAGGGTGAACACTTTATGACTTGAAATTGATGTGCATGAGGGATCATCTTATAATGCTACCGTCGTCTACTAAGCAATACAAGATGCATAAAGGATTAACATCACATGCAATTCAATATATATGTGATATGATATGGCCTTTCTTCTTTGTGCTTCCGATCTCCATCTTCAAGCACGAACTTGATCTCCATCATCACCGGCATTGCATCAAGGTCAATGACGCTTCTCCATGGTTGTCGTCCACCGGCTTCAACTATTACAACTACTTTGAATAGACACGCGGGTCTTAACATAAATTAAAGACAACCATATGGCTCCTTCCGGTTGCCAACTTACAATAAGGAACATTGCATACATCAAATATAATCACAATCATGGCCATATCACATCACTGCACACCCCTGCAAAACAAAGTTAGACGCCTCTACTTTCTTTGCATATTTTACGTGGTTTGGGGCTTTCAATAAGTGTCGTTCTAACTTACGAACAAGAACCACAACATTGATACTAGCATTGTTGATCACCCGTTGTAAATTGGATCTTAACTATGCTAGGAGAAACAGGCACCCGCAAAGCCACTTATGCAATACAAGTTGCATGTCAAGCGTGGAGCAAGTCTCATGAACGATGTCATGTAAGGTTAGCCCGGGCCGCTTCATCCCAACATACCGCAAGATGCAAAGTACACAAGAAGCAATCTACAATAAAAGCATCAACGCCCACAATGACCATTGTGTTCTACTCGTGCAACAGATCTACATATAGACACGGCTCTGATACCACTGTAGGGGTTCGTAGGATGGAAAAAAAAAATTTCTATCGCATACAAACAAACAAGCCAAGATCTATCTACTAGATTGTAGCAACGAGTCGATGGAATAACTTACCCTCGAAGATTACAAAGTGTTTAACGAGAGCGGATTCTCGTGGGTGATGTAGTCGTACTCTTCCCGATCTCAAGATCGTGTAGACGATCCTTCCGGCGCTGCGTTCCGGCAGCGGTCCCGCAGTCGGTCACACGTTCGGTACTCGACGAAGACCTTCCTCTCCCTTGTTCCAGCAGGCAGCGGAGGTTGTAGCACTCTCCTCGTGATTCCGGCAGCACAACGGCGTGGTACCGGATGTAGAGGGGAGATCCCGCAGGGCTTCGCCTTAAGCCGGAGCGAGTATGGTGGAGTATGAGAGAGTGCTATTAGTGGTCTAGGGATTAGACACACCAATTAGAAGGCTCTAAACCGAAGGCTAGGGCAATTAGAAGATCTAAACCAAAACGGCTCTAAACCGGAGATTAGAGGATAGGAACTTGTGTGTCTAGAGGAGGAGGCCCTGCCCCTCCTTTTATGGGTGGGAGGCGCGGCCAAGGGGAGGGGAGTCCCTCCCCAAGTCGGCCTTGGTTGGCGCGCCGGCTTGGGGAGGAGACTCCTCCCCCAAGTCGGTTCCCAACTCCTCTTGCTTGTTTCCCACAGTTTCTTGTTTTAGCCGTTTGACTTTCAAACTGGACATTTGACTTTTCTGTTTTAGGATTCAATTTAATCCTTTATTTGGAACAGCAAGAATACTTAGTACATGATGCAATCATTCCAATATGTAATGACACATTCATGTACCCTTCCCCCCTCCCGGAGTGCCGGACATTCCGGAACCTTCTAGAACATTCAACGGAATCATTTCCGAACTCCGAAACGGGACTTTCCTTATATGAATCTTATTTTCCGGACCATTCCGGATCACCTCGTGATATCCCGGATCCCATCCGAGACTCCGAACAACATTCGGTCTCTTTCTCATAATACCATAACTACTCAAAACAACGTCGAATCCTTAAGTGTGTCTCCCTACGGTTCGTGAATTATGCGGACATGATCGAGACACTTCTCCGAACAATAACCAATAGAGGAATCTGGAAATTCATATGGCTCCCACATACTTCTACGATTACTTTGCGATCGAATGAACCACTTACATACGATACCAATTTCCCTTTGTCTCACGATATGTTACTTATCCGAGGTTACGATCGTCGGTATCTCTGCATACCTAGTTCAACCTCGTTACTGATAAGTACTCTTTTCTCGTTCCCGTGATATGTGATCCCTTGTGAGCCAGTCACATGCTTGCAAGCTAATTGGATGACATTTCACCGAGAGGGCCCAGAGAATATCTATCCGTCATATGGATGGACAAATCCCACTCTTGATCCATGTGTCTCAACCAATACTTTCCGAACACTCAATGCCACCTTTATAGCCACCCAGTTACGGTGTGGTGTTTGATGTCATCAAAGCATCCATCCGGTAAAGGTGATATGCATGATCTCATGGTCGAAGGAATTAGGTTACTATGTATCAGAAAGCATATAGCAATTGAACTATTGAAATGACTTGATCTTTATGCTACGCTTATCTATAGGAGTATGTCCACCATATCATTCTCCTAATGATATGATCTTGTTGTTGATAACATCTCAATGTTCATGATAGGGAAACTACAATCATTTATCAACCAACAAGCTAGTGAAGTATAGAGGCTATACTAGGGACTTCAAATTAAGTTTACAAATCACACAAGTATTAATGTTTCCTTGTTAATACTATTATAGCATGAATGTAAACATTTATCATAAACACAAAGATATAATAATAACTACATTTATTATTGCCTCTAGGGCATATCTCCAACAATGCTTGGCCAAAAGAAATCGATGATGCTCATTGTATACATTCTTCTTACAATGTTCCAAATATATACTTTCAATGTCATCTAAACAATGTGTGCATGCATTGTATCCCTTGTTTGACTATCCTGAAAGGTTACTAAGAGCAGGCCAATCATTGATTGTTACGAAAAGCAATGCTCGGAGGTTAAATTCTTCCTGCTTGTGCTCATCCCACACGCGTATCCCGAGTTCGTGCCACAACTATAAAAGTTCTTCCACTAATGGCCTTAGGTACACATCAATGTCTTTGCCGGGTTGCTTCGGACCTTGGATCAACACTGGCATCATAATGAACTTTTGCTTCATGCACAACCAAGGAGGAAGGTTATAGATGCATAGAGTCACGGGCCAGGTGCTGTGACTGGAGCTCTGCTCCCCAAAGGGATTCATGCCATCTGTACTTAGACCAAACCTTAAAATCCTTGCATCATCTACAAAGTCCGAGTACTTTCTATCGATTTTTCTCCATTGCGACCCATCAGCGGGGTGTCTCAACATCCTGTCTGACTTACGTTCCTCTTTATGCCATCGCAACAACTTGGCGTGCTCTTTGTTTCTGAATAAGTGTTTCAACCGTGGTATTATAGGAGCATACCACATCACCTTCGCAGGAACCCTCTTCCGGGGGGGGGGGGCTCGCCCTTAACGTCACAAGGGTCAGCTCGTCTAATCTTATACCGAAGTGAAGTGCATACCGGGCATGCATCCAAATTCTCATACTCCTCACCGCGGTAGAGGATGCAGTCATTAGGGCATGCATGTATCTTCTGAACCTCTAAACCTACAGGGCAGACAACCTTCTTTGCTTCGTACGTACTGGCGGGCAATATGTTATCTTTTGGAAGCATATTCTTCATCATTTTCAGCAACTTTTCAAATGAGGAGTCAGGTATAGCACACTCAGCCTTCCATCGCAGCAATTCCAATGTGCTGCCCAGCTTTTTCAGACCATTTTCGCAATTTGGGTACAACAACTTTTTGTGATCCTCTAACATGTGATTGAACTTCTCCCTATCCTTTTCAGTTTCACAATCTCTTCGTGCATCGGCAATGGTCCGACCAAGATCATCAGCGGGTTCATCATGTGTCTCTTCTTCATCCTCCCCTTCAGCATCCCCCATGGAAGTATCTCCATACTCAGGGAAACCATGATAGTTGTCATCCTCCTCCTCTTCTTTATTGTCTTCCATTATAACCCCTCTCTCTCCGTGCTTGGTCCAACAATTATAACTGGGCATGAAGCCGGACTTCAACAGGTGGCTGTGAAGGGTTTTTGAGTCAGAGTAATCCTTCTGATTCCTACATCCATTACATGGACAGAATACAAAACCATTGCACTTGTTTGCATCAGCAACACAGATGAATTCATGCACGCCATTAATGAACTCGCCAGAGCGTCGGTCAGTACCGTACATCCTTCCCGAACATCTGCATTATAGTAAAAGTATATCAAAAACCATTACACAACATGATAAAATTATTACAAGTTATATTGAGAGCTTCTAGAGCATTAATTTTGAATTGTGAAAAATTTACATGCACCAATTTGTGAATTGGAGAAAACAATCAACATGATAAATGTGGAGTTTTTTATTATTGTTCTATCAGTGAAAACCTCATTCCATTCTAAGCTCTGAAACTCTAAAATTACACATTTCAATTTTCAGTAACTATGTGCCTAATCAAAATTTGTTACACATATATATATCAAAATCCTTCTAGCTACTTCTAGAGCATGCATGCATTTGATCCATATCTCTATACTTCTAGAGCATTATAGAGCTAAAGTAGCAATAAGAGATGAAAGAATGAAGTTCTAACCTTTTAAAGCTTTGGATTTAGGTGTTGCAAACTAAATCTTGACAAATCTTGAGAAAAAATGGCATGAACTCTCTTGCTTCTTTGAGAAAAATGGCCACCATATGCTTTAGGGCAGCAGGATAGGAGGCAGAATATATAGTCGTGGAAAACTAGTCTCGGGCCGTGATACAACCCGGGACTAATAGTCCACGAAAGGACCAGCTGGCCTGCTCCAGGTTATTAGTCCCGGGCCGTATTACGGACCGGGACTAATGACCTGGTCTGGCCCGGGACTAGTCACTACGGCCGTTTCTAGCCGTTAGAGGCCTCACGGCCCGGGACTAGTGCTCCCACTAGTCGCGGGCTGTGCCAGGCCGGGACTGCTGGCCTTGTTCACATCAAACCGAAGATGGTTTTTCCAGTAGTGAGATCTCCATCGAGATCGAGTTGTGGAGGGCGCAGGACTTTTCCTGAGGCAAGTAGTGCGGTGACCCAGCATACCACTGCATGATGTAGTACACTATAGTCGTTGACATAACACCAATGAAACACCGTTCACTAGTATTACATCCCTCAGAATGGCACAACAGAAACACAGCGGGTCCAATACATGGCTTAAAGGTTACAATGCACTCTTCACATAAGATCCAGAGAACACTCTAGGTTAAAGAGAGAAAGAGAACTTCTTTTACGAAGAAGAATCAAAGATAAATAACGCAAAATTATTATACTATTAAACTTAGTATTTAACTAAGGAATTGGCATTGCCGCTATTGCAATGTTCTATAGAAGTAGGTTCTTTGGCTAGAGATTGTATTTCTATCTAGTCAGTAATTTCGTCTTCACTTGAGTTGAGATTTATGTTGTCTTCCTGGTCTTCATCGAAGAGCTTTTAGTTGGTCTTGACAAGTTCTGGAGCATATCTTGATGTAGACATCTTTTTAATGGCTTCAGAATCCAGCAAGGGTTAAGAAGATACCTTTACGAGCGTACTCAGCAAATTCACTAGAAAAGGAGTGTTTGATGCACTATAACTACAGCCACAGACTGTAGGTCATAGGCAATGCAAGTTTTCATAAACATTTCTTCAAAGGTTGCTTTTATTCTGAAAAGCTATGTCGTTCAGCCTTCACGGGTTTACCAGAACCTTCATGGGGTTCCTTTCCCGCTGCGTTCACAGCTCCTTCCCGGAACAGGGAGTAACAAGTTACAGTTCTTACACTCTACAGAGGTGCGTTTACTTTACCCATGAGAGATCAACTCTTTGTTGCACAACCGGGCAGCTTATTCCCGTCCACAATTCCATGATGTGGGGCCTAGAAGATGATCCAAGCCAATCACTGCCCCCTTCGCGACCCCGCATGCCTCCTTGGTGTACACCATGCCCACATAAAGAATTACGGCAATGGTTTGTAAAAACCGTTAGATGCCAGAACTATCGTGGCACGTTGAGGGTTCCCACCCATATGCTACATATCCTCTATGAATTACCAATTATTATGCACGCTACGAGGATAACAGCCACGACCTGCACATCCGGCTTCATGCGAGAGGAAGAAGATACAGCTGACTTCTCTGTCCCATTTCAAATCTCATGGTTAACGCGTGATATACGGCGCAAGAATCACTGGCGACATTGGTTGTTAAGTCCTAGGTAATATGTTCCTTTACCACTGGAACTTTTATAGTAGGTTATTACCTCATGGTAATAAACCTATAATTATATTATTATGAAAATAGTGTTTTTGGACCTTTTTCAAATGCAGATGATGACAATACTGGATTTGTAAAATACTTTACAGAAAATAATCAAAGGACATGAGCAAGTGTGAACTTGCCTTTTGTGATTACAAGATTATGCACTCACGGTCTTCGAGTCAATGTATAAGATCCAAAATCTAAAATCAACATCATTGGTCCGGTAAGGACTAATATTTAAAGAAGCAATATGCTTTTATGCATAAGTAGTGTGATGCACGTTCTAAGCGCAAATCCCGGGAATAACGTTGTCCTAGGGTTTGGATTCCGAAAATGGTTACTTTGGAATGTGTGGTTCTTTTAGATAAGTTTCATCGTTGTACTTTTATTAGAGTTTATGAGTGGTTGCAAACATCACATATGTAGGAATAAAGTGTACATACTAGTTAGGATTACTTATACAAGGTTTCTTATTTAAAGTGGCAAAAAGGATAACCTTCGAAGAAAAGGTTTCACTTCTAAGGTCTAAACAAACTTTGTGGTTAGTTAGTGGTGGTTGATGTCATTTGTTTGCCCAAATTGTTTGGCTTTAGTGGCTTTATAGTTTAACCACTTCAGACCATAGTTAACTATAAAACAGATAATAATGCTTATAGTGTTACATTAAGGTTTTGTATACTAAAGTTAACTTTAAAGTATAGCTAGTTTTGAGAACTTCGTTCATATAGATTGGTATCTTCTATATCTAAAATGTTTTCTTTAGGTTAGTTAAGAATGTTGTTCTATTACTTGAGTTAAAGGTGACTGGATGTGAGTATGGAGTAATATCATTTATCTTTTATAGATGAGTGAGTATGGTATATGAATCCAAGATAATTTTACTTAACTACTTAGGAATTTATATAGTGTTGTAGTAGTTTTTGTAATTTGGTAGTTAATATAGCTTAGAAAAGGTTTGATTGTTCACAAGTTGTTCTTTAAGGAGTTTATTATTAGTGGAATTCTTCTTAGAGATAATCTTCATTTAAAGTTGTGGATTCTTCTAAAATAAGAGTATTTATAAGGTTTTAGACCATTATGGCATTAGATTATTAATATTTAAGACTAATACTATTAATTAGATTTATTTGACTCATTTTAGGAATGGTGTGGGGAGGCGTGGTTCGATGGCGAGGAGTGACTCCGGCGAGCTAGGGTTCGGTCTCGCTCGTATCTGAGAGGATGAGAAGGAATTGGGGATAGGGATTGAGACGATGCATCGCGGTGGCCTTCTTATCCCCTCCTGTCAACGGCGGCGAGTATCTTGGCGCAACGACGACGATGACGGCATCGGGCGGCGACGAGCTCCGCCAGCGAGCTGCCTGTGTGCGTGACGGTGACGATGATGACCGTTTTGCAGAAAACCCCCTGATGTTTTCTTTCGCTCAACCCGCGGTCCGTTCCTGACCCCACTTGTCAGTTACAGACAGAAAATAACCTGGGCTGGTACTAGGCCGTTGTGGGCTGCACAGGGCGTCAGGTAAGCATGAGTGTGTTGGGCTGCGACCAAATTTGGTTTTTATTTGTTTTATTCTTTTTCTATTTTCTGTTTTCATATTCATATTTGAATTTGATTTATATTTTGAATCTTTCTTTGTATAACTTGTTTCCTGGACATTTACAACAATGCAAAGAAAATATACCTAGTCTCCTTTGTAATTTCTTATTGTATCCTCTTTTTGTATTTCTTGTATTTACTTAATGTGATCCCCCTTGTTAATATTTTATATAAACTTTTCTTATTATTTTTCTCTCCCTATTTGTGTTAGGGATTTCTTAGTAATATATTCTTATTTGTTTATAACTCAACTTTTAGTGGGCTCATTGTTTGAATAGAAACTTTATATATATGTATAATGATTCTATACCATTATCTCATGCATGAAAATTATAAAGACATTGATATGGTAATTATTACTCCTTTTAATTTGGAAAATAGCAATGTATGTGAATAACAAAGAAGTTTAGGGTTTTGAATCTTGGAATACTATCCTTGGTTTTAGGATTTTATATAGGTGTAGATTCTTTTTAAGATTTAGGATTTATCAACTAAGTGTATTGCCTTTTGTGTATAGTATTGGATGAAATCTCCCTTTTAAATTAGAAAATTATAATTAGAGTGTTTTATAGAAGTGAATATACTTAAGCACATATAGTGAGGATGGTTGAAATTAACAGAGATATGCTTATGTAATTTGCTATAGGAAACTATCTCTATAAAATGTTATAGACATCAGATGATGAATCAATGGTATATGATGGATATTATGTTTGAGTTGAGATTTAGAGTTGAATGCTTACCATGATTAAAATAGGAAAATGATTTATACATATAACTATATTTCTCCACCTTGGGTTTCTAATTAAGGAACTCCTTTCCTAGATATAATACCTTTTTCAATTCATTATCATGGTTAGTTTGAAGGATTTACTTATTAAAATATTATTATTCAATATCTCATTCTTCTAAACTTTGGAATGAATCCAATGAGTTTGATATAAATATACTTCATAGCTTTCTCAATCCTTGCTTGGTTGAATCTACTATTTTTTACAGTTGACAATCTTCCATCCCACCAGTAGTTCCTTCAAACTCTACTCCCAACCTTCCTTAATCCCCATCACTATTCTTTCTCTAAAGTAAACTATCCTTAAAGATGAATACATCACTTTTAATGACTCTATGCTATACTAGCTTTAGTTGAATAACACCATCTTATCCTTGCTTAACCCTCATGACTTACACTTCAATCCCTAATTATATTTATGTGGTTTGCAAAGACTTCTCTAGGATCATTTCTCTTTACTAAGGTTCCAATCATATTCTACCTACCAATATTATCTATACTAGTTATAAGCATTCCATATTAGTGACCAGAGCATTACCAATATAATACTTTAATCACTTATTACTGAAGTTCTTGGTTGGTTAAGCAGGGCTTCATCAATTCTATTTTTTTATTGTCTAAAAATTACTTCTTAATATCTTATATTGGATTAAGGTTATTAATGGACTAGGCCTTTGTTAAAATATTTGAGTAAATGTTCTAACAGGATTAATTAATAGATCAAGGACTATTAGATAAAAAGTTGTGAGTCAATGGGGAATTATCCAATCATTGATGAACAACAGACATGGAGATAATTTCCCTCAAGATTGTATAGGAAGAAGATATATATATATATATATAGTGGATGGTCTTGACTTAATATCTTTTCAACTCCAATTCCTCAAAAGAGTTTTTAAGATTAGGTGTTACTAAGATTCACAGAATGTATGCAGATGGAATTTAAGATAGAGTGGTTACATTCCTATTATTGGTTTTATATCTTTAACTGGTACTTAGGAGTGGTTATAATGAATACTATGAGATGATCTCCAATGATTAAATATAATTCACATTATATTAAGGCTCCTTAAATGAGACTCTAACAAAGGTCTTATTGAAACTTATCGCAGTCAACTTGATGATCTACTTCAGTTCCATCAAGCTAAGAGAAGCTTCAATCACTTTGACCAGTTTTATTTAAAAGCGTGAAAATTATTCAGATTTTCTATGCATGAATGCAATGCACACATCTGGGTTCAACTTATTTCTAGGCTCTAATGCTGGGATGTTACAAGTAGATAGGTGGAGGTCTGACGAGTAATTAGCTAGTGTGTGAGTGCCTAAAGGCGTGGAGTTGCGCTGGTGGCGTCTGTGCCATAGCGTGTTGCAAGTCTCGACCTCTTGGTCTTTCTTCTACGAAAAAAATATGCCTCCCAATATCCTTCAAAAATCTCCAACAAAAAATGTTTACAGGTTTTTCACATAGAACACGCTATCTGCTGTCTCTTCACCGGACACGCTATGTTAGAACATGCTGCGAATCGCAAACAAGCGCTTCACCAGGCGCTGCATATTGCACCGTGCGCTAGTGCCACCAACAGCTTTCCACACACATATCTATACAAATAAATATCGAAAAATCAGAAAAAATAAAGTGAAAATATACTAGATATAATTTACATAGACAAACAAACGGCACGAAACTTACTATTGGTAAAAACCAGCTTCTATGTTGCAAACTAGTGTGTGCACCATTTCATTATGGCTACGTTGCAAACTAGAAATCAGAAACATCTTCCTCCTCCATCAAGGACTTCACCGGTGTCGACAAGAACTGGTCTAGCCAGCGACCATCGATCGTTTGCAGAGCGGCAAGCCGCACCTAGATGAACGCGCGGCGGCGTGCCTTGTCAGACCTCCTCGCCCGGCGGCGTGCCTTGCGCTCGTCCTCGACGTCCTCTGGGAAGTGGGCATCCCACTTCTCCGTCACGCGCTCGTCCTCCTTGGTGTCGTAGAGGCGCCGGAGCCGAGATTTGTGGTGCCGCTTCTCCTCCTCGGTGAAGAGGCGCGGAGGCGGCGCGAGCATCTCTGCCTGCTTGGGTGTCCACACATCGTGGAAGTTCATCTGCGCCCGTGGCAGCAAAGGGGCCACACCGCCGCATCGAACATGCGCGCCGCCTCGTTCGTCATCTCGAACATGGCAAGGACGATGTGGTCGCCATCGGCGCAGAACATGTCATTGGGGCACGTGCGCACCCTGTAGTAGGCGGAGGAGTTGCAGCGCAGCGACATCTCGACGACAACGTTGGGTGCTGGACTGCGCGACGGGTTGTGGCGTAGCGGGATCTCGATGGCGGTGTTGGGTGCCTGACTGCACGGTGATGGCGCAACGACGAGTTAGCGTGTGTGAATATTCAGCGGTACTTGGTGGCAAACAGGACATGATTTTTCTGCCTTTGCTGAAACGGCGAGCGCGGAGCTCTAAAATAGCGATTTTTACCATGCAGACACACTAGTAGAAAACATGCTATCCGTTCGTGCCCCCTAACGGCATTAGTCACGGTTGCGCCACGAACCGGGACTAATGCTGGCACGCGTCCCGGTTCGAGCGGGCACGGTGGCCGGAGGCATGCGTCCCGGTTGGTAAGGGGTCATGCGTCCCGGTTTGTAACACAAACCGGGACTAAAGGTTGGGCGTCAGCCACGTGGCATGGCACACACCTTTAGTCCCGGTTTGTGTTATAAACCGGGATGTATGATCCCGCCCTCTATAAATACGACGCCCCAGCCCTCTGCCTCCCCTCTGTTTTTTCTTGGTGGAAGGTGTGAGAGGTGTGCTAGTTTATTTTTTTCCTATGCATGCATTCAAGGTGTTTGATGAAATGTTTGAGTGAATGATCCCGTTCAATTTCTCACAAAACAAAAATATAGAAGGTGTCCGAGACGCACTTGAGCTTTCTCCTCTTTATTTCCCTCGATCGAGGTTAGCAATCTTATCTTTTCTCTGTCATTGATACAATGCATGTGTCGACGTGAATTGGTCATTTCACTATTTATGATGTCCTGTTTTTGATAAACTTACTTATATGATGCAGATGAACGGTCGGGAATGGATGTACGGAGACCGGCGTGTACCCGGGTACATTAAAGACGTGGATAAATTTATCGATGTGGCTACGACAAACAAAGAGAATGGTTTTATACGTTGTCCATGTGTTCAATGTCGGAACAACAAGGAGTACTCTTCCTCGAAAATCATTCGTGGCCACCTGGTTATGAAAGGTTTCATGCCCAACTAGAATTGCTGGACCAAGCACGGGGAAAGAGGGGTTATGATGGAAGACGGTGAAGAAGAAGATGATGATAACAACTATCATCATACGTTTCCTGAATACAGTGATACTGGAATGGAAGACAATGAAGAGGAAAGAGGTTAAGAATGGGCATCATATGAGCCCGCTGATGAACTTGGTAGGGTCATTTCTGATGCAAAGTGAGACTATGAAACAGAAAATGAGAAGTTGAAGTTAGAGGGCATGTTAGAAGATCACAAGAAATTGTTATGCCCAAATTGTGAAGATGGTAGCACAAAGCTCGGTACCACACTGGAATTGCTGCGATGGAAGGCAGAGTATGGTCTAACTGACTCCTCATTTGAAAAATGCTGAAAATAATGAAGCCGAAGTTTCCAAAACATAACGAACTTCCCGAGAGTACCTACGAAGCAAAGAAGACTCTCTGTCCTCTAGGATTAGATGTGCAAAATATACATGCATGCATTAATGACTGCATCCTCTACCGCGATAAGGAGTATGAGAATTTAGATAAATGCCCGGTATGCAATGCATTGCGGTATAATATCATACGAGATGACCCTAATGATGTTGAGGGAGAGCCCCTCCGGAAGAGGGTTCCTGCTAAGGTTATGTGGTATGCTCCTATAATACCAAGGTTGAAACGCATGTTCAGAAACAAAGAGCATGCCAGGTTGTTGCGATGGCACAAAGAAGACCGTAAGAAAGACGGGAAGTTGAGACACCCTGCTGATGGGTCACAGTGGAGAAAAATCGAGAGAGACTTCCCGGACTTTGCAGGTGACGAAAGTAACTTATGGTTTGGTCTAAGTATGGATGGCATGAATCCTTTTGGGGAGCAGAGCTACAGTCACAGCACCTGGACCATGACTCTATGTATCTACAACGTTCCTCCTTGGTTGTGCATGAAGTGTAAGTTCATTATGATGCCAGTGCTCATCCAAGGCCCGAAGCAACCGGGCAACGACATTGATGTGTACCTTAGGCCATTAGTTGAAGAACTCTTACAGCTGTGGGGCAAAACAGGTGTACATGCATGGGATGAGAACAAACAGGAGCCATTTGATCTATGAGGGTTGCTTTTCGTAACCATCAATGATTGGCCTTCTCTTAGTAACCTTTCAGGATAGACAAACAAGGGATATAAGGCATGCACGCACTGTTTAGATAAGACTGAAGGTACATATTTGCATAAATGCAAGAAGGTTGTGTACCTGGCGAATCGGTGATTTCCTCTGACCAATCATCCCGTAAAGAAAGGCAAGCATTTCAAAGGTGAGGCAGATCACCGGAAGAAGCCTGAACTCCCTGCTGGTGATGATGTATTTGGTATGGTCAAGGACATAGAAGTAATCTTTGGAAAGGGTCCCGGCGGTCAATTAGTTCCAAACGACGTCGCTACAGGACACGCACCCATGTGGAAGAAGAAATCTATATTTTGGGAGCTGCCATATTGGAAAGTCCTACGTGTCCGCTCTTCAATCGATGTGATGCACGTGACAAAGAATCTTTGCGTGAACATTCTAGGATTCCTAGGCGTGTATAGGAAGACAAAACATACACCAGAAGAACGGGAGGACCAAAAAATTATGAAAGACCCAAAGAACATGCATACACAGAACAAGACGGATAAAGGGCGTCACTTAAGTCGTGCTAGCTATGCTCTTACCAAAGCAGAGAAGGAAATCTTTTTTGAAGTCCTTTATAGTATCAAGGTGCCATCTGGCTTCTCATCTAATATAAAGGGGATAATAAATATGGCAGAGAAAAAGTTCCAAAACCTGAAGTCTCATGACTGTCACGTGATTATTACGCAGTTGCTTCCGATTGCATTGAGGGGGCTTCTACCGGAAAATGTTCAAGTACCCATTGTGAAGTTATGTGCATTCCTCAATGCAATATCTCAGAAGGTAATCAATCCAGATATTCTGCCAAGGTTACAGAAGGATGTGGTACAATGTCTTGTTAGTTTTGAGTTGGTGTTCCCACCATCCTTCTTCAATATTATGACGCATCTCCTGGTTCACCTAGTGGAAGAGATTGCTATTCTCGGTCCTGTATTTCTGCACAATATGTTCCCCTTTGAGAGGTTCATGGGAGTCTTAAAGAAATATGTTCATAACCGTTCTAGACCAGAAGGAAGCATCTCCAAGGGATATGGAACAGAGGAGGTCATTGAGTTTTGTGTTGACTTTATTCCTGACCTTAAGCCGATTGGTGTTTCTGACTCGCGGCATGAGGGAAGACTAAGTGGAAAAGGCACGCTGGGAAAGAAAGCAATGATATGTAGGGTCGGGGATTCTTTCACTAAATCACACTACATAGTTCTACATAATTCCACCTTGGCAGCTCCGTATATCGAGGAACACAAGAATATTGTACGCTCCAAAAAACCGGGGAAGCCTGAATCATGGATTACAGATAAACACATGAAGTCTTTCGGTGGTTGGATGCAGACACATCTCTTGAATGACACCACTGTTGGAGATCAGCTATACTTGTTGGCCGCGTCACCATCTTCTACTATATTGAATTTCCAAGGTTACAAAATAAATGGGAATACATTCTACACGATCGCCCAAGATAAAAAGAGCACCAACCAAAATAGTGGTGTCCGCTTTGATGCAACAGACGAGAATGGAAAAAAGGACACATACTATGGTTACATAGAGGGGATATGGGAACTATACTATGGAGTCTCTTTTAAGGTCCCTTTGTTTCACCGCAAATGGGTCAACCTGAATGAGGAAGGGGTAAAGATAGACAAGTTGTACAGAATGACAACAGTGGATCTCAACAATCTTGGTTATAGAGATGAACCATTCGTCCTAGGCAATGATGTGTCTCAGGTTTTCTATGTGAAGGACATGTCCTCCTGACCGAAAAAAGAAAAAATATGTAAACGAATACATCATATGATGAGCCAAAGCGTCACATAGTTCTTTCAGGGAAAAGAAACATCATGGGAATTGAGGACAAGACAGACATGTCAGAAGATTATAATAAGTTTGATGAAATTCCGCCCTTCACAGTGAAAACTGACCCAAGCATTCTGTTAAGTAAAGAAGATGCTCCATGGTTACGTCTGAAGCGATCATAAGGAAGGACATATGCCAAGAAGTTCATGCTCATATTGTGTAACTCTAGTTCATGTCTGGCCGGGATATCTTATGATGTTTGCAATTTTCCAAGTTTAATAAATGTATTGAGTGTTAGTCCCGGTTTGTGGCTTGACCGGGACTATATATAGGGGGGCCTTTAGTCCCGGTTTTGTAGTCTCGGTTTTTAATATTAATAAATGTCTTGACTGTTAGTCCTGTTTTGTGGCTGGACCGGGACTAAAGGGGGCCTTTAGTCCCGATTCGTAGAACGACTTTCCCGAACTATGAAGAAGTTGTCCCGATTTGTACTTACCATTAAGATCTGATCTCTAAACGCGCGTGGTCACATATTAGGGAGTGCCTCTATGACCAGTTTCTTGGAGATGCTGGAGGACTAGGATCCGGCAGCATCTCCTGAAACTGGTCGTAGTGGTGTCCCTGCTCTCGCACACCATCTTGCAGCTTGTAACGTCTCTAACTAGATCAATACACCTGGGAGCTAACTAATATCACATATTAGGGAGTTCCTCTATGACCAGTTTCTTGGAGATACCGGAGGACTGGGATCCGGCGGCATCTCCCTGAAACTGGTCGTAGTGGTGTCCCTGCTCTCGAAAACAATATTGGAGATGCCTCAATCTGGCTGGAGGACTGGACTCACAAGGATGCCTATTTATAGTACAAGCAGCTCGGCATAGTATCGACACTTACGACATAATGTTGACACTCACCCCTATTATTAGTGCTGACTCATGTTTTGTCCCGGTTGGTGTCTCCAATCGGGACTAAAGGTTCATCTTTAGTCCCGGTTGGTGACACCATCCGGAACAAGGTACACGCCGCACGACATAATGTCGACACTCACCCCTATCATTAGTGCTGCCTGGCCCAGCCTACCGAAATCCCTCCAACCGGGACTAAAGATGAACCTATCAATGTTGTTGTGCCCATATTATGCATGTATGTGGACATTGGTATGGAGAACAATGTTGCAGGAGGAAGTTTTCCTTTTCGTCGCACGGAAAAGCCATTTTCCATTTTCCGAGCGCAAAAAATGGGTCGTTTTGTGAAGTAACCACCAAAATGCTGTTTCAGAATGCTACCATCCCATTTTTCTAATATACTAGACAACCTTACATGGACTATCTCCTAACCGGGACATCTCAAACCTTTTCGTCCATCCCGGGTAAAAAGGACAAATGTCTACCGAATCGGTAGGAAATGGGTCCGGTTTGTACTACAGGTACATGATCTAACGCCCGTGATTTTTTGAAAAAATCATTTTTAGACTCGCAATATGTGGTTTCTTCAGAGATCCAATGCAAGTTATAACGATGCTCGTCCCCTATCTTCATGCACGCCGTTTCGACCATAGTTAGAAATTCAAAAAATTCAAAACGGGCATAATAAATTCAAAAAAATCCGAATAATGAAAATCCTTCGCGTGGTGTTATATTATGTGACATAGTTGAAAGGAAAAATACCAGACTTGGTATATTGATCATGTCTCATAAAAACCTTCACAAAATGACCTATCATGTTCGAGGTTTCATGGCTTTCGGTCCAAATGACCGATGTTATGTCCTGAATCACGACATAGTTTGTGATGCTATGCCCATATTATGCATGCATGTGGACATTGGTATGGAGAACAATGTTGCAGGAGGAAGTTTTCCCTTTCGTCGCACGGAAAAGCCATTTTCCATTTTCCGAGCGCAAAAAACGGGTCGTTTTGTGAAGTAACCACCAAAATGCTGTTTCAGAATGCTACCGTCCCATTTTTCTAAAATACTAGACCATGTTAGATGGACTATCTCCCAACCGGGATATCTCAAACCTTTTCGTCCATCCCGGATAAAAAGGACAAATGTCTGCCGAATCGGTAGGAAGTGGGTTCCGGTTTGTACTACAGGTACATGATCTAATGCCCGTAATTTTTTGAAAAAATCATTTTTAGACTCGCAATATGTGGTTTCTTCAGAGATACAATGCAAGTTCTAATGATGCTCCTATCTTCATGCACGTCGGTTCGACCATAGTTAGAAATTCAAAAAATTCAAAACGGGCATAAGAAATTTTAAAAAATCCGAACAATGAAAATCCTTCGCGTGGTGTCATATTATGTGACATAGTTGAAAGGAAAAATACCATACTTGGTATATTGATCATGTCTCGAGAAAACCTTCACAAAATGACCTATCATGTTCGAGGTTTCATGGCTTTCGGTCCAAATGACCGATGTTATGTGCTGAATCACGGCATAGTTTGTGATGCTGTGCCCATATTATGCATGCATGTGGACATTGGTATGGAGAACAATGTTGTAGGAGGAAGTTTTCCTTTTCTTCGCACGGAAAATCCATTTTCCATTTTCCGAGCGCAAAAAACGGGTCGTTTTGTGAAGTAACCACCAAAATGCTATTTTAGAATGCTACCGTCCCATTTTTCTAAAATACTAGACCACCTTAAATGGACTATCTCCCAACCGGAATATCTCATACCTTTTCGTCCATCCCGGATAAAAAGGACAAATTTCTGCCGAAACGGTAGGAAGTGGGTCCGGTTTGTACTACAGGTACATGATCTAATGCCCGTGATTTTTTGAAAAAATCATTTTTAGACTCGCAATATGTGGTTTCTTCAGTGATCTAATGCAAGTTCTAACGTTGCTCGAAAAAACCTTCACAAAACCCTAAACCCTAAACCCAAGTTTCTTCCCGCCATTTCTTTTCGCCATTTTTCTTCCCGCCATTTCTTTCCGCGATTTCTTCCCTCAGTTTTTTCCCGCCATTACTTCCCACAGTTTTGTGCCTGCCATTTCTTAGTACATATATGTAGGATTGGCCTCCATTGTCATTGCACATCTCTAGACTCATATCTACAACCCCATCACTCTTTCCCATGGCTTCCACCATACGACTAACCCCCAGGTTTGTGGAGGCGCTTTGCGCCTCGAACCACCCCTACCCGCCGGGCTACTGCGTCCCCGTCGGCTGGATGCTGAGCGCTGGAGGCATGCCGGTTCCTCCTGTCCCTATAGGTGTGGCGCGCCGGATGGCCATCACGAACCACTACTACTTCGAGCTCACGCCGGAGCAGCGGAGGAATCCCAACTGGCATCCCGACTATTCCCCGACTTGGGAAGCCTTCTTCGGGGATCGGCGTGAGAGGGCGCTCGCAGGCACGAGGAGGATGGCCCACCTCCTCCGAACTTCAACGAGGCCGGCCGTCGGCTGTAGTGGCGCGGCCGGACTGAGCGTCATGACCTACGACACGGCCGCCGACTCTAACCCCCGCCTGTGCTACCCTCAAGTCCAGCCCACTCGTACTCAACCTTCAAGGTTCAACTACGGCGACCCCGACGACGACAGCGACAACGGCCGCGGCGAGTACGGCGACTACAGTGGCGATTATTACAGGTGTAGGCAGGAGCATGACTGAATCACTCCAACATTGCAAAACAAGTTCGGCCGATTGTGGCTTAATCTGGCCATATATCTTAATTTTCAGTTCTTCTATGTATCTTAATCTTCAGTCGTGCTTTATGTAACATAGTGTTAGTTGCGTTATGTACTTTAATTCCAGTTCTATCCTAATAAAATTTTCTTCCCGCCTGTTATTTCTCGTCCTTTTATTCCCTGACCATTAATATATAAAAAATATAAGTTAATTCAAATCCAAATTAAAAACAGAAAATGGTTTTGAATTAGTTATTCAAATCCAAACACTTTTTATGTTTAAAGTTTTTCTAAATTCCAAATTAATATTAAAAAAATATAAGTTAATTCATTTTTAATTTTAAATGATTACATTAATTATTTTTAAAAACAGAAAATGGTTTTGAATTAGTTATTCAAATCCAAACACTTTTTATGTTTAAAGTTTTTCTAAATTCCAAATTAATATTCAAAAAACATAAGTTAATTCATTTTTAATTTTAAATGGTTCATAGTTTAAATGGTTACATTAATTATTTTTAAACACAGAAAATGGTGTTGAATTATTTATAAAAATTCAAACACTTTTTATGTTTAAATTTTTTCTAAATTCCAAAGTAATTATCATTTAAAAAACATTACAAATTTAAACCCCAAAATAAAAAATAAGGCGGGAACAGAGAGAAAATTCCTGAAAAATTTTAAAACAGGGTCATACGTCCCGGTTGGAGCCACCAACCGGGACTAAAGACCCCTGCGCGCGCCCCTTGGGCTGATGAAAAAAAGGTGGAGTATACATCCCGGTTGGTGGCTACAACCGGGACGTATGACCCTTTAGTCCCGGTTGGAGCCACCAACCGGGACAAAAGGCCCTTCGCTTATAACTGACGCGCCTCCTCTTCTTCTTCCCATCTCACTTCTCTGCTTCATCAACGCGCACACAGGAGACGCCGCCCCACGATGCCGGCAGGCTGCCCGAGCTTCACCGCCTTGCTGACCATGCCACGAGCTCCGCCTCGCTGCCCTCTATCTCCCCGCAAAAGGAATCGAAGAGGGGCATCTGCAATCATCGCCATCGACGCCATCCTTCTGCTGTCCCTATTTACGGACAAATTCCGGTGAGACCTATCCTTCCTCCGCCCTACTTTGGCCACCAAGGTCTCATACATGACCCAGCGCACCCCATTTATGCCCTGTTTTGCTTGCTCGAGCCCCAGATACTCGACATCGTCTTCGTCTGCAAGCACCGCCCGCAAGCGCAACTCCGGCGAGGAATCTAGGACGAACAGGAGCACCCCTTCCTCAATCGCGACCACCACTGAGCCCACCTCGACCACCGCAACCTATGGTAATAGTCCACGGTCCCCTTACCCCTCTAGGATTGCCAGAGCACCACCCTCCCGACGCGTCGCCGCCGCGCGTAGTAGCCAGACCTCGCCGTAGACGTAGCTCCGGCTACCAAATACGAGCGGCGCCACCTCTAAATCGTTCGCCGTGCTACGCTGGTTCGAACGCGCACAGCCCCGTAGTCCCGCGCGCTCCCCAGGGTCGTCGTCGACCACCATCCGCCGCGCCGCCCATCGTGGTGACGTGGTGGTCGCGTGGCTACCGCGTGGTGCCCGCGTGGCCCCGGTCCCACCTGCCAGCCTCAGAGGCTAGGTGGCTCTGCGGTGCAGGTTAGCAGTGGCCTGGTCCAGGTCCACCCGTCAAGCCCTGGTCCAGGTCCCACCTGCCTGCGTGGAGGCTGAGGTGGCCACGGGCCCCTCTATCAGCCACTGTGGCTAGTAGTGGCCTCGGTGTAAAAATGTTTTCTGTTTTGTTTAAATTCAGAAATGGTTTAATTAAATCCAGAAATTGATATAATATTGTAAATTCAATAATTAATTATTTATAACTCAGAAAAATACAAATAATATGTCAAAATGTTCAGAAAAATGAGATCTAACTATTTAACCTATAATCATGCATTGTTCAACAACTTTCAAGACAAGTTTCATTAGAGAACAAAATCAACCCCTCTCATATACTCCGGAGTTTCGCCAAGTTAGGGTTTTCACCCCTCGGAACCCTGTTTAAATTGCCGAGCATGTATTAGGGTTACTTTTCAATACAAATTAACTTTTCATATCATCATCCTTGTTTGATCATTGCATCGATGCCATGTGTTGACTGTTCCCCTCTCTTTTCGGTGTTTGGTTCTTCACGGTAGAATACGAGACCGAGATTAAGTTCCAAGGTCAACACCATCGAAGATCAAACATTTCTTGATAGCCATCGTATTGTAGATGATTAGCCATGATATTAGTTGTCATATACCCAGTTGAATCGATGTTGCACCTAGGGTTAGCCGGTGTGTCCTCGCCAGGGTATCCCGAACCCGAGGGTTGATTGATTGCCGCCTTTCTTTCCGGTATTGGTTCTTCGCGATAGGATCCGAGCCCGAGGGTTTCTCCGAATTAGGGTTTCTGATATTGTAAATTCATTTTTATTATTGTGTATGTATATATTAGGGTTTATCCGAATTAGGGTTTATATCTCTCAACACCCTACCTAACATTCTCCCTTAGCCGCTTTGACTTATCCGTTTTTCCACCTATGCAGAAAATATGGACCCACACGACAGAGACGAAGAAAAAGAAGAGTTGATCCAAGGTGTGATCCGCGGGGAAGAAAATTTAGATGTATCAACGTTTCTGAATAACTCCGGTGAGGGTGATCCTCTTTTTACCGGAAGAGATGACTTGTTTGAGGTTGAAGGTGATGCCTTCCGCGAGGGATAAGGCGATGCCTTGTGTGATCGAGAAGACGACCGCTCCGGCGAGGTGCATGTAATATAATTAATTCATTAATTAATCATCTGCTATCTATATAGAAATAGTAACGCCGATCTTTCTTCTTTTGCAACGAATAAGCTGAATGCTGCTAACAAGAAGTATCACCATATTATGGGGCAAGGTGGCTACAGGGCTGGCATTCCTAAGTGGACGAAACTTGAGGATGAACTGCGTGCTAAAAAGATCATCCCAGAGACAGACGATTGGATCGAACGTGCAAGGAATTGGTTTTACGGGCATGTGGGCAGGTTGGACTCGGAAGGGAAGTGTATATATAACATAAGACATAAATTAGACCCCTTGCCAATCGAGAAGATGAGAAAAACAGTAAAGGCTGTTAAAGATGGGGACTTCATTCCCGATAGAGAGAATGATGATCTCACACTCGCCCTTAGAAATAAGGAACATGATGGACGAACACGAGGCACAAGCGGCTCCCAACCATGGAGGACTGGGTTTCCCGAAGAGAGGAAGAAATATCCTGATAGAAGCCGTCAGAGGAGAAAGGACAAGGCGGAACTTGAAGCAGATATTCAGAAAGAGCAAATGCGTATAATTAAGAACGAATAAAGCAACAACAAGATAAAATTAACACACTTAAAGAGCAAAGTACTACCGGCCCATCTCAGCAGCACATGATGCACATGGTGGCCTATCGAATAATCGAAAAAGCAGTGTGGCTTCCACCGAGGTCCCGGGTGATGATAATGACGATGACGATGGTGCACCGACGATGGCTCCTGTTGGCTACCCAGTGGATGATATCACACAGATGACACACTGCGAGCTACATGTCAAAGTTGTGAACATATCAATGAAGGTGGCGGTCGGCTATGTCTTACCAATTGGACCCACACCAACTTACCACTGTCGTCCGGTTCCACAGGGATACGCTGTTATCGGGGTGGATAAAATCATGCCCACCTTTGAAGTTTTGAAGCTTGACTACCCTGCAGGTGAAGGGGATGTGACTGAACTAGGAGAAGCAACAAACTTCACCATTCTATGGCCAAAGGAATGTATCGTGCTTTGAAATCACACGCTAAGGCCATCTTAGCCGCCGCCTCACCCGTCTCCAGCGAGGCCGTCGTCGTCGTGGAAGCCGTCTTCGTCGCCTCACCCGGCTCCGTCGCCTCACCAATCTCCGGCGCAGCCATCGCCGCGGCAGCCATCGCCGGCGCCTCAGGATAAAAAGCGTAAGCGTACCACCGCTACTCTGCGTCGTGGTAAGCGATCGCCGAAACGTAAACAAGAGCCTCTTCCAAAAGTACCAAAGGTTCCTCCCAAGAGAGCTTATGACTGTACTGAAGAGGAGACTACGGCTATCGTTGATGCGGAAACGATAGTGTTTTTTGCTAAGCTGAGGCGGCCAAAAGAGCCAGAGTTCCCCAGCACCAAAGAAGAAAAAGCCTGAGTGTTCAAAATGCTAAAGACTCTTCATCAACCCGAGCCAAAGCTGTCATCAGACTATGAGCGTTCTATTCTCAAGTCACATGCGGCACAACAAGCCTCGAAGAGCAGTACTGATGTAAGCGAGAAATCTGTTGCCCAACTCGGAGAACAAGAAAAACAGTCTTGCGCCCCTCTCAAGGTGATTTCCCATACCAATGTGGGGTCGAGCAAATATGCGGTCGAAGAGCAGTATGATCCAGAGGTAGTTGCACAATACGGAGAAGCTGCCGCTGCTCAAGGTATGAGTATTGCCCAGTTTTTATCCCAGTTAGAGTACTTCACCGTGTGTTAAGTAGCATACAAATACCAGTACGGCAAACCTCTCGTCAAACCTGAGAAGGTAAATAATCTTCCAACAAAAATGCGAAGATTGCATAACTGGTACATGCATGCCACAAAGGCCGGGGCTAACTGGATAGTGCTGAGGGTTACAAAAAAACATTATGGGAAAGAAATAGATGACATGATATCCATTGAATTTGATGAACTATTTTAATTATTCAATCAAGACGCCTTGGACAAATCGATCATCAGTGCCTATTGTCTGTAAGTACTGATTCTGTAATTAATTTAGTCTCTAGCTATCTCACCTCATTTATTGCATGTATATAATCATACTATAATATGCAGAATGAAGATTCTCGAATGCAGCAGAGGACAAATCTATGACATTGGGTTCATTAACCCATATTGGGTTCATCAAGCTAATCTCAAAACAAACCCCTAGGTTACGAAGGTTAATATCGTACACGCGTTAAGGTTTCAAGAAACCAGAAGGGAAATAGTATTTCCTTACAACTTCGAGTGAGTGTTATTGTCTTGTATACACTTTCTATTTTGCTTACTCAATGTTAAGTATATAATTGATTAGTTATGCATGCGCAGCTTCCACTATATTCTGTTAATCATTCAACTTGACAAAGGGCGTGTACTAGTCATGGACTCGAAACATAAACCCCTTGAGCAGTGGAAGGACATGCAGATGCTTCTCCAGCGGTAATTCTAATCATTACGACACTATATCGGCAAACGTTCGTAAATTTTATGATATCAAGTAATTAATAACTTCTTTTATTCGTTTTCTTTGCCGGGTAGTGCTTGAAAACAATTCACCAACAAGGCTAGGATTGTTTGGAAAGAGGAGCTTACATTTCAACCACTAGATGTAAGCACCACTAGCTATATCTGTATATCTCTTTGATTCTAGTTTTGATACCATTATTATCATGCTTGATTATTTTTTTTGATTGAACTTTGTTCTCGTAAAGTGCCTGACGCAGGGACCAGGGAACAATTTATGTGGATACTATGTTTGCGAGTTCATCCGCCAGACATGCTGTGAGAAGGGCAAAAATTTAAATTTAGAGCAACTCCACGTACGTAAACAAATTTCTATAGTTTTTAATTACCATCAAATTGTGTGATGTTTCATTCATATAGGTTGACTCCTTTTTTAAATCAGATCGAATGTCTACAGGATGGTCTTCTGCCAAAGGATCGCGTACGAGCAATTCAGGAGGAATTTGCGGGATTCTTGGATGCAGAAGTCCTAAACCCAAAAGGAGAATACTATTCGGGTGTGTATAAACAATAGGGATTGTACAAAGAGCTTATTTTGTATGTAGTGCATGAATTCGATCCGTGTATCGAATGTAATATGTTCGACACTTGGATCTATATTGTCATGATGATCTTGTGTAATATAATGGTTCCTTCATTGATGAGTGCAAAACACTAAATAAATATTAAAACAACATAAATGAATTCTCTATCGCGGCACAAAAAGTGGTTAAAATGCTGCCGCGACAACAAAAGTTCCAAAATGAATTCTCTGCCGCGACAGATAAATATGTCAAATCTCTGCCGCGGCAGAGGGTTATTTGTCCCGGTTCGTGTTACGAACCGGGACGGATGCTCCTCCCCCTCGCCCTCTGCCGTGGCCACATGTACGCCCTTTTGTCCCGGTTAGTGAGGCAACCGGGACTAAAGGTTGGGACTTTAGTCCCGATTGTTCCGTCCCGGTTGGAGAACCGGGACTAAAATAGGGTGTCAAGTGAGATCCCATTTAAATCACATGTAGTTCATTTGTTAAAATCTAGTGTAAATTTTAAACAAAAAATAAAACTAGATTTTGGCAAATGAACTAGAAGTGAAATTTAGGTGGGATCCCACTTGACCCCCTAGACTAAAGCCCCTTACCAACCCGGGAAATATGGGGCCGTTTCCACTAGTGACATTTGCAGTTGGAGCTGTTAATTACTATTATCTGCGTGTTCACTTTTTCCATTCTTTTTCATCGTTCGGAACCCACCACTCCACTACAGCTACGTCCCACTAACACCCATGCAGGGGTAGCTGCTCCCTCCAATATGGCATGTCAGCTCGAGTTGTTAATGGGGCATTTGAGGCGAAGCGATATGATGAGATGGTAACATCGTCCACTAACTACTGCCCACCGAACCCAGCATTAACCCGCCAAAGATGTTATCTCAACGCTTTACCGCCAAAAAAGACTAACAAACTGAAATCAATTGTGAGAGGTGTGTTTGAGTGGAGACAACAAGGGATTTGTTCCTCTCTACTCGGAGGTCAAAATCAAAGATTTGAATGGGATGTTTACCGCCGTATATGGCATCCGCATCGCCTTCTCTGCCTGGCAACTAGCCCACTCGCGCACCGACCACAGACATCGCATCCTTACATTATCTTCTTCACATAATAAAAGGAGGTGCCACTTTTCCATGTGCTTTCTTCGTCCAGAAATAAATGATTTAGATTTATTTAGATTTAAACGCATTTAGAAGTGTTTTAGTGTATAGATACATTTATAAATAAAAAAAGTCAAATCAGTTATTCTGAACAGAAAAAGTAGAAAAAACTAAAGTTGCAACATCGGCATATAATTTCTTCAAAAAGGCATTGTCTTGAAGTATCGTGTGTGTTATATATGTAGTATGTAAGATACTTACCTAGCTTTTAACTTTTTATTCAACATGATCATTTTCTATTTAGACTAGTCATAATACAGAGTAACGTATCCTAGTGTCAAGCATATGTTACTAGTACATGATATCATCTTCTGTCTAGTATTATGTAAGGCCTTATTTATTAGGTTGCCTCGTCTTGTCTTGCAGTGATTAGCTACTTACCACAAGCTTCTCTTTTACTCCTAGTTGCACTGTATATAGTATGATTTAATGATATATCATGTCATCAAAATGCATAGTTGCACTATATGTAGTTGCATGTTATTAGCTATGTTACTCCTAGTATGACTAGTCTTAGTCTAGTCATAGTGGAGTAACTTAGTTAGTAACATACAGTTACATGCATTGCCACCTAATAAATAACATGACATGCAATTAAGGGCGTGTTTGGTAGGCTGTTTTCCTGTTTCTCGCATGGACCGGGAAAAAATAAGGACGTTTGGTGTATTGGGTCGCATGTGTTTGTTGCATCGCATAGAATTTAAAGCAGCCCAAAAGTTGGCCCGCTGGGAACGCCGATTTTGGGTGTTTCTACCGGGACAGGCCCCGCTCGTGCAAAAGGGGGGCAAAGCTGTGCCACTTGTGCGAGCTCGGTGATGGCGCGAGCCGCGGGTTTCCCCCAAAAGCTGGCGGGAGAAATTTCGTCACCGCCCGCTGCAGCACGGCGGTATATATCACCACCCGCCACATTGTAGGGTTCGTAGCATAGAAAACAAAAAAAAAATTACCGCAGGAACACATAAAACGAAGATCCAATCTAAGGAAAAGCCAAGATCTAATCTGCGAGATAGGTGCAACGCGATTGATGAGAACTAACCCTCGTAGATTCAAAGCCTTAACGAGATCTAATATCGTGGTTGATGTAGTCGATCACTTGTCGATCTCAAGCGTGATGACGATCCTTTCGGCGCTGCGTTCCGGCAGCGCTTCCGCACTCGGTCACACGTACGGAGTCGATCAAGACCTTCCTCTCCCCGTTCCAGCGGGCAGCAGAAGTAGTAGATCCCCTCGGAATCCCACCCGCACGACGGCGTGTTGGTGGTGGTGGAGGAGAAATTCCTGTAGGGCTTCGCCTAAGCCGGAGCAAGAAGATGGAGGATGGAGAGGTGGCGGCTAGGGTTGAGGAGGAAGGGGCAAGGGGGTGCCCACCTCCCCTCTATTTATAGAATGGGGCGGCTAGGGTCCCCCCTTTGGCCCACCTCATCTAAGGCCGGCGCAAGGGACAGGGGGAAGGAAAACTTCCCCAAGTCCTGTCCCCTATTTTCTAGGGATTCAATCTTATCCCTCCAGAACCTTCCGAAACCTTCCAGAACCTTCTAGAAGCTCCAATCAAAAACTCTAGAACTTCTCTGAACCCCGGAAAATGACTTCCATTATATGAATCTTATTCTCCAGACAATTCCGGACCTCCTCGTGATGTCCTGGATCCCATCCTAGACTCTGAACAACATTCGGTCTCCAACTCATATTTCATATCTACTTAAACAACATCAAACCTTAAGTGTGTCACCCTACGGTTCGTGAACTAGGAAGACATGATCGAGACACCTCTCCGATCAATAACCAATAGCGGGACCTAGATATCCGTAATGGCTCCCACATATTCAACGATGACTTCGTGATCGAAAGAACCATTAACATACGATACCGATTCTGTTTGTCGCGTGATAGTTTACTTATCCAAGGTTCGAACATCGGTATCTGAGATTTTTAACTTGCGGTCTGAAAGTTGAAGCGCCAAGGCAACGCGGGGTCCGACTTCGTCGGTATTGGATCGTGATACCTAGAGTTGGAGTGCCAAATGCTCAGAGGGTCTTTTTCAGCATGAATTCAACAAACCATTTGAACACGGCAAAACTCGCTAAATCCCGTCAAATTGGGCCCCACCTGTCACTTTTGACCGTTAAGTCACTGCCATCATGGCTGCCATGTAGACTTGCAGCTATGGCGCCCTCGTGTTCAAACGGTCTTTTGACCTAGCCTTCTTCTTTCCCAAAGGGGCGATCTGTGGTCACTGCCATGGCGCAGAGCTGGGAGGGAATTCGTTCAGCGGAGAGATCTGGCACCCAGCTAAACTTGATTGGTCTCGCCCTCCTCCTCCCAAACCGGAGCTCGACCCATGGCACGACACCGGGACGATATTTCGGTCCCGTTGTCCTCCTCCAAAATCTGAGCTCGCCGTCTCCGTGGTCGCACCTGCACCAACCAGGGTGCCTTACTCTCCGAACCCCAAGGTCACATCCACTCTATTCGGCACAATGCCAACAAGGTGAAATTCCATCCAGTTTTCTTCTTGTGATTGTGGTAGAAAACATGTATTGATATGTTGTTTACTAGACTTTCATTTGAAATTAGTAGCTCCATGATGAAGAAAAACAGAGAAACTAAATGGGATAACAATGAAGACCATAGTCTATACTTTGCATTGCATCAACAAGGGCTCGTTGACGAAGAATGTTACCAAGAGAGTGGAGTTTCATCAGCCATTGCAAAAAAATATGGGAACAAATCAACGAGCGATTGAATGCAAATATGCGAAGAGAAGCTAGATCCATGTCATCAATCATCAATAGGTGGCACATTATAGATGGGTTCAAATATGTACACATTCATAACAATAACACTGTCAGCAGTGTTGCTAGCTATTTGTATGAGATATTTATTTTATATAATCGTGGCACCTTACTTTCCTGGATAGTAAACTTGAAACTGTAACCCCCACATTAACTTGACCGTGTAGCAACCCCCCGCATTAACTTGACAGGAACCAAACCGAAGAGAGAGATTGCATGCAGGATGGGAAAGGATCATTGGCGGTTGGGCTTGCGGTTGTTGTGTGCATGCGGTCGTCTCGTTTCCATACGCTTCCCTTGGCATTCCCAGACCTTCTTTAATAAATTTCTGTCTTTGGAACCGCTTCCTATGCCATTCGACGGGACTGAGACCACACGAACACCATCATCCATGGACAGCAACAAGCAGCAGGTTTCTCCATAGGCTGATCTTCCTGAGGGAGTCATGCAGAAGATAGGTGACATCTTCCTATCGACGGATGACTTCGACTACTACGCCGCCTTCCGGGCAGTTAGCAGCGCCTGGCGCAGCTTCACGGTGGAGCGCTTTATACCAGCGAACTGGATTGTTCTAGAGCACCAGTTGTCGGAGGAGTATGGGGTAGACGACGCCACCATCACGTTGCTGAACGTGAGAACTAGCCGCCACCTTGAGAAGAAGATTAGTCGGGTTATTCGCAGGTGCTTTCTTGATATTCATATGTATATGTGCGATCCTTTTTTTGTGTTCACCTCCTATATGATATGTTTTTCAAGTTTTGTTTCTCCATCTACTTGTTTACCTTGATTGAATCTCGGTCTGTTTATCTGGACTGATTCTCTTCTTCTCCTCTATTTCTCTCCCTCTGTGTGTGTCTGGAAGGTACTTTTACGTCGGTAGCACAACCGGCGTCCTCCATGTGCTTGGACAGAGGGTGCAGTCGTACAAGACACGGCTGTACAACCCCTTCTCGGGCGCTATCAAGCGCCCGATGGTGGAGATACCGACCGAGCAGGTGGCTTCTATCGCTGTGACGATGTTCCCGTCGTTGATGGTGTTTACATCAAACCTTCAGAACGCCATCATTCAGTGGGCGGATGAGGGTATGGAGGAAGGCAGTCGCCCGGTCTTTGGTGAAGGGTGGTACACGCCGAATGACTTCGCGGAACTCCAGAGCATGACTTCTTACGCCGGTGATGTTTTCATCGCAGACATATACGTGTCTGTCCTCTTGTCAACACCCGGATTTTTCAATCCTAGATGCCTGTTATGCCATACATCGCAATCCCAGGATTACCATTTTTGCGAGACATAACAGAATTGGATACCATAGTACTTCATCCATTACAAACGATACATAAGTTCTTACACAAATAGGGATCTCATGATCCAGTTCTTAATACAACATCAAGTAGCGGAATACGTAATAATAACGGTAGCGTAGGCGAAGCTCCATCTTCGGGGTCACAGGCAATGCTGACGATGGGAGATGATCCTAGTTGTCGTAACCTTCCTGGGGTCCATCTTCCAGGTACTCCTCTTCATATTCTGGCCATGGGAATAGCCAGGGACAAAGCCATGAGTACTCTTTAAGTACTCACAAACTAATACTAACAAGTAAAGGGTGTTTTTGGATAATAGGACACTAGGCTCTAAGGTTGTTTTGCAAAAGCCAGATTTATCTCTACTAGGTTCTGAAGCTAGTCATAATTTTATAAATCCTAAGTGGGAACTTGTATTTCAAGTCACAACTTTGTTGTGGTCAAGTCAAAGTCTCAATTCATTTCAAAAGTCATTTTGAAAAGTCTGACGGGGGAACAGTATGGACACTCCAACTGTCCATAACCGCGGACGCGGCTATTCGAATAGTTTGACACTCTGCAGAGATTGTACACTTTCACCACAACATTCGATACATCCGTCAGGAACAAATCCTGAATTCACCATACTCAGTATGCGGATAATCAATCCTAACCTTTCAATTACACGCCCTAGTATGAGCACCTCTCCTGTGAGTTTGGCCTCCCAACCATGACTAGCTGTCATCTTGGGTACTGCACAGGTGGACAATCTTCACAAGGTAGCCTCAGCTCAGACCTTGGCCATGAGGGAACTAATACTAAGGTATATAATTTTCCAGTCAAGCCCTAGCCAATCTTCGGGTATTGTGGTTGTACGATAAAATTGGAATGGTATCGCATCCAGACAGCCATCAGTTTTATAAAGGGCTAAGGCTCATGCCTCAACATTTTCATCACCAAAATCATCAAGTGTTTGGAAACACATGTCCAAAACATTTCAATAGAATGATCCATCATTCCAAGGTTTTCGTAACCATTTTTCCACCAAGTATTCCCATCTAAAAGTTGATCAAGTTTTATGCTTAGCACTAGCAACTACAGGTGGGGGTAGTACTAATGAGGGGTGGTAACTAGTGGAGTTTCACTAAGTACAACCTTATGTCTCAGGCTGATATCAAGGTTTCTAACTTAGGCCAAATTTTATGCTCTTTATGCAACCTTCAGCATATCTTTCTAGTATCTACCAATCACTTAAACTCTAAGTAAGCTTTGATAAAGAAAATAAAGTGAGAAGCTTGCACATAAAACTAGGATTGGTTTATCAAATGGGTATGATCACATATGCTTAAGGCATAGTAACAAGTAGGGGTTTGTTGCATCAGTAGGGTATCTTGCAAGTGTTAGCTTGCATCAATGTCAATATAAGCTTGCTAAATTTCAAGTGTTAGCTTGCAAGGTTACTAGCTTGCCTTGTGCAGAGCAGTGGTTGAAGTTCTCCTCGGCTTCTTCTTCGTAGTATCCTCCTTCCTCCTCGTAGCCTTGGTCGGTACTAGCGTCTATGAATAAATACGAGGTACACAATCACCAAACAATACTTAACTACTTGAAGTCATCACACACAAGGGTCTTATAGATGATCTAACATCATCTGTAACCTTTCAAGGTTAAGGCTTGATTTGATTCTTTTTATTTTTAGAAAAGTAGTTTCTACTCATTGAAAAACTACTTAAGATTTAATATTCTCCAAACAAAATATGGGATCCTATTGACACATGTCATCACCACATATTGTAGTCCATGGGAATGTGATTTAAAGTGGTGTCACAATTTAATAAGGTTTTACCCTTTTATTTTAATTAATTAAAGTGGCTAGAAATGCTTATGTAGCATTCTTTTATTACTTGAACATTATTTCTGCAAGTAAACCTATATATTTTTATATATTCTGAAAGGTATGGTTAAATGTGATTTTTGAGAGTTGGACTCAACTCAAAAGCTTTTATGGTTTAAATTTGAAAAATGTTTGAATGCAGAAAAGCTTCTTCCTTGTTATTTTCACTATGGGTGATCTACAGATCCAAATGACTTGAATCCAACGGGCTTGGATTCAGCATTCACAGATCTTTCCAACAAAATTGGTTTCATCCAATTTGGTGCACTGAATAGGTCTGGGTTGATTTTTGAAGTTGGGTACAGAAGTGTGTTTGCATTTAAAAAGAAAAAGGTTTAATTTGAATCGCTGGGCTACGCGGGAAAAAGTACTGGGCCGGCCTGCTAAGCGCAGTGCTCCCGCGGGCTGCTTAAGTGGGTGTCCCCACTCGTCAGTGACACGGGGCTGGGCGAAGCGGTATGGGGCAACGTGGATCGTTCGATCTAGTTCTAATCCTACGGCTAGGGGTCATTGTCGACGCGAGACAACTCCGGCGAGAACGAAACCTAGCGCGGCCAGTGAGGGGTGCTGGGGGCTCACCGGGGTACGGGCGAGGGTCGGCGAGGCGGGCGAACAACGAAGTCGACGACGGCGAATCTCCTGGTACCGGTGGCTTCTCCTGGGGCGGCTCCAATCGCTGGCTCCCTTCTTCTCTAGAGGCGGCGGGCTCCGGTGAAATTCCGGCGAGGTGGTGCTCGCCTTGCTCTGAGAACGGCGTGGCACGATCAGTGAGGAGAGGGGAGTGAGATGGTGTGAAGAAATCGTGCGGGGGTGGCCTCTATTTATAGTTGAGCGAGGGGACCGTCGGGGCGCACGGTGAGCTCGTCGGGGGCGAGGTTACAGGTGGCTAAAGGCATGGGCAAGGGTAGGGGATGGTGCGGTGTCTCCTGGCGATGCTCAACGACATGGTCTCGAGGCAAGGGGCGGTGCGTCTTGGTCTGGAACGGGCGGTGCTCTACGCGGCAGAGGCGGCGTCTTCGACGGCGGGCGGTGCCTGTATGGCACGGGGCGGCAAACGGGGATGTCTGGCGGTCTCCTGGGTCGGTGGTGATCGTGTGTGCACGCGGTGAGGGCGGCGTGCGGTCTGTGGACGCTGGTCGAGGGTGGCGCTCTGGCGCATGCTCGGCATGGTCTGGGCGCGGCTTGTGCGCATGGTCCAAGGCTTGGCAACGCTCGTGGCTGGGACAGGGAGTGGCGGTGGACGGTGGGCTGCCTCCCAGACAAGGTTGGCACGGCTAGTTCTTCCTCTAGTCTGCTGTCCACAATGGGGTGGCAAGGTTGGCTTCGGCTGTTCACCATTGATGGCAATGGCAAGCTCACAGTGGTGCTAGTGCCTGGCTAATCTTCCTAGATGATCTACTGAGTTCTGTGTGAGCTAAATGGGGAACCAGATAGGCAAGAATCACTGCTCACAATAGTGTTTGATGTTTGTTTGATTTGTGTCTGCAACCTGTTTGATGAAATGGCCGCATGAAATCAAGTTTTGAATTTTGAAATGAATTTTGGTGGGTTTGCTAGATTGGTGCTGGTGAGTCTGCAGATGCTTGGGTTTTGAAAGTTGAGCTTGTTTGAGTGGTTTTTGAAAAAGTGGGATCTTCCCATATGATAAAGATTCAATTTTGAATTGTCATTTAAACTATGCATTTGAAAGTTTCTAGATGATCACAAAGTGGGCCTTGATACCTTGTTATGAGTACATTCAAGGGGTGCAAAGATCCAGAAAAGTTTCTATTAGGGTTTGAAAGTTTGAGACATCCAAAGTAGGCATGGGAGTTAAATTGGCCAAAATGACCATTCACTTCATATATATGTTTTGATTTACTTGTCTTTAGGAAAAGTGTGGGAAATGTTTTAGATGATGTTTATTTCACCTAAGAAACATTTTACAAGCAATGAAACAAACAAACAAGGTGGGTTTAAAAGAATTCAAAATCAATGCATACACATATGCATGCATTCATAATTTTATTTAGAAAAGTTTTTGTTAACCCTAAATGTGAGGATTCGAATTTGATGATCCAAGTTTAGTATTTTTGGGATGTTACAAACCTTCCCCCCTTAAACAAAATCTCGTCCCGATATTTGAAAAGGACGAAAAGATTACCTAGGATTTGAAGAGATCTGAAACTCCGTCCTGATATGATCTTCGCGCTCCCAGGTAGCTTCCTCTTCTGTGTGGTTGCTCCACTGAATCTTGAGAAACTTGATGCTTCGGGTTCTGGTAGTTCGAAAGGCTTCTTCCAAAATACGGATGGGTACTTCGGGATAGGTCAGGTCATCGTTGATCTCTATGGTCCGGTGATCGATATTCTTGAACACTTCGGTCTTCTCGGGGACTTCGAGACACTTGCGAAGTAACGAGATATGGAACACATTGTGCACAGCTGACATCTCTTTTGGTAGTTCCAATTGATACGATACTTCTCCTTGACGGTTCAGAATTTTGAAAGGTCCGATATATCTGGGGGCTAACTTTCCCTTGAGTTGGAAACGCTGCATTCCCTTCAATGGCGACACTTTCAGATAAACAAAATCTCCTATGTTGAAGGCGAGGTATCGACGTCTCTTGTCGGCGTAACTCTTCTGTCGGGATTGGGTTGTCTTGAGGTGCTCACGAATCTTGTGAACCTTCTCTTCTTCTTCTCATAGGATGTCGGGTCCGAAAATCTGACTCTCTCCTACTTCCGACCAGTTCAAAGGGGTGCGACACTTTCTTCCGTACATGAATTCAAATGGGGCCATTTGCAAACTGGCTTGGTAACTATTGTTGTATGAAAATTCTGCAAATGGCAGACAGTCTTCCCACTTGGATCCATATTCTAGCACACATGCTCTAAGCATATATTCGAGTATTTGATTTACTCGCTTCGTTTGTCCATCGGTCTGAGGGTGATACGCGGTATTGAAATCTAGGCGGGTTCCTAAACCTTCTTGGACTTTCTTCCAGAATCTCGAGGTAAACTGAGTTCCTCGATCCGATACGATGTTCTTGGGGACTCCATGCAAACTAACGATTCTAGCGATGTAAAACTCTGCTAGCTTCGAACTCTGATAGGTGGTTTTGACGGGCAAGAAATGGGCGACTTTGGACAATCTGTCCACTATGACCCAAATAGAGTCATTTCCCCTACTAGAAGTAGGTAGTCCAGTGATAAAGTCCATTCCTACAGAATCCCATTTCCATTCCAGAATTTGCAAAGGTTGCAACAATCCAGCGGGTCTTTGATGTCCGGCCTTGACTCGCTGACATATATCACACTTGGCGATATAGCTTCCGATTTCTCTCTTCATCTTATGCCACCAAAATTGCTCTTTCAAATCTTGATACATCTTAGTTCCTCCGGGATGGATAGAATAAAGAGTATCATGAGCCTCCTTCAAGATAACTTCTTTTAACTCAGAATCTGATGGTACACAAAGGCGTCCTTTGTACCACAAAACTCCTTCTTCGTCCTTGGTGAATCCGGGTACTTTGACTGTAACGATACGACGCTTGATTCCGTCGATACTGGCATTTCCCTTCTGCGCTTCTTTAATTTGACTGATCAAAGTGGGCTGAAGTTCTATGCTAGCCAAAAATCCTTCACTTACTAATTCCATTCGAAAATCTTCCATCTCTTTGTGCAAACTTGGTTTCTCCTTCATAATCATGGAGTTCAAGCGGCACGGCAATCTGCTAAGGGCATCGGCTACCACGTTGGCTTTACCAGGGTGATAGTGAATGTCCAGGTCGTAATCCTTGATTAGCTCAATCCATCTTCTCTGCCTCATATTCAACTCCTTCTGAGTGAATATATACTTTAGGCTCTTGTGATCCGAATAAATCTCACAACGGTTTCCCATAAGGTAATGTCTCCATGTCTTCAGGGCTAGAACTACGGCTGCGAGTTCGAGGTCATGGGTTGGGTAATTTTGTTCATGTTGCTTCAATTGTCGCGATAGATAAGATATAACTTTTCCTTCTTGCATTAGCACACATCCGAGACCAATCTTGGATGCGTCACAATACACATCGAAGGGCTTCGTGATATCCGGCATGATCAAGATTGGGGCTGAAATCAATCTCCTTTTGAGTTCTTGAAAACTCTCTTCACATTTTTCGGTCCATTCAAGCTTCTTGTCCTTCTTCAGCAATTGGGTCATGGGTCTGGCGATACTAGAGAATCCTTCTACAAATTTGCGGTAATATCCCGCCAATCCGAGAAAAGCACGAACTTGGGTTTGAGTGGTTGGGGCTTGCCAATCTTCTACATCTTTCACTTTGGCAGGGTCAACGGCAATTCCTCCGGCTGATACAATGTGACCGAGGAATCCTACTTCCTGTAACCAGAATTCACATTTGCTAAACTTTGCATACAGCTGATGCTCTCTAAGGGTTCCAAGAAAGGTACTTAGGTGTAGCTCATGTTCTTCTTCTGATTTGGAATAAATCAGAATGTCATCGATGAAAACAACAACAAACTTATCCAGGAAGTCCATAAAAATTTTATTCATGAGGTTCATGAAATAAGCGGGGGCATTGGTTAATCCAAAAGACATGACTGTATACTCATACAATCCATACCTGGTGGTAAAGGCAGTCTTTGGAATATCCTCTGCACGAATTTTGAGTTGATGATAGCCAGTCCTAAGATCAATCTTAGAAAACACTTTGGCACCGGTCAACTGATCAAACAAATCTTCTATCTTAGGAAAGGGGTACTTGTTCTTGATGGTGACATCATTCAACTTCCGATAATCCGTACACAAACGGTTACCTCCATCCTTCTTGTCCACAAACAAGACAGGTGATCTCCATGGGGACGCACTTGGTTGAATCAATCCGATTTCCAACATGGAATCCAGTTGCTTCTTCAGTTCTTCTAGCTCTGACGGGTTCATACTATAGGGTCTATGGGCTATGGGTCCTGTTCCGGGGATTAGTTCGATGATAAACTCGATATCCCGATCTGGGGGCATACCGGGCAAAAAATTTGGAAATACATCGGGGTATTCACAGACTATCCGGACTTGGTTAATGGTAGGTTGGGCTATACTCTTGTTACACTTGAATTGGCGAGGTAAGGTTTTAGATATATGCTCGACTGGTATTCCGGTGGTACTGGTCATGGTGATGGCTTTCTTGGCACAGTCAATCAATCCTTTATGTTTGGACATCCAATCCATTCCTAGTACTACTTCCAAACCTTTAGTTCGGAGTACTATTAGATTAGCATAAAAATCTATGCCATGGATTCGGATAGGGACGGCCTTGCAAATTTTCCTAGCCTTGGTGGTTGATCCGGGAATTTGTACAATCATCACATGCTTCAATTTGGTTGGTTGAATTTTACTAGTGCAGGCAAATTCTTCGGTGACAAATGAATGCGATGCACCAAAGTCAAACAACACTCTTGCAAGTACTGAATTAACAGAAAACATACCCAGCACGACGTCTGGCGCTTCCTGAGCTTCTTCAACATGCATGAGAAAAAGACGGCCATTGCGGTGAGTGAATTCCCTAGGGCAAATCTTCTTCCTGGCTGGACACGACGCTGCTGCTGAGCTGGGACATTGGCGTTGGGGGCTGTAGCATTATTCTTGTTGGGACACTCGTTGGAATAGTGGCCTTTATTTCCACAGTCATAACAGGTCACTTGTGACTTGTCCTTGGCTGCGACAGGCACAGCATTGCGTCCAGTCCTCGGGGCAGTGTTGGGGTTGGCGGTAGCATTGTTGGTGTTGAACTTGGGTGGGGCACGGGTGAAATTGCTAGAGTTGCCGGGGTTGTTGTGATTTCCTCCGGGTCTAGGGTTTCCACGGTTGGGGTAGGTCGGACGGGTCATAGGGGGTCTATTGGTTCTTGGGGCAAATCCTGGAGATGGGTTGGGGCGATACTTTGGGGTCTGATGGGTTCCTGGTTGATGCATCATGCGACGCTTGCGGTTCTCATTGGCCTGGTTGATCTTTCCTTCCATCTGGATAGCAGAGTCTACAAGGGCTTCAATATCAACAAAGGGGATATTGACTAACACTGTCTGCATCTCGTCATGCAAACCATTCAGGAATCTTTCTTTCTTCTTGGCTTCGGTGTCTATCTCGTCCGGGGCATAACTAGCTAATGACAAAAATTTGTCACGGTATTCCACTACAGTCATCCTCCCTTGCTTTAGCTCTCTGAACTCGTCTCTCATTCTCTTGATCAAACCTGGTGGCACATGGGTTCTTCTGAACTTGACCTTGAATTCCTCCCAGGTCATCATCTGGCCTCCGGTCATTGCACGAACACTGTTCCACCATGCCCTAGCATCTCCGGCTAGATAATGGGTGGCGAATAGGACTTTCTCGTTGGCTTCCACTCCGGCGACTTCTAGGTTGTTTTCCATGGTTTGCAGCCAGTCATCAGCATCTAGGGGTTCTTCTGACTTGGTGAAAACGGGTGGGTTGGTATTTTGGAAATTCTTGAGCTTAGATCCGTGGTTGTCCTAATTTCCGTGGCCTTGGTTGTTGTGGGATAGCTGGGCTATCTGTTGTAGAGTGGCTAGGTTGGCTTGACGTTCCGCTCTTTCAGCTTCGCGGTCAGAAGTCAACATTTGCAGGATCTGTAACATCGGGTCCGGGGCTGAACCACTTCCTCCACGTGGCATCTGAAGATTTATATAGATCATGAGAAAAGAGGGAAATTTCTAAGGTTTTGGGTTTTTGAAAAGTTTTTAGAGTTTGACTCAGGTTTTTCTAGCAACTTGCTTTTTCATTCATTCATTCACTCGATACAACGCATACCACAGCAAGGAAAAACAGATGGTTTTAAGAACCATTCTGGAAACTATGATATAGTGGGACCGACTACTACTCACTACGCTAGTGCTCAGTGCTACTACTCCTTGGAGTCTGTGGCTTCATCATCTTCAGCATCATCGATGAAGGCGAAATCATCCTCATCGGTGAAGAAGTCCATGGCCTGATCCTCCAAAAAATCGTCGTCATCGCTAAGATAGGAGTAAGTGTCTCCACGAAGATCCTCTCCGGTATTCTCCCTTTCCTCTAACTGCATGTCTCTCTCGTGGATGGTCTCCTCCAGAGATGAGATGCGATGGCGAAGACGGGCAATAATGCGCTCCTTCTTGTCGAGCTGACGGCGGCGAGACTTGCGATCCTTTGCTAGCATGGCGATGGTCTGGTCCTTCGTCTTGATGATGGCAGACTTGTGGTTGCAATAGTCACGGCAGTTGTCCAATTCCTGCTGACGATCATACATCATGAAGCTAAGGTGGTGAGTCTTCAGCTTGGGGTGGTATGGGGCTTCCAATGGTTGTCCATTTGCATCACGCCTTGGGCAAAACTCAAAGCGGGTACCCTTGATCTGATTGATGCTCTGCCCACACAGACGGGAAAGAGCTTCCTGCATTGCTCTGGCAAGTCCATCGAGCCAGTTGTTTTCCCTCAAGGTAAACTGAATTCCCTCCGCAGTGGGAGGTTCAATCTTTCCTCGGAGACTTGCAACAATTAGCCACTGCAGATCTTCTCCTCCTTGATCATTGAGCTGAGCTCCGAAGAACTCGGGATGCGGACGTTCCAGAAGTTCCAAAAGCTGATCCAGATCCCTCTCAAAGATAAGGTCTCCTCCATTCCCAAGTTGGTAAAACTTGCGGTACTTCACGTCCATCTATAAAAATAGAGGATGAGTAGATTAGCAGAGTGATCAAGTGTGTCAAAATTTTATCTATTTTGCAAGCGTTTTTGAGGAACATGAAGTTTTATGAAAGAATTAAAGAGGTAAGAATGAGAATAAGTTTTTGTAAATATTTGCTTTCTTTGGTTTTGAAACTAAGTTCTCGGTTCAACGTCCAATCTAACTAGGGTCTCCTATGGTCAGGATGGCTCTGATACCAACTTGTCAACACCCGGATTTTTCAATCCTAGATGCCTGTTATGCCATACATCGCAATCCCAGGATTACCATTTTTGCGAGACATAACAGAATTGGATACCATAGTACTTCATCCATTACAAACGATACATAAGTTCTTACACAAATAGGGATCTCATGATCCAGTTCTTAATACAACATCAAGCAGCGGAATACGTAATAATAACGGTAGCGTAGGCGAAGCTCCATCTTCGGGGTCACAGGCAATGCTGACGATGGGAGATGATCCTAGTTGTCGTAACCTTCCTGGGGTCCATCTTCTAGGTACTCCTCTTCATAGTCTGGCTATGGGAATAGCCAGGGACAAAGCCATGAGTACTCTTTAAGTACTCACAAACTAATACTAACAAGTAAAGGGGGTTTTTGGATAATAGGACACTAGGCTCTAAGGTTGTTTTGCAAAATCCAGATTTATCTCTACTAGGTTCTGAAGCTAGTCATAATTTTATAAATCCTAAGTGGGAACTTGTATTTCAAGTCACAACTTTGTTGTGGTCAAGTCAAAGTCTCAATTCATTTCACAAGTCATTTTGAAAAGTCTGACGGGGGAACAGTATGGCCACTCCAACTGTCCATAACCGCGGACGCGGCTATTCGAATAGTTTGACACTCTGCAGAGATTGTACACTTTCACCACAACATTTGATATATCCGTCAGGAACAAATCCTGAATTCACCATACTCAGTATTGTGGATAATCAATCCTAACCTTTCAATTACACGCCCTAGTATGAGCACCTCTCCTATGAGTTTGTCCTCCCAACCATGACCAGCTATCATCTTGGGTACTGCACAGGTGGACAATCTTCACAAGGTAGCCTCAGCTCAGACCTTGGCCGTGAGGGAACTAATACTAAGGTATATAAGTTTCCAGTCAAGCCCTACCCAATCTTCGGGTATTGTGGTTGTACGATAAAATTGGAATGGTATCGCATCCAGACAACCATCAGTTTAATAAAGGGCTAAGGCTCATGCCTCAACATTTTCATCACCAAAATCATCAAGTGTTTGGAAACACACGTCCAAAACATTTCAATAGAATGATCCATCATTCCAAGGTTTTCATAACCATTTTTCCACCAAGTATTCCCATCTAAAAGTTGATCAAGTTTTATGCTTAGCACTAGCATCTACAGGTGGGGGTAGTACTAATGAGGGGTGGTAACTAGTGGAGTTTCACTAAGTACAACCTTATGTCTCAGGCTGATATCAAGGTTTCTAACTTAGGCCAAATTTTATGATCTTTATGCAACCTTCAGCATATCTTTCTAGTATCTACCAATCACTTAAGTAAACTCTAAGTAAGCTTTGATAAAGAAAATAAAGTGAGAAGCTTGCACATAAAACTAGGATTGGTTTATCAAATGGGTATGATCACATATGCTTAAGGCATAGTAACAAGTAGGGGTTTGTTGCATCAGTAGGGTATCTTGCAAGTGTTAGCTTGCATCAATGTCAATATAAGCTTGCTAAATTGAAAGTGTTAGCTTGCAAGGTTACTAGCTTGCCTTGTGCAGAGGAGTGGTTGAAGTTCTCCTCGGCTTCTTCTTCATAGTATCCTCCTTCCTCCTCGTAGCCTTGGTCGGTACTAGCATCTATGAATAAATACGAGGTACACAATCACCAAACAATACTTAACTACTTGCAATCATCACACACAAGGGTCTTGTAGATGATCTAACATCATCTCTAACCTTACAAGGTTAAGGCTTGATTTGATTCTTTTTATTTTTAGAAAAGTAATTTCTACTCATTGAAAAACTACTTAAGATTTAATATTCTCCAAACCAAATATGGTATCCTGTTGACACATGTCATCACCACATATTGTAGTCCATGGGAATGTGATTTAAAGTGGTGTCACAATTTAATAAGGTTTTACCCTTTTATTTTAATTAATTAAAGTGGCTAGAAATGCTTATGTAGCATTCTTTTATTACTTGAACATTATTTCTGCAAGTAAACTTATATATTTTTATATATTCTGAAAGGTATGGTTAAATGTGATTTTTGAGAGTTGGACTCAACTCAAAAGCTTTTATGGTTGAAATTTGAAAAATGTTTGAATGCAGAAAAGCTTCTGTCTTGTTATTTTCACTATGGGTGATCTACAGATCCAAATGACTTGAATCCAACGGTCTTGGATTCAGCATTCAAAGATCTTTCGAACAAAATTGGTTTCATCCAATTTGGTGCACTAAATCGGTCTGGGTTGATTTTTGAAGTTGGGTACAGAAGTGTGTTTGCATTTAAAAAGAAAAAGGTTTAATTTGAATCGCTGGGCTGCGCGGGAAAAAGTACTGGGCCGGCCTGCTAAGCGCAGTGCTCCCGCGGGCTGCTTAAGTGGGTGTCCCCACTCGTCAGTGACACGGGGCTAGGCGAAGCGGTATGGGGCAACGTGGATCTTTCGATCTAGTTCTAATCCTACGGCTGGGGGTCATCGTCAACGCGAGACAACTCCGGCGAGAACGAAACCTAGCGCGGCCAGTGAGGGGTGCTGGGGGCTCACCGGGGTACGGGCGAGGGTAGGCGAGGCGGGCGAACGACGAAGTCGATGACGGCGAATCTCCTGGTACCGGTGGCTTCTCCTGGGGCGGCTCCAATCGCTGGCTGCCTTCTTCTCCAGAGGCGGTGGGCTCCGGTGAAATTCTGGTGAGGTGGTGCTCGCCTTGCTCTGAGAACGGTGTGGCACGATCAGTGAGGAGAGGGGAGTGAGATGGTGTGAAGAAATCATGCGGGGGTGGCCTCTATTTATAGTTGAGCGAGGGGACCGTCGGGGCGCACGGTGAGCTCGTCGGGGGCAAGGTTACAGGCGGCTAAAGGCATGGGCAAGGGTAGGGGACGGTGCGGTGTCTCCTGGCGATACTCAACGACATGGTCTCGAGGCATGGGGCGGTGCTGCTTGGTCTGGAACAGGCGGTGCTCTGCACGGCAGAGGCGGCGTCTTTGAAGGCGGGCAGTGGCTGTATGGCACGGGGCGGCAAACGGGGATGTCTGGCGGTCTCCTGGGTCGGTGGTGATCGTGCGTGCACGCGGTGAGGGCGGCGCGCGGTCTGTGGACGCTGGTCGAGGGTGGTGCTCTGGCGCATGCTCGGCATGGTCTGGGCGCGGCTTGTGCGCGTGGTCCAGGGCTTGGCAACGCTCGCGGCTGGGACAGGGAGTGGCGGTGGACGGTGGGCTGCCTCCCAGACAAGGTTGGCACGGCTAGTTCTTCCTCTAGTCTGCTGTCCACAATGGGGTGGCAAGGTTGGCTTCGGCTGTTCACCATTGATGGCAATGGCAAGCTCACAGTGGTGCTAGTGCCTGGCTAATCTTTCTAGATGATCTACTGAGTTGTGTGTGAGCTAAATGGGGAACCAGTTAGGCAAGAATCACTGCTCACAATAGTGTTTGATGTTTGTTTGATTTGTGTCTGCAACCTGTTTGATGAAATGGCCGCATGAAATCAAGTTTTGAATTTTGAAATGAATTTTGGTGGGTTTTCTAGATTGGTGCTGGTGAGTCTGCAGATGCTTGGGTCTTGAAATTTGAGCTTGTTTGAGTGGTTTTTGAAAAAGTGGGATCTTCCCATATGATAAAGATTCAATTTTGAATTGTCATTTAAACTATGCATTTGACAGTTTCTGTATGATCACAAAGTGGGCCTTGATACCTTGTTATGAGTACATTCAAGGGCTGCAAAGATCCAGAAAAGTTTCTGTTAGGTTTTGAATGTTTGATACAGCCAAAGTAGGCATGGGAGTTAAATTGGCCAAAATGACCATTCACTTCATATATGTGTTTTGATTTACTTGTCTTTAGGAAAAGTGTGGGAAATGTTTTAGATGATGTTTATTTCACCTAAGAAACATTTTACAAGCAATGAAACAAACAAACAAGGTGGGTTTAAAAGAATTCAAAATCAATGCATACACATATGCATGCATTCATAATTTTATTTAGAAAAGTTTTTGTTAACTCTAAATGTGAGGATTAGAATTTGATGATCCAAGTTTAGTATTTTTGGGATGTTACACCTCTTGACTATGCCTGGTGCTGCTCATGCAGATGTCCAGATGTAGCGCTCAGCATGGACCCTGAAGATGCATGCCACCGTCGCAGGCCCTGTTCCGGGCTATCGGTACCTGGAGAATCATTTTTACCTTTTTGAGTCTGACGGGGAGTTGTTGTTCGTTGTGAGTTGACCGGTATACGGCGGCAGGCCCGTTGTTTACCAGGTTGATACACAGAACCGTGTCCTTCAGCCGGTTAGAGGCATCGGCAATCGCGCTCTATTTGTTGCTAACAATCGGTGCATCTGCGTCGACAGCGCCAGGATACACACTATGCAGGCCAGCAGTATCTACTATCCAGACCTATCCCAGATTAGATCTTACAACTTTGAGGCTCTTGTGTGGGAAGAGGAGCCAAGGGTTGTCCATGGGTATATAGTAGGAGGATTATGGATCAATGACCGTCCTTTTGAACTCGATCGATTGTTGACGGAATATTGTAGAATCGTCGAGCATTCTGAGCTGTAGATGGTGCCCCTTATGGGGAATATGGCACCATCCACTACGATTACTATGACAGCTACCCGTCAGATTAGATTGATGGATCATGTGGGTTTTGTCCTGTTGTATTCTCTGTCTGTGAATTACATGCAAGTGTAAGTTGTATGGTGTGCCTGTAATACAACAGATGAACTTGTTTCAAAAATATCATGTGTTGTACCTCTTTTAATTTCATTATTTTTCTATGTACGCGTAGTAATTCTGATACATGAGCGATTGAATGCAAATAAGCGAAGAGAAGCTAGATCCATGTCATCAATCATCAATAGGTGGCACATTCTAGTAATGCGTTCAAATACATACACATTCATAACAATAACACTGTCGGTAGTGTTGCCAACTATTTGTATGAGATATTCATTTTATATGATCATGGTACCTTACTTTCCTGGATAGTAAACTTGAAAATGCAATTAACTTGAAGTGGTTGTTATCCCGATCAAAATTTCTGGTATACACATGACCCTTGTATGTTCTATGCTACAATTATGCTGTTGTGGGCTTCACTGAATATTACGCAGTTAGGCATAACTTACTCTTACACACATAGGCTTAACTTGTTCTTACACAAATAAGCAAAGCAATCTTACACAAATAAGCGTAACTGAGTCTTTACCAAAGAAGCATTTACTTCGTAGAACTAGAGGGAAACTAAATATAAAGATAAAGATAAATGGTTCATCTGATCTGGAAGTTGAGCACTAGGTCCTTGGAGCTAGTGGCATCATCGGAACGAACCAGAGTGCTGCGTTTGGCTGTCTCTCATTCTCTATCAAATTGACGATCCCACTAATGAGACAATGGTAGGCCCTCTCCCCCCGATGTGGATTTGAAAATTTCTAATTTTATTATGAAATTTATAAGGTTTGGTCAAACCAGGGTACAAATGTGATGTATGACCACACAAGCATGTATTTAGAAGGATTCATATTGTAGTTTCTGTACTTGCTTCACAAATTAAATCATGTTTTTGAGTTTGAGGGTGATAAAATTTTCAAAACAACATGGCAAGATAGAATGCATGCTATCATCATTACGTACCGTGGCACAAACACAGGTATATAATTACACAGGAAGTCATGATGATTCCCATACATATTAAACATGGTTCGTACACTAATAACTTCACAGGACCAACAGAAGTTCTTGAAAATCTACTAGACATATACAAAAACATAACTGAAAGAAGTAACATTTAATTCGCTGCTCATCAGACCACTTGATGCGCTTGCCATCTTTCCTAGGAGACCAACGACCATCATTCCATCCGTCGCTTGTGTTATTGGCCGCCCACCGCTAACAATATGAAAGTTCATTCCACCTGGAAAGGGCCTTGGCTTACCTATCTTCAGGTGTAGCGAAGCCTATCTTCAGCTGCAGCCTTTCTGTTTGCGGCATCAGCTGCAGCCTCTCTGTTTGCGGCTTTAGCTGCAGCCTCTCTCTTTGCAGTTTCAGCGTCACGTTCAGCTATACTGCATTTCTGACAAAGGGTTCCCCTTTCCTTGTCTTCACTCTTGCAACTGGGGCAAAACACGAGGAAAGTTTGAAAGAAATGGATTTGAACATACAGCTGGTAGGTCACGTAAGCATCTATGGCTGCATACTTCAGATTTATATCAGACAACGACGTCTCCTCCCAAAAATCATGCCTATCTTCAAGGAAATCTTCCTTCATTTTGGTGTACGACGGATCGATGATTCTAGCCGCGAGACTAGACATTCCATCCCCCTTTAATCTTTGCAACATCTTGAATATCGATCCACTTGTTCTCAAGAATTTTGATTCCCGAACGAGAAAACTTGACAGAATCAGACCTTTTGTCGACAGTACAGAAAACAATTCCTTTATGCACAAGGAATTGGCGCAACGCCGAACACTTCTTGTCAGTCCTAGTAGTATGTAGTTTGTCATCATAAAATGCATGACCAAAAAAATTACAAAATGAGTAACTACAAATGTTGTCCATGGAAGATTATCATCTCTGGATATATTTTTAAGGTACAAAAGTTTAGTCAATGCAAAATCAATACTCTCAACTATGGCTTGTCATAATTTTTTTGGTCCTAATAAAATTCAGAAGTTGCAACATGACCAAATGGATAGATTCCATACGCAATAAAATTCACTAGTTGAAAAATGCGGTACTTGAAAAAATCCCCACTACAATAAATTTTGGGACTACGACTATTTAGACAATGCAATACCACATCCTGAATAAAATTTGGAGCTACAAAATTTTAGTAAATCCAAGGTGAACACTCTGAAAGTTATATAGTCATAGTTCATTTGGTACTAACAGAATTCAGTAAGTGCAATATGAGCATACGGAAAGATTGCAGTACTTGCGAGAACAACATTTGAGCAAAATTTGGGACTAAGACTATTTGGTAAAGACAAGATCAACTGATTAAAATTATACAAGTGACCATTAAAGTAAGAAAACCCTGAAAGTGGTAAACTAAAGAGATCAGATCTACAAACCAGGAGTAGTGGTAGACGAGGACATGTTGCCTCATTGCCAGTTGAACGACGGCGACATCGTTGTCGTACACTTCCTCCTCCTTGGTGTACTCAAGGTCCAATCTGACAAACTTATCCTCGCCTTTCTCAAGCCATTTCTCGTACATCCTCAGGACTCGCACAACTGTATCCTCCTGGTTGGTGTAGACGACATATATATTTGTATTGCCATGGGAAGTGAAGCTTGTCTCTCGAGTGTAACCTTCCATGGCTGCAAGGAGTAGACAAAAAGAACAACATATGTGATGTAGAAGATAGAGGACATGAGTAAGAAGAAGGCTTTCAGCGAATCAAGGGAAGGCTAGAACCATCGCTGCGATTCAGATGTCCTTGTGGAGAAGCGTGGCATCGGCAAGGAGAAGACAGAAAGAATAATAGATGGGAAGCAGAAGACAGAGAACAGGAGGAAGAAGAAGAGGGCTTTCTTTGAAACAGGGGATATGATGGAACCTTCGCTACGATTCAAATGTACTTGTGGAGACGCGTGGCAGCGGTCGTTCCATCTTATGAGTAAACAAATATTTAAAAGGATACCTCATTAAAAAGAATAATAACGAGGATATATGCGTCTTGTGCTGCTACATCAATTCAAGCTATCAGTCATTTAGTCATGTCCATTGTGTCACCTATAGTTCATGTGCCATTCATCACTACCTATCATGTGTCAAATCCTAGCATTCAATTTAATTGCGCATACACAGGTATCATCCGCATGGAAGGCAAAGAAGGGGGGGGGCGTAATTAGTGAGGGTGAGCACCGGTGTGACAGAAGTTGCATCCCCACATCAACTTGAGTGTGTGTGCTCATGTGGATCATTGTGGTTTGGTAAAGAACACATGATACGACTCTAGGAACACCATGTATCAAATTGTGGCCAGAAATCCTCATAAAGCCACTACAATGCAGCTGCCGCACGGAATGATGCACCGATGTGACAGAAGTTGCATCACCACATGCATTATAGTGTGTGTGGTCACGTGGATCATTGTGGTTTTGAAAATAACATATGCAAATGACTCTGGGGACTCCATGTGTCAAACCATGGCCATAAATCTCCAGAAAGCCCCTAGAATGCAACTGCCACATCGACTGATGCACCAGTGTGAAGAAGTTGCATCACCATTGGATGGTGTGTGGTCGTGTACATCAAGTTGGTTTGGAAAACAACACATGCAATGAATCTATGGACTCCATGTGTCAAACCATGGCCAGAAATCCCCAGAAAGCCCCTGCATTGCCACTGCCACATGGAGTGATGCACCGGTGTGACAGAAGTTGCATCACCACATCCACTTGAGTATGTGTGGCCGCGTGGATCAAGGTGGTTTGCAAAAGAACATATGCAATGACTCTATGGACTCGATGTGTCAAACCATGGGCAGAAATTCCCATGTGTTCTAAAATTTTACGAAAAAAAACTGTTTTTTGTCGCCATCGAACTGAATGAACCAGTGGTCCCATCCAGCAAGCCAGTGAACCAGTCGCCTCACCGGTTCACTGACTAGGCCGGTTTGTAAAAGTATGCTGGAATGCGACTGCCAAATGTAGGGTCCCACATGTCAGAGAGTGAAGGTTGGAATGCGACTAAGTTTGACTTAGATTGTGCATGGCAGACCTTGATTCCACTGCATGCTAGTGGTGTGGAACCAATTTCAGACAGCGCTAGCGTCGCCTCGTAGAACCGCGGTTTTCCTCCACTTCCACCGCACTACGAACGGTCGTGCACCGTTCCACATACTAGGAAGGGTGGTTGAATTCTTGCAATAAGTAGTTTCGCTCTTCTCCGTCTCCTTTCCTCCTTCATGGCCTCATCTTCTTCCTCCTCCACGACTCCATCCATTTTCACCGCCACAGCATCAGCCTCTTGCTCCGTGTCATTTCCCTCTTGCCTGTAGTCATGGACCGGTGGGATGTCCGAAATGACGTCATGATAGGGACTGTGTACTTCGACATAGAAGTCCATGATGGGAAGAAGCTCAGTGTCGTCTACACCACCGACCCTGAGACGGTGAAGCGCACTATTGCCCAGTACAAGAATTGGCTGCCGTCAGAAGAAAGCGGGTTCAGGTTCGTGGGTCTCGACCTTGAGTACAACCGAGATCGCTGCAGTATCGCCGTGCTGAAACTCTCCATGAAGGAGCACATCCTCGTTTCCCAGCCTTTTTGTGAGAAGGGGGGTGATGGGAAGAGGTACATGTTGCTGTCATTTTGTTCCTGAGCCGTTTGATTGCAAAAGTTCTTGCTACATTATTTGTCTGAATCCATTTTCATGCAGGTGGGGCGAAAGAATTAGGTCGCTCTTTGGTGACTTTCTCGTGAACCACCAGATAACATTTACTAGGATTGACACTGGCCTGCTTACCAGCCCGACTGTCCGAATTTTCATCCCAAAGGAGTACATAGTGGACATCCAGGATATTTACTGGATCCTAGGGACAAGTGGCAGCAGGACTAGGATGGCCGATCTTGCCGCCGATCTCATCGACCCATGGTATGCTGACATGAGGGACAAACTCCCGAGATGTTGGTGGAGGCGTTTAGGGCAGGATTACTGGGAGGATAAGCCGCTTTCTGAACCTAATCTGAAGTATGCTGCTATTGACGGGTATCTCAGCGACGAGCTGTACCGCCAGATCAAAGTGTTTCGTTCCAGGAAACGCACCCTTGAACCACCACCAAGGCAAGTGGTTTACCACAAATACTAGGATGGAGAGGAATCTAACAGCTGGGGAAAGCGCCCAAAGACATCCTGGGATCAATCGCCTTCTCCGCCAATCATTCCAACAGGCTGGGATGTCTAGTTTTAGTGCATGATTGTTGTGTTTGTATGGGTCTTGTTATGTTTACGAAAACATGTTCTTTCACAAGTACAATGTGTGATAGCTATGTGTGAGCACTTCTGAACTATTCTGTATTACCTTTTTGAACTATAATCTGGGTGTGTTTATGACTGTAACCTTTATTATAACAACAATTATGTCTATGCCACTACAACCAAGCACGATGTGATGAGTTTGCTAGCATATTATATTATGAATGTGTCTTTAGATTGTGCCCATTTGTGGACAGCGGCATTTGATCTTGCAGATCCCACCTTAATCTCTGGTAGCTATATTCAGTAATACTCCCTCCATCCGAAGGATTAAGGCCTATATATTTTTTAATGGTCAATCCACGAAAAGTTTGGCCAAACTTTTACAAAATTCAAGCCACAAAAAGTAAACCCAGGCACTGCATGGCAGTTCTGGATGCTACCGCCTGCAAATGGCACCGACAGAATTTGCATAGTGCAGGGCTACGGGGCCGAGAGGCCCTTCATTAAAAGGGGAGGGGGAGGAGGGTCGGGGAGATCGCATTTACCATCACTATGGTCTTTACCTACCATGAAGCAAGTTTGACGGGTCGAGAACCATCGTTTTTGACATCGCAGGGCTACGATTGCGTGATCATGCCGAGCAGGAAGTGTGTGCGTGCGACTTGGCGATGGCATGGGGATCGAGAGGGCGGCGACACGAATACCATGAGAACGCGCCATGGAGTCCACCCGTCCCATTGCCGCTGTGCAGCGGGTGCGCAGTGCTGACGCGATGTAACTATGACTTGACAGAATGTAGAGGTAAATTAATTTGTCATCATCAATATTCTCCATGGAATTTATTTGTGATCATTATGCAAGCATGATCAAACAAGGATGCAACACACACACACACATGAAGACATTGCGTCCGGTCCAACACACCACATATAGTCTCATGTTATAGAAACGACAGAAACAACTTAAAATTATTAGGTGTCGTAGGAGGCAGCAATGTCACTTCTTGGCCGGCTTGGAGCGGCGGATCTGGCCAATCCCGAAGGATGGGGATACAAGGCCGATCCTGATGTACTGCCTCAGGAATTTCCCATACACAACGTGCTTAGCCTTGGTCGCTGGCTTGTGTGAAGCATTGGGGCTTTTACCGATGCCAACCGCATGCTGAATCATGCTGTCAATCCTCGGGTTGACTCTTTTACTACAGAAGGGGCAACTGAGGTCCCCACTTAGAGTGCAAAAAGGGACCTTCCCTCTCTTGATACTCTTCAAGACGTGGCGGCTCTTGTCGTCCCTGTATTCTTTGTCAGAGCCCACCTCACTTGAATCATCCTGTAATGTGCAAAAACTGCAAAAGAAATGAGAAAAATAAATTTACTTAGTCTACTTGTTCTCAAATATCATACAAACTAGTAGTTAATTTACCGGTTATGCATAGATATTCGAACAACCATTTCAAGTTACTTTGCAAAACCATAGCTCAATTTTACAGGTTTATTACGGCTGTCTCCACAGCTCGCTCCTAAATGTAGAATGTGGAGTAATTTAGAACAGACTAAATCTCTGCATGCAGCGGGTTGTATGGTGCATCTGATCATGATCGGTAGAATATGTAGCACTTGAATAGATTTAGTACTAGTACATCTACAGCTCGACCAGAAAATATGAACAGTAAACTAGAAAGATGGAGAAATGAAAGTACCTCCGGGTACACGAGCTAAACGTGCTCATCGAACTCCTCGCCCTCACCAGGGGCTCCGAAGTCTTCTGCACCCGCGAGCACATAGTCCTTATAAGGGTCGAACTGGATGTCCTCCTCGCCCTGGGCTGCATGCATCTCCTCCAGATCTCCGGCGGGAGGCGCCGCATCGCCCGTGGCAGGCGCAGGTAGCCTGGCGGCAACAACCGAAGACTCACCTACAAGCACTCGCTTCATGGCGTCGGAAGGGAGAAGGAGGATGTTCGGCCTCGAGCTGTATAGTGAGGTTTGTGGGTTTTTCTAGATCGGGGAGAATGGGTTAATGCGTGGGAGGGAGACAATGTAGAGGAGTAGGTTTTAAAGACGAGGCATTGTTAAGTATCCTCCTGGGACCCTCCGCCTCGAGGCTCAGTTGGGTGTCCTATTAGGGCTTCTGGCTGACACGTGGACGGTTCGTGCCATGGGCCCCAGCTAGAAGTGAGATTGCAGACGCGGTACTGCGAGGCCCGTTCCTGTTTGCAGCTGGAGCAGTAGTAGGCTTTTCACATGCATGACATGACCACTCGACGGATTCTTTAATCTACACCTTGATCGATTGCTTCTCCTAGAAAGGTCTAAAGAAGGGACGCCTAAAAACACTACGGTTAAAGCATGGCTAGCCAGACCCGTGCATTGTCACGCTCTAATGTGAAGGGTACGATGCGTGCAGAGGATGTATGGTTCGACCCCCGCTGACACGACATTATAGTGCACCGTACTTGTGCCATGGTGGACGCGTTGAAACCGGATAGACGAGCGTGCCGCCGCGTTTCCCCCTTGCTGCACTAGAAAATACACATATTTTTTATATTTTTATCTACCCTCATGTATATAAGTCCAAATAGTTTATAATTTTTAGCGAATAAAAGGAAATGCATAGACACACATATACAAAAATTATACGCCTTTGTACACTTCCCTTCTAGATTATGGAAGTAAAGTATCGGTGGCAAACTCGTTATTTCGCGTGGATAGAGAGGTCCATCTCCAGAGAGAGAGAGAAAGAGATAGATAGATAGATAGATAGATAGATAGATAGATAGATAGATAGATAGATAGATAGATAGATAGATAGATAGATAGATAGATAGATAGATAGATAGATAGAGAGAGAGAGAGAGAGAGGATGGGGCTATCTTGCTCGTTAGATCACAGAGGATCAACGTTGGGTGGGCACGATCCGCGTGACAACCGTCTTGACCAATCAGGGCGTACCAACCAAAGTGAGGATGAGTTATCAATAGAGGGGAAAACCGAGTACTACCATTTTCATATCAACCCTAGACACAACACACACACAAACACACACTAGACCTCCCCCTCACTGCCCAGAATGTGGATCCACTGCACGGATTGAGCCCAAACCCGGCACCTAGCTCCCTCTAGGAATTCTAAGCAACTTATCCAACTAGATATTCCAGGGTTTCATGAAGAAATCCAGAGTTTCCATTTACCGACTCTGAAAAACCAGCGATTCTACGAAGGAGGTTCGAGAATTGAGCGCGCCCTAGGCTACAAGGCATTTTACACACATGCTACGTCGTGGCGGATCGCCATCCTCGGGAGGTTGGTACTCATATCATGGTGCAAGCATATACTGTATTTTTCCTGAGTTACGCCCGGTAATTGCGGTTTCTAACTGTAGGTACCCTAGAAATGACCCTGGATTTTCTAGAAAAAATGTTTTGGGGCCTAGAGAGAGACAGAGAGAGAGAGGAGGGGGTAAACAAGACAAAACGGGACTTTTGGCACACGGCGCACCCCCTGGATGGCTATTGAGTAGGAGTTAACATGGCTTTCAACCCTAGACCTCCCCCTCAATGCCCAGAACGTGGATCCACTGCGTGGATTGATTCCAAACCCAGCTCCTAGCTCCCTCTCGTCATTCTAAGCAACTTCTCCAACTAGAGATTCCAGGATTCCATGGAGAAATCCAGAGTTTCCATTTACCGACTCCGAAAACCGGCGATTCTACAAAGGAGGTGCGAGAATTGAGCGTGCCCTAGGCCCCGAGGCAATTTACACGCATGCTATGTCGTGGCAGACCGCCATCCCCGGGAGTTTGGTGTTGGAGATATTCCATAGAGGCAATAATAAAAGTGGTTATTATTATATCTTTGTGTTTATGATAAATGTTTACATTCATGCTATAATAGTATTAACCGGAAACATTAATACTTGTGTGATTTGTAAACTAAATTAGAGTCCCTGGTAAAGCCTCTTTATAATACGAGCTTGTTGGTTAATAGATGATAGTGGTTTCTCGATCATGAACATTTAGATGTTATTAAAAACAAGATCATATCATTAGGAGAATGGTATGATGGACATACTCCTATAAATAAGCGTAGCATAAAGATCAAGTCATTTCAATAGTTTGTTTGCTATAAGCTTTCTGATACATAGTAACCTAATTCCTTTGACCATGAGATCATATTAATCACCATCACCTGAAGGATGCTTTGATGACATCAAACACCACACCGTAACTGGGTGGTTATAAAGGTGGCATTGAGTGTTCAGAAAGTATGTGTTGAGGCACATGGATCAAGAGTGGGATTTGTCCATCCATATGACGGATAGATATACTCTGGGCCGTCTCGGTGGAATGTTATCCAATTAGCTTCCAAGCATGTGACTGGCTCACAAGGGATCACATATCACAGGAACGAGAAAAGAGTACTTATCGGTAACGAGGTTGAACTAGGTATGCAGAGATACTGACGATCAAACCTCGGATAAGTAAACTATCGCGAGACAAAGGGAAATTGGCATCGTATGTAAGTGGTTAATTCGATCGCAAAGTAATCGTAGAAATATGTGGGAGCCATATGAATTTCCAGATTCCTCTATTGGTTATTGATCGGAGAAGTCTCTCGGTCATGTCCGCATAATTCACGAACCATAGGGAGACACACTTAAGGATTCAATGTTGTTTAGTAGATATGGAATGTAAGTAGGGAAACTGAATGTTGTTCGGAGTCTTGGATGGGATTCGGGATATCACGAGGAGATCCGGAATGGTCCAGAGAGTAAGATTCATATAAGGAAAGTCCGTTTCCGGAGTTCGGGAATGATTTCGATGTTTTCATCGGAGAGGTTCTAGAAGGTTCTAGAAGGTTCACCGGACCGGAAGGGGAATGGTCCATGAATGTGTCATGGGTAAGTGGAATGATTGGATCATATCCTAGGTCACTTGGTTTGGGCCTTCGCGAGAGAGAATTAGAGATCTAAATTGGAAGTCAAAAGGGAGGTTTGAAAAGTCAAACTAGAACAATGGTTTCCTAGTGGAAGAAGGAAAGAGTCCTTCCTTCTATCCAACTTGGGTTTGGGTATGGATTCAAACTCCCCTCTCCCAAGGCTGCCCCCTCTCATAAATAGAAGGGGAGGGCTGCCCCAAGACCACAAGAGCCATCCCTCCCCACCCCGTGCACCACCGCCGCACGCCGCCGCCCAGCGCCGCCGCATCGCCGCTGCTGGCTCGTCGCCGCCGCCCTAGTCGCCACCGACACCTCCTCCTCTTCTCCGGCCTTCTAAACCTAGATCGCCAGAAACCCTAGATCCACCATAACTCGCACCGGCTTAGGCGAAGCCCTGCAGGATCTTCCCTCTACTTTCGACACCACGCCGTCGTGCTGCCGGAATTGTGAGGGGAGAAGTACAACCTCCGCTGCTTGTTGGAACAAGGGAGAGGAAGGTCTTCATCAAGTACCGAACGTGTGACCGACTTTGGAAGCGCTGCCGGAATGCAGTGCCGGAAGGATTGTCTACGTGATCTTGAGATCGGCAAGTGTATGACTACATCACCCACGAGAATCTGCTCTCGTTAACCGCTTTGGAATCTTCGAGGGTGAGTAATCTAATCTACTTGTTTCTACAATCTAGTAGATAGATCTTAGCTTGTTTGTGTGCATGCGATAGATTTTTTTGTTTTCCATGCTACGAACCCCTACAGTGGTATCAGAGCCGTGTGTATATGTAGATCTGTTGCACGAGCAGAACACAATGGTCATTGTGGGCATTGATGCTTTTTGTTGTCGATTGCTTCTTGTGTACTTTGCATCTTGCGGGATGGTGGTATGAAGCGACCCGGGCTAACCTTACATGACATCGTTCATGAGACTTGCTCCACACTTGACATGCAACTTGTATTGCATAAGTGGCTTTATGGGTGCTTGTTTCTCCCAACATAGTTAAGATTCAATTTACAATGGGTGATTGACAATACTAGTATCGACGTTGTGGTTCTTGTTCGTAAGTTAGAACGACACTTATTGAAAGCCCCAAACCACGTAAAATATGCAAAAAAATTAGAGGCGTCTAACTTTGTTTTGCAGGGGTGTGCTGTGATGTGATATGGTCATGATTGTGATTATATATGATGTATGAAATGTTCCTTACCATAAGTCGGCAACCGGCAGGAGCCATATGGTTGTCTTTTAATTCCGTTAATACCTGCGTGTCTATTATTCAAAGTAGTTGTAATAGTTGATGCTGGTGGACGACAACCATGAAGTGGCGCCATTGACCTTGACGCCATGCTGGTGATGATGGAGATCATGTTCGTGCTTGAAGATGGAGATCAGAAGCACAAGAAGAAAGGCCATATCATATCACATATTATGAATTGCATGTGATGTTAATCCTTTTATGCATCTTGTATTGCTTAGTTCGCGAAGGTAGCATTATAAGATGATCCCTCTAGCACAAAATTTCAAGTTATAAAGTGTTCATCCTTAGTAAGCACCGTTGCTAAAGCTCGTTGTTTCGAAGCACCACGTGATGATCGGGTGTGTTAGATTCTGCGAGTGTATACAACGGGAGCAAGCCAGATTTGCTCATGTGGAAGCTAAGGTTTGATCTTGACGAGCCTAGCATGTACAAACATGGTCTCGGAACACGGATCACCGAAAGGTAAAGCATGAGTCATATAGTAGATATGATGAACATGTTGATTGTTCGCCATTGAAGCTACATCAACTCTCGTGATGATCGGTTTTGATGTGGTGGATTTGGTTCGTGTGATCACTAAAACAATGTGAGGGATATTGTTTTGAGTGGGAGTTCACCTAGATTAATTTAACTATTAATTAGAACTCAATTTGTCATAAACTTAGTCTAAAATATTGCAAATATGTTGTAGATCAATGGCGGCCCCTACCATCAATTTTAATGCGTTCCTAGATAAAGAAAAGTTGAAAACAATGGAAGAAACTTCGCGGATTGGTTCCGCAATTTGAGGATTGTCCTCAATGCTGGTAATTTGACCTATGTGCTGGATGCACCGCTGGGTGACCCACCTGCAGCTGATGCTACCGATGAGGTAAAGAATGTTTTTCTCGCTCGGAAGAGTCAGTACTCCACAGTTCAGTGTGCTATCTTGTATGGTTTGGAATCGGAGCTTCAGAAAAGGTTTGAGAACCATGACCCACATGATATTGTCCGTGAACTCAAAATATTTGAGGCTCATGCGGCAGTTGAGAGTTATGAGGCTTGTGAAAAGATCTTTAACTGCAAGATGGAAGAGGGAAGCTCCGTCAGTGAGCACGTGCTTAAGATGTTTGGGCACGCAAGCAAGCTTCAAAGCTTGGGTATAGTGATTCCTAATGCTTTGGGGATTCACCGTGTCCTCCAATCACTACCACCAAGTTACAAGAACTTTGTGATGAACTACAATATGCAAAACATGGACAAGTCGTTGCCCAAACTCTTCTCCATGTTAAAGTCTGCGAAAGTGGAGATCAAGAAAGAGCACCAAGTGTTGATGGTCAATAATACCACCAAATTCAAGAAGCAAGGCAAGTCTAAGAAAAATGGAAACTTCAAGAAGGGCGGTAAGAAAGTTACCGCGCCAGCGAAGAAGACCAAGGCTGGGCCTAAGCCTGATACTGAGTGCTTTTACTACCAGGGAGAAGTTCACTGGAAGCAGAATTGCCCTAAGTACTTGGCGGAATTGAAGAACAGCAACATCAAGAAGAAAGGTATATCTGATATACATGTTATTGATGTGTATCTCACTAGTACTCGTAGTAGTGCCTGGGTATTTGATACTGGTTCGGTTGCTCACATTTGTAACTCGAAACAGGTGCTGCAGAATAGACGGAAACTAGCGAAGAACGAGGTGACGATGCGCGTTGGAAATGGATCAAAGGTTGATGTGATCGCGGTCGACATGCTACCTCTTCATCTACCATCGGGATTAGTTTTATACTTAAATAATTGTTATTTGGTGCCTGCGTTGAGCATGAACATTATATCAGGATCATGTTTATTGCGAGAAGGTTACTTGTTTAAGTCCGAGAATAATGGTTGTTCGATTTATATGAGTAATATGTTTTATGCACATGCACCTTTGATAGATGGTCTATTCTTATTGAATCTCGATTGTAGAAATACACACATTAATAACTTTGAAGCTAAACGCTTGAAATTAAGCGATAACTCGACCTATATGTGGTACTGTCGTCTTGGTCACATTGGAGTGAAGCGTATGAAGAAACTCCATTCCGATGGACTTCTTGAATCACTTGATTTCGAATCACTTGAAAGATGCGAAACTTGTCTGATGGGTAAAATGACTAAGACTCCATTTTCTGGTATGATGGAGCGAGCTATGGACTTATTGGAAATCATACATACCGATGTGTGTGGTCCAATGAGTGTAGCATCGCGCCGTGGTTATCGTTATGTTCTTACCTTCATGGATTACTTGAGTAGATATGGGTATATCTATTTCATGAAACACAAGTCCGAAACTTTCGAGAAGTTTAAGGAATTTTAAAGTGAGGTAGAGAATCAACGTAACAAGAAATTTAAATTTCTATGATCTGATCGTGGAGGTGAATATCTAAGTTACGAGTTTGGCGAGCTTTTGAAGAAATGCAGAATACTTTCACAATTGACACCGCCGTTAACACCACAACGTAATGGTGTGTCTGAATGTCGTAATCGAACTCTCTTAGATATGGTTCGTTCTATGATGTCACTTATAGATTTACCGCTATCGTTTTTTGGTTATGCATTAGAAACAACCGCATTCACTTTAAATAGGGCACCATCTAAGTCCATTGTTACGACACCGTATGAATTATGGTTTGGGAAGAAACCTAAATTTTCGTTCCTTAAAGTTTGGGGTTGTGAAGCTTATGTAAAGAAGTTATAGCCCGACAAGCTTGAACCCAAAGCGAAAAAATGTGTCTTCATAGGATACCTGAAGGAAACTATTGGGTATACCTTCTATCATAGATCCGAGGGAAAATCTTCGTTGCCAAAAATGGATCCTTTCTAGAGAAGGAGTTTCTCTCGAAAGAAGTGACTGGAAGGAAAGTAGAACTCGACGAGGTTGTTGAACCTTCTCTCGAACTTACAAGTAGCGCAGCACTGGAAGTGGTTCCTGTGGCACCTACACCAATAAGAGAGGAAACTAATGATGTTGATCATGAAACTTCGGTTGAAGTTACTACCGAACCTCGCAGGGCAATGCGAACTCGTACCACTCGTAATTGGTATGATCCCGTAATGAGTGTCATGTTGATGGAAAACACCGATGACCCTGCGACATATGAGGAAGCGATGATGAGCCCAGATTCCAATAAATGGCAAGAAGCCATGAAAGCCGAGACTGGATCCATGTACGAAAACCAAGTATGGACTTTGGTGTACTTACCGAATGGCTGGAAGGTTGTCGAGAACAAATGGATTTTCAAGAAGAAAACAGATGCTGATGGTAATGTTACTTTCTATAAAGCTCGACTTGTCGCAAAAGGGTTTCGACAAATTCAAGGAGTTGACTACGATGAGACTTTCTCACCAGTAGCGAAGCTAAAGTCTGTGAGGATTTTGTTAGCAATCGCTGCATATTATGACTATGAGATATGGCAGATGGATGTCAAAACGACATTCCTCAATGGATACATTGATGAAGAGTTGTATATGGTACAACCCAAAGGTTTTGTCGATCCTAAAGATGCTAATAAGGTATGCAAACTTCAACAGTCCATTTATGGATTGAAGCAAGCATCCCGACGTTGGAATCAATGTTTTGATAAGGTAATCAAAAGTTTTGGTTTTATACAAACTTATGGAGAAGCTTGTATTTACAAGAAAGTGAGTGGGAGCTCTGTAGCATTCCTAATACTATATGTAGATGACATATTGTTGATTGGGAATGATGTAGACCTTCTTGTCAAGGATTATTTGAATAATAGTTTTTCAATGAAATATCTTGGCGAAGCAGCTTACATATTAGGCATAAAGATTTATAAAGATAGATAGATACGTCTAATATCATTGTCACAGAGTACATATTTGGACAAAGTTCTAAAGAGGTTTGGAATGGAAGATAGCAAGAAAGGGTTCTTGCCCATGTTGCCCAATACAACCTTGAGTAAAACTCAAAGTCCTGCAACGGCAGAAGATAGAGAAAGGATGAGTAAGACTCCCTATGCCTCAGCCATAGGATCTCTTATGTATGTCGTGTTATGTACTAGACCCGACATTGCATATGCTATTAGTTTGACTAGCAGATATCAAAGTGATCCAGGAGTGGATCATTGGACAGCGGTCAAAAACATCCTTAAGTACTTGAGAAGAACTAAGGATATGGTTATTTCTTATGGAGGTGATGAACAACTCGTTGTTAATGGTTACACCGATGCTAGTTGGCACACCGATCCGGATGATTCTAAATCTCAATCTAGATACGTATTTACTTTGAATGGTGCAGCAGTTAGCTGGAGGAGTGCAAAGCAAAGCATTGTGGCGAGATCTTCAACTGAATCGGAATACATAGCTGCTTCGGAGGCTTCACAAGAGGCGATATGTATGAAGGAGTTCATTACAGAGCTTGGTGTGGTTCCAAGTGCGCTGGACCCAATGTCTATCTATTGTGATAACATGGGTGCCATAGCCAATGCGCAAGAACCAAGGTCATACAAGAAACTGAAGAACATCAAGCTACGTTTTCACGCTATTCGAAAGCATGTCCAAGATGGTGACATAAAGATTTTCAAAGTACACACATATCTGAATGTGGCGGATCCGTTGACTAAACATCTCCCAAGGGCAAAACATGACCAGCACCAAACTGCCATGGGTATTCGGTATATTACCATGTAATCTAGATTAGTTGACTCTAGTGCAAGTGGGTGATTGTTGGAGATATGCCCTAGAGGCAATAATAAAAGTGGTTATTATTATATATTTGTGTTTATGATAAATGTTTACATTCATGCTATAATAGTATTAACCGGAAACATTAATACTTGTGTGATTTGTAAACTAAATTAGAGTCCCTGGTAAAGCCTCTTTATCATACTAGCTTGTTGGTTAATAGATGATCGTGGTTTCTCGATCATGAACATTGAGATGTTATTAACAACAAGATCATATCATTAGGAGAATGGTATGATGGACATACTCCTATAGATAAGCGTAGCATAAAGATCAAGTCATTTCAATAGTTCATTTGCTATAAGCTTTCTGATACATAGTAACCTAATTCCTTCGACCATGAGATCATATTAATCACCATCACCGGAAGGATGCTTTGATGACATCAAACACCACACCATAACTGGGTGGCTATAAAGGTGGCTTTGAGTGTTCGGAAAGTATGTGTTGAGGCACATGGATCAAGAGTGGGATTTTTCCATCCATATGACGGATAGATATACTCTGGGCCCTTTTGGTGGAATTTCATTCAATTATGTTGCAAGCATGTGACTGGCTCACAAGGGATCACATATCACGGGAACAAGAAAAGAGTACTTATCGGTAACAAGGTTGAACTAGGTATGCAGAGATACCGACGATCAAACCTCGGATAAGTAAACTATCGCGAGACAAAGTGAAATTGGTATCGTATGTAAGTGGTTCATTCGATCGCAAAGTAATCATAGAAATATGTGGGAGCCATATGAATTTCCAGATTCCTTTATTGGTTATTGATGGGAGAAGTCTCTCGGTCATGTCCGCATAATTCACGAACCATAGGGAGACACACTTAAGGATTCGATGTTGTTTAGTAGATATGGAATGTAAGTAGGGAAACCAAATGTTGTTCGGAGTCTCAGATGGGATCCGGGATAACACGAGGAGATCCGGAATGGTCCGGAGAATAAGATTCATATAAGGAAAGTCCGATTCCGGAGTTCGGGAATGATTTCGATGTTTTCATCAGAGAGGTTCTAGAATGGTCTAGAAGGTTCACCGGACCGGAAAGGGAATGGTCCATGAATGTGTCATGGTTAAGTGGAATGATTGGATCATATCCTAGGTCACTTGGTTTGGGCATTTGCGAGAGAGAATTAAAGCTCTAAATAGAAAGTCAAATGGAGGTTTGAAAAGTCAAAATGGAACAATGGTTTCCTAGTGGAAGAAGGAAAGGGTCCTTCCTTCTATCCAACTTGGGTTTGGGTATGGATTCAAACTCCCCTCTCCTAAGGCTGCCCCCTCTCATAAATAGAGGGGGAGGCCTGCCCCAAGACCACAAGAGCCAGCCCTCCCCACCCCGTGCGCCGCCGCCGCCTCGCGCTGCCGCTGGCTCGTCGCCGTCGCCCTAGTCACCGACGACACCTCCTCCTATTCTCCGGCCTTCTAAACATAGATCGCCAGAAACCCTAGATCCACCATAACTCGCTCCGGCTTAGGCGAAGCCCTACGGGATCTTCCATCTACTTCCGACACCACACCGTCATGCTGCTGGAATCGCGATGGGAGAACTACAACCTCCGCTGCCTGCTAGAACAAAGGAGAGGAAGGTCTTCATCGAGTACCGAACGTGTGACCGACTGCGGAAGAGCTGCCGAATCGCAGTGCCGGAAGGATCGTCTACGCGATCATGAGATCGACAAGTGTACGACTACATCACCCACGAGAAACTGCTCTCGTTAACAGCTTTGGAATCTCCGAGGGTGAGTAATCTAATCTACTTGCTGCTACAATCTAATAGATAGATCATGGTTTGTTTGTGTGCATGCGGTAGAATTTTTTTGTTTTCCATGCTATGAACCCCTATAGTTGGTACTCATATCATGGTGCAAGAATATACTGTATTTTTCCCGAGTTACGCCCCTGTAATTGCGGTTTCTAACTATAGGTACCCTATAAATGGCCCTGGATTTTCTGGAAAAAATGTTTTGGGGTGCCCCACGGGGTACCTAGGCTGGGCAAGTGCCTAGGTTCAAGATTGCAATGGACCTCGCATGACTGCGCGTGCCAGCGGGTTTGCCGATTTTGCCATCCCCCGAACCCGGTAATCGTGGTACAAGAATATACTATATTTTTCCCGAGTTATTCCCAGGTAATTGCGATTTCTAACTCTAGGTACCCTAGAAATGGCCCTAGATTTTATGGAAAATGTTTTAGGGTGCCCCATGGGGTACCCAGGATGGGCAAGTGCCTAGGTTCAAGGTTGCAATGGACCTCGCATGCTTGTGCGCGCCGACTAGTTTGCCGATTTTGCCCATCCCAGAACCCCGACAATGGGAAATTCATCAAAAATCAAAAAATATGAAACCAGCTCGTGTAGCCCTTGTGTGTCACCCACTACCAAAATAAAATCATAAACAAGACAAACCGGGACTTTTGGCACACGGCGCACCCTCCGGATGGCTATCAAGTAGGAGTTAACATGGCTTTCAACCCTAGACCTCCCCCTCACTGCCCAGAACATGGATCCACTGCGTGGATTGAGCCCAAACCCCGCACCTATACGCTCTCGGCATTCTAATCAAATTCTCGAACTAGAGATTCCAGGGTTCCATGGAGAAATCTAGAGTTTCTATTTACCGACTCCGAAAAACCGGCGATCCTGCAAAGGAGGTGCGAGCATTGAGCGTGCCCTAGGACCCGAGGCAATTTACACGCATGCTATATTGTGGCGGGCCGCCATCCCCGGCAGGTTGGTACTCATATCGTGGTGCAAGCATATACTATATTTTTTCCGAGTTACGTCCCGGTAATTGCGGTTTCTAACTGTAGGTACCCTAGAAATGGCCCTAGATTTTCTGGAATTTTTTTGGGGTGCCCCATGCGGTACCTAGGTTGGGCAAGTGCCTATGCGCACTGGAGGGTTTTGTGGATTTTGCCATCCCCCGAACCCCGGCAATGGGAAATTCATCAAAAATCAAAAAAATATGAAACCAACTCGAGTAGCCCTTGTGTGTCACCCACTACCAACATAAAATCATAAACAAGACAAACCGGGACTTTTGGCACACGCCACACCCCCTAGATGGCTATCGAGTAGGACTTAACATGGTTTTCAACACTAGACCTCCCCCTCACTACCCAGAACATGGATCCACTATGCGCATTGAGCCCAAACCCGGCACCTAGCTCCCTCTCGGCATTCTATGCAACTTCTCCAACTAGAGATTCCAGGGTTGCATGGAGAAATCCAGAGTTTCATTTAACGACTCCGAAAAACCGGCGATTCTGCAAAGGAGGTGCGAGAATTGAGCGCGCCCTAGACCCCGAGGCAATTTACACGCATGATACGTCGTGGCGGACCGACATCCCCGGAAGGTTGGTACTCATCTCGTGGTACAAGCATATACTGTATTTTTCCTGAGTTACACCCCGGTAATTGCGGTTTCTAACTGTAGGTACCCTAGAAATAGCCCTGGATTTTCTGGAAAAAATATTTTAGGGTACCAATGGGGTACCTAGGATGGGCAAGTGCCTAGGTTAAAGGTTTCAATGGACCTCGCGGGCCTGCGCGCGCCGATGAGTTTGCCGATTTTGCCCACCCCCCGAACCCCGGCAATGGGAAATTCATCAAAAATCAAAAAAATATGAAACCAGCTCCTATAGCCCTTGTGTGTCACTAATATGTCCAAAACATATCTACTTTCCTGAACACTTTTGCTATTGTTTCTGCTCTAAACTTGTATGATTTGGATACAACTAACATGGACTGACGCTGTTTTCAGCAGAATTACCTTGGTGTCTAGTTTTTGTGCAGAAAATCAACTATCAGGAAAATTCTCGGAAAATATGCCAAAAATCATATTTCACCAGAAAATCCACGAAGCCAGAGTACGAGACGGGGTGGAGTCCTGGGGGCCCACACCCCTGCCAAGCGCGGGCCAGGTCTGGCTGCGCCTAGGGGGGTGCAGCCACCCCAGGCACCCCCTCGGCCTCCGTCTTCGCCTATAAGAAGCCTCTAGACCTAAAAACGGAGGGGGGTTCGATGTTTTTCCAGAAAGAGTTCTGCTGCGCCTCCACCACCAGAGACCAAGATTGGGAACCAGAAACTCCGTTCTGGCACCCTGCTGGGACGGGGAATTTGGGGAGGATCATCGCCATCGTCATCACTAATGCCTCTCCATCAACCATCCATGTTTCCCTCATCCATGAGTGAGTAATCCCCCGCTGTAGGCTATGGGGATGGTAGGGATTGGATGAGTTCTATCATGTAATCGAATAAGATTGTTAGGGCATAGTGCCTAGTATCTCTATTAGTGCTATTTGACTTTGTTGCAACTTGTTGTGCTTAATGCTTATCACTAGGGCCCGAGTGCCATGATCTCAGATCTGAACTTATTATTGAATCATTATGATAATATTGTTTGTGATCTTATCTGCAAGTTGTGTACACATATCATTGTCTGGATCTGAAGGCCCCAAAGTGACAGAAATTGAGACAACCGGAGGGGATGGTTGTGATGTGAGGATCACATGTGTTCATGGAGTGTTAATGCTTTGCTCTGGTGCTCTATTAAAAGGAGCACCTTAATTTCCAGTAGTTCCCTAGATGCCCCACTGCAACGAGCTGGATGGACAGAAGATGTTGTGCAAGTTATCATCGCGAGCACGCATGACTATATTTGGAGTACCTGTCTAGGATTGTTTAGTACTTGGATGCTTATTCTTATTTATCTGCAATGCCCTAGATCTTGAAGTTACATGTTTAGACTCGTTCATGCAACGCCCGTCCATCCATCCCTATGCCTACCGCACTCGAATCCCACTGTTTGCTGTTACTATTGCTCTTGTTATACTATTGACATTGCTTTGTTGTTGCTACTGGTAAACTTTTGTAAGCAAGAACTATTTCCAGGTGCAGCTGAATTGACAACTCAGTTGTTAAGGCTTGCAAGTATTCTTTGGCTCCCCTTGTGTTGAATCAATAAATTGGGTAATACTACCCTCGAAGACTGTTGCGATCCCCTATACTTGTGGGTCATCAAGACTATTTTCTGGCGCCGTTGCCGGGGAGCATAGCTTTATTTGTAAGTTCACTTGGATCTATTATTGTTCACTGCGACTCCTTTCATCATGGGGAAGTCTCGTGATGGAAAGTTTCCTATTTTACCATCCACTACAAGAAGAGGTACAGTCCTAAACACCTATGTTGCTCTTGATTCACCGTCTGTTATAAGTAAGCTTGTTATGCCACCACCACATACTCATGCTACACACACTGCTACTACTGCTGAATCTGAAACTACTTTTGATACTCATGATGTTAATTCTACTGTTCTTGATGCGAGTGGTTCATTAGGTCCTTTCCTAGATGCTACTATGGCTAGTCTAGGAAATACTGAAACTCCTAGTGAAGACACTATTACACCTGTTAGCTCACCTGAGTCTAGAGAGAGATATGATATTAATGATGGTTACATTAAGTTTACTGATGAGTTTGTTGAAGAGTGCTGAAACACACATGGTACTAGTGCTATTAAGAGTCTCCTTGAAAGACGTACCATTATTCCTAAGTTGTCCTCTGATCCCAAGTTTTCCACTTCTCCCATGGATATTAAAGATAAAGATTATGATTTCTCTCTTGATTTATCCTATTTGGCATTGTTGAGAAAGAACCGTTTTGTGGGACTGAAACTGAGAGTGTTGTGGCTCATATGAATGAGCTTTCCACTATGAGTGCTTTATTCTCTGATGATTTTAAGATGCGCAGGTACTTTGTTACTAAGATCTTCCCCTTTTCACTAAAAGGAGAAGCTAGTGCTTGGTTTAATAGATTACCTCCTGGTTCCATTGATAGCCCTGATTGTTTGATTGCTTCTTTCTTCTAGAATATTTTCCTCCCAATGCTAGACATGCTGCTTTGTAGAGACTTTTTGATTTTAAACAGGGAGAAGAAGAGAAATTGCCTGAGTCATGGACAAGGTTCTGTGCCTTGATTCATGCACATCCTGGATGTCTATTACCTAAGAATGAGATTCTTGATATTTATCATAATGGACTAACTGATGATTCTAGGACATACCTAGATAGGTTTGCTGATTGTGTTTTTAGGAAAAGAACTCCTACAGATGCTGAAGAATTAATGGCTAAAATAAGCAAGAATTATGATGATTGGACTTCAACTGAGCTAAATACACCTGAGCCTATTACTCCTGAACCAGTTGTGCCTGAACCAGTTCCAATACCAACACCAAAGAAGAGGGGAGTTATTTCATTAAATGATGAAGTGATGAAGGAAGCTAAGAAGTTTCTAAAGGATAAACGTATTAGAGATGAAGATGTGAAGAATCTACCTCCTATAGAAGAATTATGTAAGCCAATTCCCCACTCATCTACTTTTGCGGTACACTCTCTATAACACTTTGATGAAGGTGATATTCCTTATGGTAAGCCTCCTGATCAATGTTTAGAGGAACTTGACATTTTTATTGTTAAACAAGGTAATTTCAATAAACAAGTTTAGAATCATTTATTGGAAAACTCTAGAGCTATTAAAGAGTTGAAAGATATTGTGGAAAGAACTTCTAATGATATTAAAATGCTTTGTAAACACTTTCAAATGGTTCAAACTCAAATTGATCAACTTGCTAAGGTGCAAAAGGATATGCTAGTTAATGCCTCAGGAAATAAACATGCTTATGGAATTAGAACTAGGAGTGGTATAGCTACTCAAGATCCTTTATATATTGAAGGACACCCTAAAAGAATTGAGCAGGATTCTCAACAAGGTGAAAGTAGTGGTAGTCCTCGTAAGATAAAGAAAAATAAGCACAAAATAGTTGAGGAACCCCTTGAACCTGCTATAGATCCTAATAGTATATTTGTCTCTGATGCTGAAACTGAGAGTGGTAATGATAAAAATGATGCTCCTGATAAGGAGGAAGTTGAGGAAGAACCTGAGAAGCACACTAAGAATAATAGGTACACTAAGGAAGACTTTATTGCTAATAAACATGGTAAAGAGAGAGAACCTTGGGTGTAGAAACCTATGCCTTTTCCAGGTAAGAAACACATGTCAAAGGAGAAAGAACACTACAACAAGTTTTGTGAGTGGATGAAACCTTTATTTTTGCAAATTCCTTTGCCTGATGCTATTAAGTTGCCTCCTTATTCAAAGTATATGAAGGATATTGTCTCTAATAAAAGGAAGATTCCTAATGAGGAGATTTCTACTTTGCTTGATAATTATTCCTTCAATGGTAAGGTTCCAAAGAAACTTGGTGATCCAGGTATACCAACTATTCCTTGCTCTATTAAGAATAATTATGTTAGAACTGCTTTATGTGATTTGGGAGCTGGAGTTAGTGTTATGCCTTTTTCTCTCTACAAGAGGCTCCAGCTAGAAAAGTTGATACCAACTGATATCTTTGCAAATGGATGATAAGTCAAGTACTATTCCTGTTGGTATATGTGAGGATGTTCCTGTTCAAGTGGCTCATAATTGCTTGGTTTTAACTGATTTTGTTGTGCTTGAGATGCCTGAAGATGATAATATGTCCATTATTCTTGGGATACCTTTTCATAATACTGCAGGTGCTATCATCAATTGTAATCAAGGAAAAGTAACATTTAATATTAATGAAAAAGAGCATACTGTCTATTTCCCCAAGAAAGTTGCTAAGAGCTATTGCCTGAATTCCATTGAAAATATTGAGAGCATCAAGGTTGGAGAAATATATTGTCCCATTCCACAAGAAAATTTTGAAACTATTATGATTGGGACCATTGCTATCAAGATTGAGGTAACATAATCTCATGGTGGAATGCAAATTTTTGTTTCATATAAGATTTTTTTGGTAACAAGACTTGATCAACCTTGTTAACAAAAGGATTTTAATGAACAAAATAATATTTTCACTTTGGTTATACTTTCTCCCTTTTACTTTTCTCCTTCCTAGTCTTTGCATTTTCTCTTGTTCACTTTAGTTTTGGTAGTTGGTTGCTTGTCAGAGTGTCTTATAACTTCTGTAGTTTGGTTTTTGTTTGCTTTTGCTTCTTCTGAAGAAAAGTCTTTTCTGCGAGAAAATCAATTTTCATACCCTGAAAATTGGCCAAAAATAAAGTTTCCCGAAAAATCCCAGAAAATTCAAAATAATTTTTTACTTGAAAAAGGGGCAGAGGGGCACCTGGAGTGACCCAGGAGGCCACCCTAGGCCATCACACACCTGGTGGGCACGACCAGCCCCTAGGGCGCGCCTGGGTGGGGTGTGGCCCACCTGGGCCCCTTCAAGATGCCTCCTCCCAGCTATCTTCTTTCACTCTCCCGAAAAACACCGGAAAACTTTCTCAAGCTCGAGTTCTTGCTGTTCTTCCTCGCGAATTTTGATCTCCTTGCTCAGCCCATCTCTGCTGCTAATTTTTGGAGGGATTGCTCCTTGGTATGTGCCTCCTCTGCTTGTCCAATTAGATTTGTGATTGGTAGATTGTATCTTGAGTACTTTGCTGCTATAGTTGTCAGGTTGTATGAGCTTGCATGCCTGTTCTATGTTTAGATATTTCATTTTGATGCATGTGTAGCCCTCTAGCAAGTTCCTATAGTAGTTTCTCATCATTTATCAACTTGGAAATCACTTGGTTTGATGTTTGTCTAAAAATTTCAGAAAAAAAGAGGTCATGGACAAGCACACATTTGGTGAATTATTTGAGAGTGATGCACCTAGAACGGCAAGGCCTTCAAGATCATCCTCCCGAGACAGGCCCTCATACAATGAGGATCTCATTACACCGCGATTTGGCGACGAGGGAGATGAGGGGGATGCGCACCCTTCCACCTTTCCTTGCCCAAAATTTTTGCGGGCTGCTGGGATTCTTGAGGATTTTCTAATCTTGGTTTGTAGGGTTGGATTAACAAGTTATATGCAGGATGAGAGCGTGCAGTATGCTACGCTCACTAAAACATTTGTGGAGAGCTTTTCTTTTGCTAACATCATGTTCAAACCAAATGTGTCTTTCAAAATTTATGGTAGGTCTTACACTATGACATTGAAGAAATTTTGTGAGGCCCTGGGACTTGGTACAGCTGGGTCGGTGAAGAAGACTCCAGCTCAACCCGCTGATTTGTTGGAGCTCTACCACGGGATAACTAATGATGATTACCATAGAGCTCAAAGGGTAAAGATAAGAAATATTGAACTTCCAGCTATCAGGGAAGTCCTCGAGCTCATACCAGGACGAAGGGGCCTCCTCGACGTACTATAGTGGTGCACCTTCTGGGGCACCATGGGATTGAGCCCCACTTAGGCCAAAATCCTAAGCTTGGGGGGAGATATACCGACATCACACTCATCTATATATCATGTTTTGTCGGTACTTTGTATATCCATTGTTTCACCTTCTTTTTGGTTTTTGCTACTGCTTTCTCTTAAACACAAAAATACCAAAAAAAAATCGTTGTTTCTCTTTTTTTGTTTATTTGCTTTTTAGCTTTGGTTTGCCTTAAAGAAAAATCCAAAAATATTTTTCTTTGTTTGCTTTTGCTTGTTTGTTTTTGCTTTGTTTGGTTTGCTTTAAAAAATCGAAAAAACCAAAAATATTTGTTGTTCTTCTTTGGTTTTGTGAGTTCTTTGCAGGTTTCAGCCGTCCTCAGTGGAGTTTGGTTTCATGTTATTATTCAAGTCACACAAGTGAAGGGCAATAATGAAGATTAAGACAACTTGAGGTGTGGTAACAGGTTGGTAACGAACTCTATTTGTTTTTATTTTTGTACATATACTCATCATTGTGAGCATGCTTAGTCTCTCATGTAAGGTGTATGTTATTATGGATGCTTAATGGTTCTTGCTTTCTTGTGATTAGCTCCAGCCTGCTAATAGTTTGTAGCATGTCATATGAATGTTTGCTTGCATTGTTTTATTCATAACTTGGTATGACATTGTGGTATCCTCCTCTGAATGTTTCTTGTGAATCGACTTGGCACATGCTCGTGCATGCATATGACTAAACAATAGTCAGTAAGCCTCGATGATTTATTTTGCCTCAGAGTTCTTATATCACTTTCATGCCATAATTAGTCTTGTTTTGTTGCAAGCATGATTATGACAGTTATTGCTCTCTCGTTTGTCACTCCCTCTCTATTGCTAGCCTTCACCTGCACTGAGTATGAGCTCTACTTGTGCATCTAACTCCCCAAAACCAATATTGCCAACAGTGTCCACCATACCTACCTATTAGCAGCATTTGCTATTTCAGTGCATATTCATTATGCCTTGTTTTCTTCCAAATAAAATGTTTGGTCTGTTTTGAGAAAGTTAGTTAGTAAAGCTCTAACGAATTTGATGGCACACTTTATTTCTTGCACTTAATAATCCTGAACCATTATGACCTGTCCATGAAAGTCATATGCTTGCAAATTATAGGCTGGGAGTTAGCAGAACCGTGTTGTCACGGGGAACGTTTTCAACACTTATGGATACATATCCTGTTTATACCTTGCTCTTTTGTTTGCGGATGTCGTTGTTGTGAAATAAAAGGGGAGCTTGTGAGTTCATGGAGTCTATACATTGTGTTAGAGAAACGCATGTGTAACATCCCAATTTCAGAAACCCTGATTAAATGTCCAAAAGGTAAAAATCAGGGGGAACAAAAACTTTTTCTTGCAATGTGTGCTTACTTGTTTGCTTGTGCCAAAGCAACTGCTTGTGTATTAGTTATATGCTCCTGATCTCAACACTAGTTTATAAAAACTATTTTACAAAAGAGATGTGTTGGCTCATTTTTATTCTTTTTCTCAAATGTTCTGGCATTTCAAAACCTGAGCGAAGATTACTTTGACCCAACCAAATACTTTACTAGTTTCTATTGCCAAAACTATGGGGACATATATATCTCCTTATGTTTTCAAGTGTCACATCCCAAAATTTTCCAAATTTTGTAATGTGAAAATAAATAAACAAAATAAATAATTGTTGAAATTTAGGGTGAAAAGAAACTTCTTGATTCCAAATTGAAACTTAAAATCCCATCTTGAACAAACTTTGATTAATGTTTTAATCCAACTAAAGTCAAATCAAGTGGAATGCTTCCTTCATAAAAGCATCTTAAAAATTTAAAACACTTGGAAAATAAACCAAAACTCTAAAACCCCAATGGAATAAAATCATTTCCAAGATATCTCTAAGCCTATGGTTTTGATCCATATAAAATTTTGTCAACAAACATTTATAAATGATCAAGAATGACAAATATAAATATTATAAAACCATATGAATTGGTTTCACTTAATTTGGAACCATAGATAAAATCTTATGAATTTAATAAGATAAGGAAATTGAATTTCCAAAGCTAATAAAGCAGCTATCTAAAAATCCATACCAAATGGTGAGAAAATAATCCTAAAGATATTTAAAAGGATAAATAAATATTAAATAAAAATATACAAATTGGATTCACCAAGTTTAGATCTATAAATAAAAAGATATGGATTTTATAAGATAGAGAAAGAAATATTAAATGAGGAATATTTAAAGAACAAATTAAATCTTGGCCTAATCCATAAGCAAATGGAATGAACATAATCCAAATACAAATAAAATAAATGGCTAAAGAATTTTCCAAATAAATAAAGTGGCATTAACCAAATTATATCACTATTTGAATAAAGACAAAAATCCCTATTGGAATTGATTAAGTAAATCATGGAAAAATAATTTGAATTTAACCAAGTGAAATAAAATTTATTTAATTGAATTAAATAAAATACAAGAATCATTTAAATAAAATTTATGGAATTAAAACCATATTTTGATTTCATTGGAATAAAGACAAATACCCAAATTAAAATAATTAATAAATCATATTAAATTTTTTCCAAATAATTCAAAGTGAATTATTTGACACCCTAATAAATGAATAAATCTTACTTAAAAGGTTTTGTGAAAAATTGAAATCAAATAAGGACTAAAAATATATTTGATATTAATTGAATCTAAAGCAAGGGCTTTGTTTTAAATAATTATTATACCCTAAAAAGAATAAAAGAATTATTCTAAATTTGATTTCAGAATGTATTAATAAATAGTATAAGAATATACACAAAGTTTGATTGAAGTTTGAATTCAAATAGGTGTTTGAAATAATTAAACAAAATCAAAACAGAATATTAGAATTGGAAAAAGGAAAAAAAGAAACAGAAAAAAATTGAACAAGGCCATACCAACCCAGCAGACCAGTCTGGCCCAGTTAGCCCATTTACCTCTCCCCGCGAGAAAAACGATTCGCACCATTGGTTCGACCCGCACCCTCGCTGACATCTGGACCCCACCTCATTTCTCTCTCTCTCGCTGACATCTGGACCCCACCTGTCAGATCGTCGTCTCCACCCCGCGCGCTAACCTCGTCGGCAGTTTCTCCCCGTTTTATCTCGCTTAAATCCTCGTTACTGCCGTGTTGAATTGGCCAGCAATCACGCAGGTTAAATCGCCTCGCCCCCTCTTCCTTTCCCCTCAGATCTCACTCGACCGGAGCCACTAGGCTGCCCAAATTTCAGCCTCGACTGCCCCTGTCTCTGATGAGCTTTGCAAGAAATTCCGGCAGCTCCTCGTCGCCCCTTGCCTCCATGACCACACGAACATGCTCCCCATCCCCTGACGCTTCTCTCTGCACCCTCGGATTGCCCGCGCTTGACCCACAGCGTCGGCAACGACGACAACCAGTAGCACCGCCGTCTGCAAACAACTCCGGCGAACCCTACTGGTAAAATCTGACCTCGCCTCTCCATCTCTGTGATGCTCATGTACTCACCATCATCTTGTGCATCTAACGAGATCTTTGCCTCTCCTTACCGAGCCATGTAGCCTCGCCTTCGACCACAACAGAGCGGACCCGACGCCAACGACAACGCCGGCGAGCAATCACCAGCAACATCGGGCGCCCCTGTCCCTGTGGCGACCACGACGAGAATCAGCGCAACCCTGCGAACCTGGTGAGCCTCTCCCCACCATCTCTTGCTTCCTAAATTGCCGGAACGCCTCCATCTGACCGTGCGCCGCCACTCACCGCCGCCAGCGCCGCTCACTCTTGGTCAAGCGCACACAAGCCGTCAGATCGCGATCGCATGGCTACGATAGATTGACTAACCAAAAGGGTATCATTTGATTAGAGCCGCACGATCTGTTTAAAATCTAACGCCCCTCGTTGCATGATCCGCATGAAGCGGTACAAACCAATAGCAACACGCCGCGTGGCACTGTGTTGTTTTAAAAGCCAGAAACATTTCTATTAGTTGTTTGATTTTGTAAATTGCATAACTTTTGATCCACACGTCAAAATTTTGCAAATTTTATATCAATGGAATCAGCAAGACAAACCCTACTCAACCATGCCCTTTGTTTAGTAAATTGCTTCTGATAAAATAGTTGTTTTTGCAGAAACTTGTGTAGGCTTATTTAGAACATAAAATTTATTCTAAATTTGTTTTTGTGATAAAACCTTTGGGCAAAAGGATTGTTTGAACCTACTGACCATCTAAATCAACTTGTGGTTTCAAAAATATATTTTGTGAAGCGAAAGAATAAATCTTCGATTTAGAACCTTTCTAGTCAAATAAAAATAATGTTTATATATTAAAAATACTTTTGGAGGAAACCCTTTGGGAAAATGTTTTGATTTAAACTCTCTGACCCTAAACACAAAGTTTTATGATTTAAAATTATATTTGTGAACCCTATAGATTATTACTTTGCTAAAAAAGCATTTTCAACCACATAAAATATTGATTTGGTTTAAAAATGGTTTATAAGTAAAATATTTTGCAATTGATTTTGCCACTTATATAAAATGACCAATAGGTGTTTTAGAATGTTTGTAAAATGTTAGAAACCACTTTTCCAAATAAAACAATCTTTAGCATGCTTGCATGCATTGCTTTGTTTCTATTATTTTATGTGATGTTTGCTTGAATGGTAGATTGAAAGTGTGCCTTGCTTGATTGAATTGTAGTGATTTGAAGAGTGTGAATATTGCAAGATCAAGGAGTGAACTTATATTCTCTACCAAAAGGCAAGTGATGCTTCATACTTTTGTCCCATTATTTTCACTATGCATTAGTGATATTTCTAAAGTAGGACTTGCATGGAATTTTTGCTAAGTGTAAACTATGCCATGGGAAAACCTAGTAGATGAAACCTTAGTAGAAATTTCCTAAGTTAAGATTCCTACTACCATCATGCTTAGCTTAGCTAGTAGGGAACAAGGGTGGATTATATTCATGCTATGGAATATTTCTAAGTCAAGGACTTGTGTTTTGTTTTATAAAACAACTAAGTGAATGAAACACCTGGGTGGAATGGAAGGATTGATTTTTGTTGAGTGGTTACTCAGGGCCCATTTCAATGGACTACCCTGGTGTATCACACTTGTGGAATGCCACCCAGGAACAAAGAGATTTGAGATGTCAAATGTTGAGAAGCTTCAAGTGCAGCCACTTGGCATTATGGGCTCTGCCTGGATCATATAGGTTGCAATAACTTAGCCAAATGGACAGTTGGTGGTAGGGGATGATAGGTTGGAACGCGTCCATTCTGGTCTAAGGGAAGGCTTCTGAAAGATCTTGTCTTGGTGAAACCAAGTCTTGTGGGGAAAGTGCACCACCTCTGCAGAGTGTAAAATCTAAGTACTTAGCCATGTCCCTGGCAAAGGAAAATTTGAGCATCAAGACATGGAAGCTATCAAGAATCTCCTCATCCCAATTTCTAAGTTAAAACTTTGTGGTTGAACAAGGGTTGAAGGATCACCAATTTCTATTGGGAGATGCCTTGGGTGATTTTGTCAAGCAAAAACTTAGTGTTTTCAAATGATAAGGAAAAATCTATTTTGAGCAAAGCAAGCCTAAGCTCCACTTAGCAAATGCATATAGATGATAGACTCCACTATACTACCATAGTATCACTTGCCAATACAATTCAAATGTATTGACCCTTGTGGCTATAACTTATTATGTTGCAGGTTTGTTTGATGTTAGTGAAGTGTGTTGATTAGGATTACAAGTCTACAACCAACATGTTTGCCCGTGGCACTTTGAAGATGAAGGACCCCATGCTATTGTTATATTCTGCCGCATTGTAATGAGATAGCCAAATGAGCTATGTAAGATGTAATAAATTATTTTCCTAGGTATAAAGTTGTATAAAGACCTTTGTTTCTTGATATTACATCTCAACTGTGGATGCTAACTATTGATCCAGGGACTAGCATTGTAAACACAGGGATCTCTACCTTATTAAAGTTTGGGACCTCTACAGATGGTATCAGAGCATTGTGTTGCCTGTAGGATTGTAACCCTAGGATTGGACAAAACCCCTTATAAAAATAGGAGTTGAATTTGTTCCAAAACTTATTTACAAACAATATTGTAAACTCTTTCCTCAACCATTTTTGGTTTTGATTCTACATCTCTTCTATTTCAAACTTGATGGACAAAGCCTTCTCCATGACCAAAGACTTCAACTTTATTTTCACCAAGGACTTCAACTTTGGATATCACTAAGGACTACAAGTGAGACAAGAAATGTTACTCAAGACTTGAAGACTAAGGAAGCACAACTTATAAGGAACCATCATCACCTTTGAAGTTTGTGACCAAGACACAATAATTTTTCCAAGGAAACCATGATCTCATTCAAGGAGAAACAACAAAGAATAATTGGAGGATCTCAAGTGAACCATATAGTTGGACCACCATATTTAGATTAAATAAAACACACCAACTTATGTGGTGTAACAAAATATTTTATTGCCTAAAAATGTGCTTAAAACTTGTTGTTTGAGTGGAATGTTTGTTTGTCATTGTTTGCCCATTGCTTGTATGAATTGTGATGTGTGTGATTAGAATTCTTCCTTAGAAATCTTTTGCCTATTCTAATCCCATCCCAACCCAAACAGATGACTACTCCAAGAAACTCCAACATCAAGGATGATGACAACAACAACAACAACAACCAAGAGATCAACATGAGAGAACTCATAGTAACCCAAACCCAGTTGAACCAAGTGAAAACTAAATTTTGGGCCAACAACAATGACTTAGACCCAACCATGCAAAGGTTTTTGGAAACCCAAACCCAACTGTTTCATAGGATGACAAGTCAAATAATCAACATGGGAGACAATCCTTCCCAAGGAGTTTATGACAACAAGGATGTCAAGGATGATATTCTAGAAGGAACTCAAGCTTGCAATATTTGTGGATACAAGGATCACACTTCCCAAGAGCATGAAGGTCAATGCCCCAATTGTGAAGAGAAACATCCAACTAATCAATTCCCCACATCTCAAGCTACTTGTTTCCTATGTGAAGGAAATAATCATTTCCCTATCCAATGCGCCATCTATTCCATAGTTCAACAAAGGAAACAAGGTGGAGTGCAAAAACAGATTGTAGACTTCCATGAGAGAACAACTTCTACCAAGAAGGGTGAAGACAAAGGGAAATCTCAGCTTGCACCTCCATGCAATATGACTCAATTTGATGGACCAAAGAGGAGACATATGTATTATCCAAGGAAAAGATCAAGGAGACCAGGAAACTTTCCCACCTTTGAGATAATATATGAAGAGCATGAACTAGAAGCACTCCTAGCTTTGGAGAAACCCAAGAAGAAGAAAGACAAAATCCAAGTGCAGTGTTGCCATTGCAAAGAGATGGGACACTATGCAAATGAATGTCCAGAGAAGAAGAAGAAGAAGTATAAGGAGATTAACCAAGTGTGGTGCAACAATTGCAAAGAACTATGCCATTATGTGTCAACTTGTCCACAGAAGATACGTGAAGAACTAAATCTTGTCACATGCTACAATTGTGGTGATCAAGGACATTATGCAAGCAATTGTCCAGAAAAGATGAAGCACGAGATAAAACCTATGAAGGATCTCATCCTTGTCACATGATTCAAGTGTGGAAACAAAGGACACTATGCAGATGTTTGCCTAGAGAGGTTTCAACAAGATCCCAAGCAAGCCAAGAAGTAATCTAGTTGGTAAATTTTTAAGGGTGGTAGTACCCTAGTTGCTTTGAGCCAACTTGTAACCCCTATCTTTCCCAAATCTCGGGACGAGATTTATTTTAAGGGTGGTAGCCTGTCACATCCCAAAATTTTCCAAATTTTGTAATGTGAAAAATAAATAAACAAAATAAATAATTGTTGAAATTTAGGGTGAAAAGAAACTTCTTGATTCCAAATTGAAACTTAAAATCCCATCTTGAACAAAATTTGATTAATGTTTGAATCCAACTAAATTCTAATCAAGTGGAATGATTCCTTCATAAAAGCATCTTAAAAATTTAAAACACTTGGAAAATAAACCAAAACTCTAAAACCCCAATGGAATAAAATCATTTCCAAGATATCTCTAAGCCTATGGTTTTGATCCATATAAAATTTTGTCAACAAACATTTAGAAATGATCAATAATGACAAATATAAATATTATAAAACCATATGAATTGGTTTCACTTAATTTGGAACCATAGATAAAATCTTATGAATTTAATAAGATAAGGAAATTGAATTTCCAAAGCTAATAAAGCACCTATCTAAAAATCCATACCAAATGGTGAGCAAATAATCCTAAATATATTTAAAAGGATAAACAAATATTAAATAAAAATATACAAATTGGAATCACCAAGTTTAGATCTATCAATAAAAAGATATGGATTTTATAAGATAGAGAAAGAAATATTAAATGAGGAATATTTAAAGACCAAATTAAATCTTGGCCTAATCCATAAGAAAATGGAATTAATATAATCCAGATCCAAATAAAATAAATGGCTAAAGAATTTTCCAAATAAATAAAGTGGCATTAACCAAATTCTATCCCTATTTGAATAAAGACAAAAATCCCTATTGGAATTGATTAAGTAAATCAGGGAAAAATAATTTGAATTTACCCAAGTGAAATAAAAGTTATTTAATTGACTTAAACAAAATACAAGAATCATTTAAATAAAATTTATGGAATTAAAACCATATTTTGATTTCGTTGGAATAAAGACAAATACCCAAATTAAAATAATTAATGAATCATATTAATTTTTTTCCAAATAATTCAAAGTGAATTATTTGACACCCTAATAAATGAATAAAACTTACCTAAAAGGTTTTGTGAAAAATTGAAATCAAATAAGGACTAAAAATATATTTGATATTAATTGAATCTAAAGCAAGGGCTTTGTTTTAAATAATTATTATACCCTAAAAAGAATAAAAGAATTATTCTAAATTTGATTTCAGAATGTATTAATAAACAGTATAAGAATATACACAAAGTTTGATTGAAGTTTGAATTCAAATAGGTGTTTGAAATAATTAAACAAAATCAAAAAAGAATATTAGAATTGGAAAAAGGAAAAAAGAAACAGAAAAAAATTGAACAAGGCCAAACCAGCCCAGCAGACCAGTCTGGCCCAGTTAGCCCATTTACCTCTCCCCGCGAGAAAAACGATTCGCACCGTTGGTTCGACCCGCACCCTCGCTGACATCTAGACCCCACCTCCTTTTTCTCTCTCTCGCTGACATCTGGACCCCACCGGTCAGATCGTCGTCTCCGCCCCGCACGCTAACCTCGCCGGCAGTTTCTGCCCGTTTTATCTCGCTTAAATCCTCGTTACTGCCGCGTTGAATTGGCCAGCAATCACGCAGGTTAAATATCCTTGCCCCTCTTCCTTTCCCCTCAGATCTCACTCGACCGGAGCCACTAGGCTGCCCAAATTTCAGCCTCGACTGCCCCTGTCTCCGACGAGCTTTGCGAGAAATTCCGGCAGCTCCTCGTCGCCCCTTGCCTCCTCGACCACACGAGCATGCTCCCCATCCCCTGACGCTTCTCTCTGCACCCTCTTCTTGCCCGCGCTTGACCCACAGCGTCGGCAACGATGACAACCAGTAGCGCCACCGTCTGCAAACAACTCCGGCGAACCCTACTGGTAAAATCTGACCTCGCCTCTCCATCTCTGTGATGCTCATGTACTCACCATCGTCTTGTGCATATAACGAGCTCTTTGCCTCTCCTTCCCGAGCCTTGTAGCCTCGCCTTCGACCATACCAGAGCGGACCCGACGCCAACGACAACACCGACAAGCAATTACCAGCAGCATCGGGCGCCCCTGTCCCTGTGGCGACCACGACAAGAATCAGCGCAACCCTGCGAACCCGGTGAGCCTCTCCCCACCATCTCTTGCTTCCTAAATCGCCGGGAACGCCTTCGTCTGACCGCGCGCCGCCACTCGCCGCCGCCAGCGCCGCTCACTCTTGGTCAAGCGCACACCAGTCGTCAGATCGCGATCGCGTGGCTACGATAGATTGACTAACCAAAAGGGTATCATTTGATCAGAGCCACACGATCTTTTTAAAATCTAACGCCCCTCGTTGCACGATCTGCACGAAGCGGTACAAACCAATAGCAACACGCCGCATGGTACTGTGTTGTTTTAAAAGCCAGAAACATTTCTATTAGTTGTTTGATTTTGTAAATTGCATAACTTTTGATCCACACGTCCAAATTTTGCAAATCTTATATCAATGGAATCAGCAAGAAAAACCCTACTCAACCATGCCCTTTGTTTAGTAAATTGCTTCTGATAAAATAGTTGTTTTTGCAGAAACTTGTGTAGGCTTATTTAGAACATAAAATTTATTCTAAATTTGTTTTTGTGATAAAACCTTTGGGCAAATGGATTGTTTGAACCTACTGACCATATAAATCAACTTGTGGTTTCAAACATATATTTTGTGAAGCAAAAGAATAAATCTTTGATTTAGAACCTTTCTAATCAAATAAAAATAATATTTATATATTAAAAATAATTTTGGAGGAAACCCTTTGGGAAAATGTTTTGATTTAAACTCGCTGACCCTAAACACAAAGTTTTATGATTTAAAATTATATTTGTGAACCCTATAGATTATTACTTTGCTAAAAAAGCATTTTCAACCACATAAAATATTGATTTGGTTTAAAAATGGTTTATAAGTAAAATCTTTTGCAAATGATTTTGCCACTTATATAAAATGACCAATAGGTGTTTTAGAATGTTTGTAACATGTTAGAAACCAATTATCCAAATAAAACAATCTTTAGCATGCTTGCATGCATTGCTTTGTTTCTATTATTTTATGTGATGTTTGCTTGAATGGTAGATTGAAATTGTGCCTTGCTTGATTGAATTGTAGTGATTTGAAGAGTGTGAATATTGCAAGATCAAGGAGTGAACTTATATTCTCTACCAAAAAGGCAAGTGATGCTTCATACTTTTGTCCCATTATTTTCACTATGCATTAGTGATATTTCTAAAGTAGGACTTGCATGGAATTTTTGCTAAGTGTAAACTATGCCATGGGAAAACCTAGTAGATGAAACCTTAGTAGAAATTTCCTAAGTTAAGATTCCTACTACCATCATGCTTAGATTAGCTAGTAGGGAACAAGGGTGGATTATATTCATGCTATGGAATATTTCTAAGTCAAGGACTTGTGTTTTGTTTTATAAAACAACTAAGTGAATGAAACACCTGGGTGGAATGGAAGGATTGGTTTGTGTTGAGTGGTTACTTAGGGCCCATTTCAATGGACTACCCTGGTGTATCGCACTTGTGGAATGCCACCCAGGAACAAAGAGATTTGAGATGTCAAATGTTGAGAAGCTTCAAGTGCAGCCACTTGGCATTATGGGCTCTGCTGGATCATATAGGTTGCAATAACTTAGCCAAATGGACAGTTGGTGGTAGGGGATGATAGGTTGGAACGCGTCCATTCTGGTCTAAGGGAAGGCTTCTGAAAGATCTTGTCTTGGTGAAACCAAGTCTTGTGGGGAAAGTGCACCACCTCTGCAGAGTGTAAAATCTAAGTACTTAGCCATGTCCCTGGCAAAGGAAAATTTGAGCATCAAGACATGGAAGCTATCAAGAATCTCCTCATCCCAATTTCTAAGTTAAAACTTTGTGGTTGAACAAGGGTTGAAGGATCACCAATTTCTATTGGGAGATGCCTTGGGTGATTTTATCAAGCAAAAACTTAGTGTTTTCAAATGATAAGGAAAAATCTATTTTGAGCAAAGCAAGCCTAAGCTCCACTTAGCCAAATGCATATAGATGATAGACTGCACTATACTACCATAGTATCACTTGCCAATACAATTCAAATGTATTGACCCTTGTGGCTATAACTTATTATATTGCAGGTTTGTTTGATGTTAGTGAAGTGTGTTGATTAGGATTACAAGTCTACAACCAACATGTTTGCCTGTGGCACTTTGAAGATGAAGGACCCCATGCTATTGTTATATTCTGCTGCATTGTAATGAGATAGCCAAATGAGCTATGTAAGATGTAATAAATTATTTTCCTGGGTATAAAGTTGTATAAAGACCTTTGTTTCTTGATATTACATCTCAACTGTGGATGCTAGCTATTGATCCAGGTACTAGCATTGTAAACACATGGATCTCTACCTTATTAAATTTTGGGACCTCTACATCAAGAGAGAACCTTCAACTACTCTTATCCCTAGGTTTTCCAAAACCTTATTAAAACCTTTTCATCTCAATCTTGGTAGAGCTACCAAGATGGTACTTATCTTACTTCAAAGAAAAACCCCTTTCAACATACCTATACTTACCTCAAGCTAGGCTTGGTGGTAACCCTAGTACTAGTTGGATAAGTAACAAGATGAATTGCCTCGATCTGCTGTTTGATGAATTGCCTTGATCTGCTGATTGCCTTGTTTGCTTAGGAACTAGAGTGAGCTAATCTATTAGCTCATCCCTTAGGCCCCAATATAGGCTTGTGATCATGAATCCCAAAGCAAGCATCCAAGTTTGGATCTTTCCTAAGACACATAAGTGATCATCTCATCCCCTGCTTACGTTAATCCAAGGATAATCCCTCTGGATGGTTTCCAACTCAGTGGAGACCCAATGTAAGAATGAACCCTATCTACTTAGTTAGTACCTCAACCTCATCTCCTTTATAATTAGTTTGGAACCTAACGTCCTCTCAAAATCTTCTACACTTGCAATCTAGTCTAAAACCCTAAATCTGCCAAAATGGCTGTCTGGATTTCTTACCTAGATTCAATCTTTGGAGCTCTACCTCTTCCAACCTATGTGCATTATTGGGAATGCATTTGAACAATCTTGTAGTACATCAGTAGTACTACCAAAGACCACTCTATCCCTGGGATAAGCCATTCTATGTCCCACTCATGATGGTTTTGTAGTCAAGATAATAATCCTTTCTGCAAATCTTATCATCTTGCCTACTTTGGTAGAATCTCACATCTATATGCCACCTCCCCTTGAACAACTCCTGGTTTGGTTATTATCTACTAATCATGTACTATCAACTCCCACCTCACTTGTTTCGATTGGAGCCTTGTGCTTCCTGAACCCACATGGTTTAGGAGGCTACCTGATGTATCTGTTATAGCAGCCTTATTTTCAACAAAGTTTTCCATCTCAGCTAGATCATGTTGGAGATATGCCCAAGAGGCAATAATAAAGTGGTTATTATCATATCTTCACACTTATGATAAATGTTTACATACCATGCTATAATTGTATTAACCGGAAACATTAATACTTGTGTGATTTGTAAACTAAAATAAGAGTCCCTAGTAAAGCCTCTTGTTAAACTAGCTTGTTGGTTAATATATGATCATGGTTTCCTGATCATGAACATAGAGATGTTATTAACAACAGGATCATATCATTAGGAGAATGATGTGATGGACATACTCCTATAGATAAGCGTAGCATAAAGATCAAGTCATTTTAAATAGTTCAATTGCTATATGCTTTCTGATACATAGTAACCTAATTCCTTCGACCATGAGATCATGCATATCACCTTTACCGGATGAATGCTTTGATGACATCAAACACCACACCGTAACTGGGTGGCTATAAAGGTGGCATTGAGTGTTCGGAAAGTATTGGTTGAAACACATGGATCAAGAGTGGGATTTGTCCATCCATATGACGGATAGATATACTCTGGGCCCTCTCGGTGGAATGTCATCCAATTAGCTTGCAGGCATGTGACTAGGTCACAAGGGATCACATATCACGGGAACGAGAAAAGAGTACTTATCGGTAACGAGGTTGAACTAGGTATGCAGAGATACCGACGATCATAACCTCGGATAAGTAAACTATCGTGAGACAAAGGGAAATTGGTATCGTATGTAAGTGGTTCATTCGATCGCAAAGTAATCATAGAAATATGTGGGAGCCATATGATTTTCCAGATTCCTCTATTGGTTATTGTTCGGAGAAGTGTCTCGATCATGTCCGCATAATTCACGAACCGTAGGGAGACACACTTAAGGATTCGACGTTGTTTGAGTAGTTATGGTATTATGAGAAAGAGACTGAATGTTGTTCGGAGTCTCGGATGGGATCCGGGATATCACGAGGTGATCCGGAATGGTCCGGAGAATAAGATTCATATAAGGAAAGTCCCGTTTCGGAGTTCGGGAATGATTCCGGTGTTTTCATCGGGAATGTTCTAGAAGGGTCCGGATTGTCCGGCACTCCGGGGGGGAGGGTACATGAGTGTGTCATTGAATGATTGCATCATGTACTAAGTGTTCTTGCTGTTCCAAAAACATGAAAGTCAAATTGCCAGTTTGAAAGTCAAACGGCTAAAACAGGAAACTGTGGAAAACAGGAAACTGTGGGAAACAGGAAACTGTGGGAAACAAGCAAGAGGAGGTTGAAACCAACTTGGAGGAGGAGTTCCTCTCCTCCTTGGCCGGCGCCCAGCCCTAGGCCGAGTTGGGGAGGGACTCCCTCCCTCCCTGGCGCGCCTAGCCCCTCCACCTATAAAAGGAGGGGCAGGGCTCCTCCTTGAGACACACAAGTTTCTACCTCTAATCTCCGGTTTAGAGCCGTTTGGTTTAGAGCTTCTAATTGCTTTAGCCTGCGGTTTAGAGCCTTCTAATTGGTGTGTCTAATCTCTAGACCACTAATAGCTCTCTCTCATAATCCACCATACTCGCTCTGGCTTAAGGCGAAGCCCTGCGGGATCTCCCCTCTACTTCCGGTACCACGCCGTTGTGCTGCCGGAATCGCGAGGAGAGTGCTACAACCTCCGCTGCCTGCTGGAACAAGGGAGAGGAAGGTCTTCGTCGAGTACCGAACGTGTGACCGACTGCGGAAGCGCTGCCGGAACGCAGCGCCGGAAGGATCGTCTACGCGATCTTGAGATCGGAAGTGTACGACTACATCACCCACGAGAATCTGCTCTCGTTAACCGCTTTGGAATCTTCGAGGGTAAGTTATTCCATCAACTCGTTGCTACAATCTAGTAGATAGATCTTGGCTTGTTTGTTTGTATGCGATAGAAATTTTTTGTTTTCCATGCTACGAACCCCTACAGTGGTATCAGAGCCGTGTCTATATGTAGATTTGTTTGTTTGATGCTTTTATTGTCGATTGCTTCTTGTGTACTTTGCATCTTGCGGTATGTTGGGATGAAGCGGCCCGGGCTAACCTTACATGACATCGTTCATGAGACCTGCTCCACGCTTGACATGCAACTTGTATTGCATAAGTGGCTTTGCGGGTGCCTGTTTCTCCTAGCATAGTTAAGATCCAATTTACAACGGGTGATTAACAATACTAGTATCAATGTTGTGGTTCTTGTTCGTAAGTTAGAACGACACTTATTGAAGGCCATATCATATCACATATTATGAATTGCATGTGATGTTAATCCTTTATGCATCTTGTATTGCTTAGTAGACGACGGTAGCATTATAAGATGATCCCTCATGCACATGAATTTCAAATCATAAAGTGTTCACCCTTAGTTAGCACCGTTGCTAAAGCTTGTTGTTTCGAAACACCACGTGATGATCGGGTGTGCTAGATTCTGCAAGTGTATACAACGTGAGAAAGCCAGATTTGCTCATGCGGAAACTAAGGTTTGATCTTGACGAGCCTAGCATGTACAGACATGGCCTCAGGAACACGGATTACCGAAAGGTAGAGCATGAGTCATATAGTAGATATGATGAACATGTTGATTGTTTGCCATTGAAGCTATATCAACTCTCGTGATGATCGGTTTTGATGTGGTGGATTTGGTTCGTGTGATCACTAAAACAATGTGAGGGATATTATTTTGAGTGGGAGTTCACCTAGATTAATTTAATTATTAATTAGAACTCAATTTATCATAAACTAAATCAAAGTGAATTTGCATAGTTGTTGTAGTCATTGGCATCCGTTTACCACCTTGCGCTTAGTTATAATTGAGATGATAGAACTATAGAATTCTGGTTATTTACTTTACGAACTGGTATCGTATTGTTTTGAAGTGTTAATCTAAAGTTTAAAAGTCCTATTGCAAATTTTCAGTAAGTTCCGGTTACTCCATGAAGTTTAATAATTAGTATTAAATCAAGAGTAACAATTCCAAGTATTAGTATATAAGTATCATGTTTGTCTCCATGATTCTTGATATTCAAAGGATTCTCTTAATATCAAGGTTATCTAGGATCTGAAAGAGTTGTTTCAGAAACCATGATGTGTGGAAGATATTGTGATATCTGAAACGAAGTTTTGGTTACAACATGATAGAGTATAATATGGCAAAAGTCATGTTCTCATATTTGATGAGAATTTGCAAAAAGGATGGAGACACTTGTTGTCCTAATCCTCCAAAAGGTTTTGGATAGCAACATTATACTCATAATTCATCGTTATAAGCTAAAAGTAGCTTGATCATGGACGATTCCATGATACGGGTGAATATTTGATGTAGGTAAAATGTTTACTACACCAAGAGATTACTAAAGAAAGGAATTTGAAAGAACACCAAACATTTGATGATGGTGATCTACTTCAAAGTGCAAGACCAAAGACATTGGTATTTAATTATACACGCTTTGGACTATGTGTCATATGTATGACTCCACTGTTGATGTTGATAGATTCTTTCAAACAGAAAAGGAAATACTGAAAGAGAATCTCATAAATATATGGTAGAAAAGAAAAGACTAGAATTGTTCAGTTTAAGTATATAGATGATATACATGTTATGGCTATATTCTTTGCTTATTAAACAATGTGGTTCTTAAGTATTTGATACTGAATTTGTTGGTGTGAATAATCATACGAAACAACACAATTCATGAACTACAATGGACTAAGTAATTAGCAAAAGAATATGTGATGATGTTCATCGAGAACAAATAAAGGGTTATTGTGTTGCTCGTTAAAACATCAAAGCTTGCCTTCAAGATTTGTTTTATCAGGTATTATGAGAACAAAAGGGTTGTTCAAAATAATTGCCGTAATCCATAAAAGATGGATGATTCACAAATCTCGTTGGAGAAATCACATCCATAAAACTAGTGCTAAAAATGTCGAAAGACAAATTGATTGGAAGATCACTTAGGAAGTGACATCGCCGTTTAAATTATATTGGAAAGAAAACATGAAGAAACTCCATGTGGATGGAATTTTGGAGTCTATTTGATTTTGATCAAATGACGCTTGTGAAACTTTCCTAGAGATAATTAAAACTTCGTTCATAGGCCGAAAGGGAACGAATGACTAGCTTATTGGAACTTGTACATATTGTTGTATGAAATCCATTATGTGTAGTCAAGAGCGATGGATTTCAACTTCATATGCTTTCTCCGAAAATTTGAGTGAATATATGAATATTTACTTAATAAGGATGAAGTATGAAACATTTGAAAAGTTCAAAGACTTTCAAGATGAAGTGCAAAATCATTGTAACAAGAATATAAACAGTTTATGATAAAGATCATAAAGGAAGATATTTGAGTTACAGAGTTTAGCATAATACCTAAGATTTAAGGAATCGTTCCGTGGATTTGCATTTTCCCGAAACACCATAAGAGTATGGAGCGTTCGAGATATGTAATTAAACCTTGTTTGACATGGTAAGATCGAAGGTGTAATTCATAAAAATGCCATTATATTTTAAAGATTAAAAGCTTTAGAGATTACCGTTTTTCCACTGAAAAGAGCTCCATCATAATCCGTTGAAATGACACCATATAAAGTTATGGTTTGGGATAAAACCCAAGTAGTCCTTTCTTAAAACATTGGTATGCTATGCATAAGAAAGATGTGTGCAACCAAAGTCGGATGAACCTGTCTTTGTATAACTGTTAAGTATTCCTCCATAAACACCGGAGACAAAAGTGTTTGTTGCTTAGAACGTCAAGTTTCTTTGAGAAGGAATTTTTCGTGAAAAGTTAAGTGGGAGGACAATAGAACTTTGATAAGGTTAAAAGAACCTTAGCTATATGTGCAGAGTTGCGCAGCACCGAAAAGTGTTCCGGAGGCAGCAACAAAGCTCATGGCTCACGTACCTCAAAGGTTGTGGTCACGGAGATCCAAGTTCCTATTGAAACAAGTAGGTCGGATAAACAATCAAATACCAAGATTTGAGGGTTGAATCATTATTTGAGAATAATGAACTGACTACATGCAAAGAAGCGATGATAGGCCCTGACTCCGTCAAATGGCTTGAAGCCATAAAATCCGTGATAGTTCCATACACGAGAAATCAAGTTTTGAACTTGAAGGACCCTCGAGAAAGGTGTAAGACCTTACAGTTGTGTTTGGATCTATAAATAAACAGACATGGATGTTGCACATCTATGAAATAGTCGACATGTTGGGAAAGAGTTCACAACAATGTTCAAAAGTTGACTATGACAAGATCTGATCTTTCATAGCGATATTTAGTCTAGATGGATTAGTGTAGCAACCACTACATATAATTTTATTATATGGTAGTTGAATAAACAAAACAAGTTCTTCTAATAGAAGGGTTACCTAGGACGTGTGCATGACACAGTCCAAAGGGTTTTGTTAAAATTCAAGGGATGCTAAAAACATATGCAAACTTCAATGGTTGAAGTAAGAATAGTGGAGTTGGAATCTTCACTGTGATGAAACTGTTAAAGGAGTTTAAAAGTTCATCAGAGACGATGGAGATGCTTGCATTTGCAAGAAATTAAGTGGGAGCGCTAAGACATGTTTCTAATACATTATGTGGAAGACATATTGTTGATTGGAAATAATGTATCTTTTATTAACACATATTAAGAATTTCATCCCGATGAAAGACTTAGGCAAAACCCAAATATTTGGCATCAATAGACGCTAATATGGTTGTGCCAGAAGTACATAGACAAGATATTGAATGAGTTCAATATAGAAACTACAAGAGAGGTTCTTGTCACATAGAAATGATTGAATAAGTTCAATGTTGATGATATATTCAAGTGTATTGACATTTGGTAAAGTGAAACAAATAATCAAGTATAGATTGATACTTGATGTATGAAATCACAAAGAGTATTTATATCAATCATACTGTGATATGTACAAATCCAGATATGTCCTATGCTCTAAATGTTGTGAGCATATACCAGAATGATTCGTAAGATGATCATTGGACAATAGTAAGGATATTCTTATGATCTTTTGAAAGAACTAAGAGTAGAATATTTGTAGAAGTGACAAATAGATGGTTAGTTCATTGTAAAAGTACTACATTGATACTAGTTTTGTCACAAAGTACAAATTAAGTTTATCTCAATCTAAACTAAGGGTGGCACAATATAATGGAAAGTGAGTTCCATAATGGATTTGGATGAGTTCCAAAGTTAAGACATTGTGACAGATACTACAACAAAAGGCTAAGTATATGACTGCTATTTTAGCATCAAAAGAGGGCATTTGTGTCAAGTAGTTTGTTATCAAACTAGGTGTAGTTCACAGAGGGATAATACTATGAAGATATATTGTGCGACAATATTATCAACATTTTTTAACCCCAAAGAACTAAAGGTCACACCGAAAGACCAAATTTATACAAAGCCATCTCATTAGAGAATGAGTGATGCGTAAAGACGCAAAGACATGCAATTACACACGGACCTGGAAGTGTCAGATCCGGAGATCAGTTGACCACTAGCAATCGTGTACATACAACACCGGAAAGCCATAGGTGTTGAATACACAAAGGTTTGAAACTAGATTATTGACTCTAGTGCAAGTGGGAGACTGTTGGAGATATGCCCAAGAGGCAATAATAAAGTGGTTATTATCATATCTTCACACTTATGATAAATGTTTACATACCATGCTATAATTGTATTAACCGGAAACATTAATACTTGTGTGATTTGTAAACTAAAATAAGAGTCCCTAGTAAAGCCTCTTGTTAAACTAGCTTGTTGGTTAATATATGATCATGGTTTCCTGATCATGAACATAGAGATGTTATTAACAACAGGATCATATCATTAGGAGAATGATGTGATGGACATACTCCTATAGATAAGCGTAGCATAAAGATCAAGTCATTTTAAATAGTTCAATTGCTATATGCTTTCTGATACATAGTAACCTAATTACTTCGACCATGAGATCATGCATATCACCTTTACCGGATGGATGCTTTGATGACATCAAACACCACACCGTAACTGGGTGGCTATAAAGGTGGCATTGAGTGTTCGGAAAGTATTGGTTGAAACACATGGATCAAGAGTGGGATTTGTCCATCCATATGACGCATAAGTATACTCTGGGCCCTCTCGGTGGAATGTCATCCAATTAGCTTGCAAGCATGTGACTAGGTCACAAGGGATCACATATCACGGGAACGAGAAAAGAGTACTTATCGGTAACGAGGTTGAACTAGGTATGCAGAGATACCGACGATCATAACCTCGGATAAGTAAACTATCGTGAGACAAAGGGAAATTGGTATCGTATGTAAGTGGTTCATTCGATCGCAAAGTAATCGTAGAAATATGTGGGAGCCATATGAATTTCCAGATTCCTCTATTGGTTATTGTTCGGAGAAGTGTCTCGATCATGTCTGCATAATTCACGAACCGTAGGGAGACACACTTAAGGATTCGACGTTGTTTGAGTAGTTATGGTATTATGAGAAAGAGACCGAATGTTGTTCGGAGTCTCGGATGGGATCCGGGATATCACGAGGTGATCCGGAATGGTCCGGAGAATAAGATTCATATAAGGAAAGTCCCATTTCGGAGTTCGGGAATGATTCCGGTGTTTTCATCGGGAATGTTCTAGAAGGGTCCGGATTGTCCGGCACTCCGGGGGGGGGAGGGTACATGAGTGTGTCATTGAATGATTGCATCATGTACTAAGTGTTCTTGCTGTTCCAAAAACATGAAAGTCAAATTGCCAGTTTGAAAGTCAAACGGCTAAAACAGGAAACTGTGGAAAACAGGAAACTGTGGGAAACAGGAAACTGTGGGAAACAAGCAAGAGGAGGTTGAAACCAACTTGGAGGAGGAGTTCCTCTCCTCCTTGGCCGGCGCCCAGCCCTAGGCCGAGTTGGGGAGGGACTCCCTCCCTCCCTGGCGCGCCTAGCCCCTCCACCTATAAAAGGAGGGGCAGGGCTCCTCCTTGAGACACACAAGTTTCTACCTCTAATCTCCGGTTTAGAGCCGTTTGGTTTAGAGCTTCTAATTGCTTTAGCCTGCGGTTTAGAGCCTTCTAATTGGTGTGTCTAATCTCTAGACCACTAATAGCTCTCTCTCATAATCCACCATACTCGCTCCGGCTTAAGGCGAAGCCCTGCGGGATCTCCCCTCTACTTCCGGTACCACGCCGTTGTGCTGCCGGAATCGCGAGGAGAGTGCTACAACCTCCGCTGCCTGCTGGAACAAGGGAGAGGAAGGTCTTCGTCGAGTACCGAACGTGTGACCGACTGCGGAAGCGCTGCCGGAACGCAGCGCCGGAAGGATCGTCTACGCGATCTTGAGATCGGAAGTGTACGACTACATCACCCACGAGAATCTGCTCTCGTTAACCGCTTTGGAATCTTCGAGGGTAAGTTATTCCATCAACTCGTTGCTACAATCTAGTAGATAGATCTTGGCTTGTTTGTTTGTATGCGATAGAAAATTTTTGTTTTCCATGCTACGAACCCTTACAGATCACCCCAAATGCAACCAAGCTCAACCTTTGCTTACATGATCACATTTATAACTTTGTCTATCCATCCATATACCCCTAATACCAAGGTGAGCTCTAAGCTCCCTAATCCAACCCTATTTAGATGGCATCAGAATAACCAAACCCTAGATCCTCCAAGAATCTAGTTTCCACCCTTTTCATCACTTTTCTTCAAAACCAAGTTTGACCTTGATGCCCACATCAAGTTTACATCATCTACTTGGGATATAAGAATCCCCAAATAATTCCCACAATTATTTGGATTATTAAACTATTTTATTTCCTTTATTTACCAAATTCTCAACAACCTTGTCTTCAATGGCAACTTTGTTTTTCTCCACATCACCTTGCCAACTAAAGGCCCATTTGATGCCTATTTATCATATCCCATCTTTCAAACTCAAAAATAAATATTTTTGAGATTCTTTATTATTTCTTTTTGCCCTTTTTCTTAAATGGCAGAAACAAGAAATAATTCTCCAAAAATACTTTTCCACCTCAATAAATCCCAATAAAATTCTACAATGTGTGTTATGGTATCTAGGACCATATCACATAAAAAACCAAGCTTTCCCAAAGTAAAAATATCATTTTTGCTTCCATAATCTATGTCTGCACTTTTGGAAGAAGTGCATTTAAATGGGATTATAATCATTAGAAAAATACCATTTAAACCATGGAGAGATTATATGATCACACCTACCTACCAGTATCATTTCCACACTATGTCCAATGTAAATGTATCAACTTCCTTCACAAGCTTCCATTTGATCAAATTTTGCAAAAACTATCAAACCTTGATTCAAACAAAGGCCAAACCAACCCCAATCTTCGCCAGCACTTCTCTCTAGCAGCATCACTCACCTCTGGTCGACCATCACTATAGCATCACTTGAACTCTTGTCATTTGTGCTTGTTTATAAGAGGGACAAGGGTCATGTCCCTTCATGCCATTTAAAATCTCTTGCAGCTGTTGCACCCCACCACTCCACCCCTTCTGCACGACTAGAGCACACCAGCAGGACCCACTCCACCACCCCTCTAGCCCTACCCTAGTCTAGCCCCTTTCCCATGTCCAAAATGGACTTTGTCCACCATGGACCTCCCCTCTCGGGTTTACAAGGCCCAAGGCCACCCAGCCTCCTCCCTGCAGCTCATTTGCCCCCTCTCCACCCTCAGTCACCTCCTAGAGAACCATTCCCTCTCCCCCTGCTCTGCCTTGCCCTGGATAAGAAAAGCAAAGAAGCCTCGACCTAATCCCTCTTGCAAGCTCTACTCCCCTCCCCCGGGCTCAATTCCTTCTGCATGTCACCTTCCTACCTCCCTAGACTCGCTCTGACCCTCCCCTGTGATCTTTACCGTGTGCAGGAACACCCAGGAAGCCCCTCCGGCGAGCTACCGACAAGCCGCCACGGTCATCGCCATGCGAGGCCACTTCCAACGCCGAACCCTGACGTGCCGCCCCTCGTTCAGCTCCCCTTCGGACGCCGCTTCGCCTCTGACCTTCCCCAACGCTCCTCGGAGCCCTGGTAAGCCTCCCCAAGCCTCGCCATCTGCCCCTAGGGTTTCTGCCCTGCGACCCCGACCTGAGGAGGAAGACGAGCCGAGGCTGTCCGATCCCCTTTATATCGAAGACCCGGATCGCCTGTTACCCCTTCACCGCGCCCAGTCGCCGACGAACGCCCCACCCCTCCCCGCGCGCCAAATACTCCCTCCCGTGCACGCGTGCGTTTTCCCACAGTGCGCCGGGTCGGCCCACCCCTGTGCATCCCGCCTGCATTCAGATCTGGCCCGTGGCCCTCGTCCCCTTTTTATTCCTTTTTCTTTTTTTAGTTCTAGATCTAAAAACTAGGGTCCAGTTTAAATCAAATTAAAAATGTAAAAGCCTTCAAAACCTCCACATCTAAAATTCCTCAAGTGCCTGGGTGTTTTCCCCAACATGCAGACCAGGTTTTACACCAAAACAATATATAACATAAATATGATAAATCATATGCTAAGATCTGTCGAGAACACTAAATAATTTTCTCTAGGGAGTTCTGCCAATCCAAATGACCTAAGCCCAATTGCAACAGAAAGGTATACTTCATTTCATACCCCACTGTCCCCACCTGAGTTTGCTTCCGAAAATTCAGATAACAAAAATATCAAAAATAGATACTTTCTACCCTTAGCAATTTCTCTAGGTCAAACCAAAAGAGGTTTTGACTTAATTCTAACTTTCAGTAGACACACCTAACCATATCTCTCATAATTCAGCAACTCGTATTTTTATGAGTCTCTGTTAAAGTTTATTGAATTATACTCTTTTGTGCATGGTTTATTCACTAATAAAATTGTTATAGTAGCTCTGTAACTCCAAAAAGGTTGACTCCAATTTCTACAGAAAGGTATTTTCATCACATAACATGTGTCCTTGGAATCAACTAAAAAGATTCTGTAGAATAAATCTGATGGAAAATATAAATCCCATCCAGTACTATCTTTGGGAATTTCTCAAGGGCATTCTGGTAATTGTTCTATGGTGAATCCAGCTCCTCCTGGTTCAGTCCATCAAATACAACCTTTTAACCCAAGGAAATACTTTTTGGAACTCCAGAGAAGTTCTGATGAATTGTTTCCTAAAACTAGAGCTTTAATCACTATAAACTGGAACTCCAGAGAAGTTCTGATCAAGGGAAATTGATAAAATAGTGAAAACACTTTTGTTGGCTTCATTTTATCAATACCTATCTGATGGTATCATTTTTATACAATGGTATCATACATACTAGGTCCTTAATCAAAAACCCCTCTCCTAGGTAGTTTCTAAGACTAGAAATCAAAGGGGATCCTTTCTCCTAATGTCTCCAAATCCTTGCTAAACTCATCAACCAATCATACCACATCCTACTTCCTCATATCATGTATCTATCCTTTGCTTGCTATATAGTTTGATGTTTGTATGCTTTGCATTGATTGGTGTATTGTTTGTTTGCATGTATGCTCGATAGCGGCGATAGTTGCGATTGTGTGACGCCGAGAAGAAGGAAGCATCAGGGTTATCTTATTATTGATATTATTGGTATTCTGGTTATCTAACGCCGTCAAGGGACATCTCGCTGGTCACAGGCAAGCCACCATTCCTGAAATCTTATATTAACCTACTTCTGTTTATCAACTATTTTATATCTTGTTTATAAATTGCATGATCACATGCATGGTTTGTTTCAAATATAAGTGCGTGAGTAACTTGGCTCCTCCAAGTTATGGATGTGTGTTCATTAGGACACCTATCCTATTTACAGCTACTTTTACCCCCTTAGAACGAGGATAAGATGATTAGCATCTTCCCTCTTGGGAGCCCACGGATTTTCAAGAATAAAACTATTTTGGGTTTTACCCTACTGCAAGGTTTTCAAAATAAAACCCTTGGAAAGAGGCATCATTTCCGAGAGGAAGTTTTACTAAAGAAAATATGAGGTGGATGACGAGAAATATAATGAAGAGGAAGATAAGTAAAGGAAAGTTAAGTAAGAGAAAGGAAGGGATGTTCTAAGCCAATGTCCGGAACAATTTATTTGTGCAACCACATTACCCAGACGCTGGGGCTTAGCTCGTAGTTTGTGGTCTTTAGCCGGGGCTGCTCTTACTCGCTAAAGGGGAGAAATTCCCTGAAATCCGGGCTACCTATAGGGTAAGGCACTGGTGCAACAATTGGGTCTCTCGCGGACGGTATGCTTTTAGGTAGTACGGATGGAAGATTGTCACTATTGCTATCTGCCAGACTTCGGTCTGGAGATAGGGGTCGGTACGGGAGGAAGGACCAGGGTCGTCGTACCCCATACTCGTACCGGAGAGAACAACCCAAAAGGAAAAGCCGTCGTTGCTAGGGATGGACAAATGAAAAGCGTAAGTTTGATTATCCGAGCCCCTGTCTACCGTGTGTAGCAGGCCATGGTTTTATCCCGACGGATGTATTGATTCTTGTGGGTAAGGTGCACAAACTCTGCAGAGTCTAATCTATTCGAATAGCCATGTCCACGGTCAAGGAAGGTTGGAATGGCAAGTGCTAGGAGGACCCTTCGGTTAAGTCGTGATTAAATAAAGGATGTGACTTGGTCACGAGGAAAGATAAAAATGAGTTTGGTTTTGACCAGTGATGGTCAAAGATGTTTAAAAAGGGTTTTACAACAAAACGTTTTCTAAATCTTTTTAACTAGGATGTGGAGATGTTCAGATTTCCAAAAAGGAGGCATATTTCATAAAAAATCTTTTTCAACAAAGGTATAGAGATGCCAATGTTAGGTCTATCAAAAACAACTATAGTGTAGAGTTATCTCGCCACAGCCAGATATGCATTATCTTGTTACCCTTGTCTCGGTGGTTTGCGAGTACATTCAAAGTACTCACCGGCATTGTCCCTAGCTATTTACTTGGCCAGATTGCAGATGTTAAGAAGGAACGAAGGTGCTGACGTCTATGCGAGCTAGGCCGTCTTCCCAGTCAGTTGCCTGTAGGTTAAGGAACGGGCTCTGCGCTGAAGACTTCTGCTACTTGTGTTGTAATCGCCATACTGTCTCTTATGTAAGTTTTGTACTCGTTACTATATGGATGTTGTAATGATACTAGTCGGTTATTCTCACGGCTCACTGATCATGGGAACGTGAATTGTATGCATAACGGGTATTCTCGGACCGTAAATCCGAGGTGCCACAGCCTGGGCCGCTAGACTAAGCCATGCCTAATCATGGTGGAAACTTGCAGCATCACCATAATGAGCTATGTGTGAAGCATCCTCAATAAAAAGCTATGCACATAGTAAATAAAAAGATCGCTGAGATGCTCATTGTCTGCTTGCCTTGTTATTTTGATCACGGGATAGCTCCTGTATCATGTGCAAGGGGTACCCCGTTGGCGGTTCTCTACGATATGCATGTATTTACAATGACAAGAACTTACAGGTAACCAAAGTTGAGTAGCATGCAGAGCGGCCCTCGTAATCAAGGGGCATGGGATTTCCAGTTTATGGTCTGTCAAGCATATAACTCAGATTGGACCTCACTTTCACCTTAACCACATAAATATGCCTATGATAGGGGCAATGAGAGCTCAAAGCTAATGAGTACCTTTCTTTCAGCATTTGGAAGCCTTTCAAACTTTTCAAAACCTTTTCACTTCCTTGTTGAGTCACCACTTATTCTATGAGCACCTTCTTGAGAGCATAGTTGTCATTTTTGTGTTTGTTCCAAAACTTGGTTAATTATGTCATGACTTTGATGCTTGTATCTCTGATATCTTTATCTCTAGTCTTCGCTTGAACTTCAGAGGTGCCTTGGCATTTTTATTGTGCTCTACAAACAAAGGCAAGCGAGATACCACTCTATCATACCTTATTATGAGCATTGCAATGATTCTTATGTTTATATTTCATGCTACTTATTATTGAGTTGGTTTCTCTTCATAGCTTGCAATGACTATTGAGTAGACTTAGTTGCATACTCTTTATTATGAATGGTTTAAGTATCTCCTATGCTGAGAATATATACATTATATGAAGCAAATGTGTTCGTGAAAATTCTTTTATCGCACTAAGTGTTCAACTGAATTTCTTGAGGACAAGCAATAAGCTAATCTTGGGGGGAGTTGATACGTCCAAAATGTATCTACTTTCCCGAACACTTTTGCTATTGTTTCTCCTCTAAACTTGTGTGATTTGGGTTCAACTAACACAGACTCACGATGTTTTCAGTAGAATTACCTTGGTGTCTAGTTTTTGTGTAGAAAATCAACTATCAGGAAAAATCCCGGAAAATATGCCAAAAATCCTATTTCACCAGAAGATTCACGGAGCTAGAGTACGAGAAGGAGTGGAGGCCTGGGGGGCCCACACCCCTGCCAGGCGTGGGCCAGCCCTGGTCGTGCCTAGGGGGTGCGTCCACCCTAGGCACCCCCTCGGCCTCCCTCTTCGCCTATAAGAAGCCTCCTGACCTAAAAACCGAGGGGGGTTCGACATTTTTCTAGAAAGAGTTCCGTTGCGCCGCCACTACCAGAGATCAAGATTCGGAACCAGAAACTCATTTCTGGCACCCTGTTGGGACAGGGAATTTGGGGAGGATCATCGGCATCGTCATCACCAACGCCTCTCCATCAACCATCCATGTTTCCCTCATCCATGACTAAGTAATCCCCCGCTGTAGGCTATGGGGATGGTAGGGATTGAATGAGTTCTATCTTGTAATCGAATAAGATTGTTAGGGCATAGTGCCTAGTATCTCTATTAGTGCTATTTGACTTTGTTGCAACTTGTTGTGCTTAATGCTTGTCACTAGGGCCTGAGTGCCATGATCTCAGATCTAAACTTATTATTGAATCATTATGATAGTATTGTTTGTGATCTTATCTGCAAGTTGTGTACACATATCATTGTCCGGATCCAAAGGCCCCGAAGTGACAGAAATTGGGACACCGGGAGGGGATGGCTGTGATGTGAGGATCACATGTGTTCAGGAGTGTTAATGCTTTGCTCTAGTGCTCTATTAAAAGGAGCACCTTAATTGCCAGTAGTTCCCTAGAGACCCCGCTGCAACGGGCTGGCTGGACAGAAGATGTTGTGCAAGTTCTCATCGCAAGCACACATGACTATATTTGGAGCACCTGCCTAGGATTGTTTAGTACTTGGATGCTTATTCTTATTCTTATTTATCTGCAATGCCCTATATCTTGAAGTTACATGTTTAGACTCGTTCATGCAACACCCGTCCATCCATCCCTATGCCTACCGCACTCGAATCCCACTGTTTACTATTACTATTACTATTGGTCTTGTTCTACTTTTGCTGTTGCTTTGCTGTTGCTACTACCAAACTATTGCTACTGATAAACTTCAGTGAGCAAGAACTATTTCCAGGTGCAGCTGAATTGACAACTCAGTTTTTTTATAAGGCTTGCAAGTATTCTTTGGCTCCCCTTGTGTCGAATCAATAAATTGGGTAATACTACCCTCGAAGACTGTTGCGATTCCCCAATACTTGTGGGTCATCAGTCACCCACTACCAACATAAAATCATAAGCAAGAAAAACCCGGGACTTTTGGCACACAGCGCACTAGTCGGATGGCTATCGAGTAGGAGTTAACATGGCTTTCAACCCTAGACCTCCCCCTCACTGCCCAGAACGTGGATCCACTGCGCGGATTGAGCCTAAACCCGACACCTATCCCCCTCTCGGCATTCTAAGCAACTTCTCCAACTAGAGATTCTAGGGTTCCATGGAGAAATCCAGAGTTTCCATTTATCGACTCCGAAAAACCGACGATTCTGCAAAAGAGGTGCGAGAATTGAACGCACCCTAGACCCCGAGGCAATTTACACGCATGCTACGTCATGGAAAACCGCCATCTCCTGGAGGTTGGTACTCATCTCGTGGTGCAAGCATATACTATATTTTTTCCGAGTTACACCTCGGTAATTGCGGTTTCTAACTGTAGGTACCCTATATATGGCCCTAGATTTTCTGGAAAATTTTTTTTGGGGTGCCCCATGGGGTACCTAGGCTGGGCAAGTGCCTAGGTTCAAGGTTGGAATAGACCTCGCGTGCCTGGGCGCGCCGGCGGATTTGCCGATTTTGCCCACCCCTGAACCCCGGTGATGGGCTCAGATCACTGTACAACCTCGTTGGGAAACCCCAAGAGCAAGGTGTGATGAACACAGCATCAAGATTTCCCTCAGTTATCGAACCAGTAGGAGCAAGGAAACAACTCCAAGGTGTTGCTAACAACTTGGAATCCTGCACAACACAAACTCTAGACTTTGCCCCAACTTAGAGTGAGGTTGACAATCTCACTGGTTTGCTGAAAACAAAGGATTAAACGTATAGTGTGGAAGGTAATAGTTTCTTGTATAAAGTAAACAGTAGTAGTGGATGATGTTTCAATGGTAAAGATTGGACCGGGGTCCACAGTTCACTAGAGGTGTTCTCCTTAAGATAAATAACATGCTGGGTGAACAAATTACAGCAGGGCAATCGATAGACTAAGGAATCATAACAATGCATATAGTAGTCATCATGACTCCTATGAGATTTGATTGGGCATTACAACAAGATACATAGACCGTAATACAACTACATCTATGACTAATAATCCACCTTCAGGTTATCATCCGAACCCCTTCCAGTATTAAGTTGCATGCAACGGATAATTGCATTAAGCAATTTGTGTAAAGTAAACAATATAATTGTTCCATAAACAAAAGATTGTTGTTTTCTCCCTAGTAGCAACAACACATCTACAATCTTAGAGATTCCTGTCACTTCCCCAAATTACTAGAGGCATGAACCCACTATCGAGCATAAATACTCCCTCTTGGAGTCACAAGCATCTACTTGGCCAAGATAGCTACAAGCAATGGAGAGAATGCAAGATCAGAAATAACACAGACATGATAGAATCAATAATCAATCTGACATAGTATCTCAATATCCATCGGATCCTCGCAAACACAACATGTATGATTACAAATAGATGATCTTGATGATGAACGGAGCTCACAAGATCTAAACATGATAGCACAAAGGAGGAGAAACAACCATCTAGCTACTGTTTGGACCCATAGTCCAAGGGTGAACTACTCACGCATCATACCGGAGGCTGGCATGGTGATGAAGAAGGCCTCTGGGATGATCTCTCCCCTCTGATATGGTGCCGGGAAGAGCTTCAGATCCCCCCGATCTAGGGACGATGGTGGCGGCGGCTACGAACTGTTTCGTGGAGATTTGATCGGGTGCTTATGGTTTCTGCATCGGTGTGACTTTATAGGCGAAGGGGTGAGGCAGGAGGGTGGCCAGGGGGCCCACACCATAGGGCGGTGCGCCTCCCTGGGACGCACGACCCTAGGGTGTGGCCCCCCTTCGGCTGCCCTTCGGTCTCTGTGTTCTCTCCGGTAAAATATTGACTTTGGCTTTTGTCCCGTCCAATTCCGAGAATATTTACTTACTAGCTTTTCTGAAACCAAAAATAGCAAAAAACATGCAAATAGCACTGCAGCATCTTGTTAATAGGTTAGTCCTAGAAAATGTATAAAAATACCTCAAAGTGTAGACAAATCATAGCAAAGTTGATACTAAAAAAGCATGGAACATCAAAAATTATAGATACGTTTATGACGTATCAAGCATCCCCAAGCTTAACTCCTGCTTGTCCTCGAGTAGGTAAGTGATAAAAAGAATAATTTTGAGGTGTCATGCACCATCACAATATCGATCACACCATTTGTAAAGCATTGATAGCTGGGATCAAAGTACTCTAAACAAGAGCATGAAAGATGTAACATGAAAAGGTACAAAAAAGTTCATGAATAACAATGCATTGTAAGATGTTTGTTTGTTTCACATATAGAAAACATAGCATAGTGGTATTCAGCTTGTCCCTCATGGAGGAGCAAAACATAAATGCAAAGGACACCTTCAAAGTTCATAAGGGTGACTAAATACAAATAGTTCAGGAACAAACAATATCAACATTATGAATCAATCAATAAGTTTTGGGACAATGCACATAGAACTGAGAATGACAACTATGCTCTCTTAATTGGTTCATAAAGGAAGAAGGTGGAGACTCAACATAAAAGTAGGAAGAAAGGCCCTTCACAGGGAAGCAGGGATTTCAAGTTTCATAAAGAGGTTCCAAAACTTATGGTACTTTTTAGCTTTCAGCTCTCATTTCCCCTATCATAAGCATCTTGAAGTGATTAAGGTTAAAGTGAAACAAATATGGAGTATATGCTTGAAAAATCATAAGTTGTCAATCTCATGTCCCTTGAGTACGAGGGTCGTTCCACATGCTACTCAACTTTAGTCACCGGTAAGTTCTTGTCATTATAAGTATATGTGTATCATAAAGAACCGCCAACGGGGTACCCCTTGCCCCATGATATAGGCGCTATCCCATATCAAAATAACAAGGCAACAGACAATGAGCATCTGAAAGATCTTTTTATTTGCTATTTGCATAGGTTTTTACTGAGGATGCTTCACATATTTCTCACTATGGTTATGCTGCAAGTTTCCACCATGATTAGGCATGGCTTAGGCTAGCGGCCCAAACGTTTCTCTAACACATATACATAACTCCATGGACTTACAAGCTCCCCTTTTATTTCACACCTCCAACATCCGCAAACAAAAGATCATGATATCAACTGGGTAGATATGTACAAGTGTTGAAAGCGTTCCCCATGACACCATGCTTCTGCTAATTGCCAACTTATAAGTGCAAGCATATACAACATAGATGACGCAATGGTTCAAGCTTATTAGGTGGAAAAATTAAAGTGTGCCATAAAGTTTGTGAGAGCTTTAATCACTAATTTTTCTCATAACAAGTTTAATTTGGAAGATAGATAAAACAAGAATATACTTGGAATGGTGTAACACACCAGACATAGGAATTTATAGTGGACTCTTTGGAATAACTTGGTTTCTTGTGAGTTTGATGCATGAGAAGAGCTTACTCAATACAAGTGGAGGCTAGCAAAAGACTGGGAGTGACCAACTAAAAGAGCAATAATGGACATAATCATGCAGAGCGACAAAACATTATCAACTAAAGCATAAAGTGATATCACAAGTCAAAAACTAAATGATCAAAGATGCTAGGGTGACTGGTTCATAGTCATAACCTGGTGTAAGCATGTGCCAAGTCAACCCAAACAAAGCATCAAAGGAGAATACCACAATATTATGCTTTTGTATGCTAAAACAACGCATGATTATTGCAAGGCACATTATGAAATATCAATTGTTTGGAACAAGTCATGCTACATAAATAATTACTAAGCATAAGTTCAAAGCAACATCTAGCATAACATGATGAAGTCTAAGTCACAGTCAAAACAAGCCCCCTTTTGTATCACTATAAGCATAAAAATCTCTACTCTTTTCCAACAGCAATCAACTTATATGAAACAAAAGAGCGAAAGAGGGGGTCCAACTACTTTATTACAGGAAACTAAACAAACGAAAACCAAAAATGAAAACTAAGACACTCCAAAAACAACACAACAGTGCATGAAACAATAAAAACGAAGTATCTAGAAAGAGACCTGAGATTTTTATTGATGAAGAAGGGGATGCCTTGGGCATCCCCAAGCTTTAACGCTTGTACCTCTTGAATATTTCTTGGGGTGACATGGGGTGGCATCCCTAATCTTGAGCTTTTTTCCATTCTTCACCTCATCACATTATTCGTTCCCTACAGTTGAAAATTTTCCTTCATACAAAACATCACACAATCTTCATTAGCAACATTAGTGCATTCAAAATAATAAACCTTGGGTTTTAGTTTAAACACAGGTAAAAATTCCATTAGATAATAAGCTACTGAAGAAATTCCTTTAAAAATCTCAAGCGATCAAGGAGAACTCAAAAAGAAATCGATAAGAGGCAAATGCAAATAATGGCAGAAATATGTCAAAACAGACCAGCAGGTAAAAATCGATTTTTTCAAAGACCTTGTGCTGCTCAAATCGAAAATTGTTGAACTAACGAAAGTTAGATAACAACTTGGGTCATTTACTCAGAAAATTACAGCTCAATCCGACATACAGAGAGTCTTCACAAATTTTTACAATGAAGCACAAAAATCTGTTTTGGGACAGCAACTTCCCCAAATCTTACTTCTCTCCCATTAGAGGTTTTTCTTGGCACAAAAATCACACAAAAAGGATAAGGAGAGGTTATTACAGACGTAATAACTTCCAAGACTCAATAAAACTATTGGGTTATCTCCCAAAAAGTACTTTTCTTTAACGCCTTTAAGTTAGGCATGATAATTTCGATGATGCTCACATAAGAAATATAAATTAAAGTAAAAGAGAGCATCAAGAAGCAAATTAAAAACACATTTAATTCTAACCCACTTCCTATGCATAGGAATCTTGTACACAAATAAATTCACAAAGAACAAAGTGACATGCATAGGAAGATAAAACAGGAGTAACTTCAAAACTTTCAGCACATAGAGAGGTGTTTCAGTACCATGAAAACTTCTACAACCATATTTTAATCTTTCATAATAATTTTCAGTAGCCTCATGAATAAACTCAAAAATATAACTTTCACATAAAGTATGCTTTTCATGATCTACAAACACATAATTTTTATCAAGCTCAAAAATAGTGGGATTAAAACCTTCAAACCCACTTTTAACAATTTTATAACAAGATAACTGATCATTCTCAAGAGGTATGGGGTTCCAATATAAAGTCAAGACCCCTCCAATCACATTTTTAATCGTAGTACAATTAATATTATCAACCAATATAGGACCATCATCTAGATCTTTATCATAAACATTTTCTAAGCAAAACTCTTTAGTATCATGCACTTCGAAGTTAGGCACAAATAAGGGATTATCATAAGATTATAAAAATAGCATGGATTATGATAGATAACAAGAGCATAACATTCATACTCCTTTGGTAAGCAAGGGGGACAATCAAATAATGTAAGGGATAAATAGTTACTCTCATTAGAAGGTAGGCATGGGTAGCTAATCCATTCTTCCTCCTTTTGTTCATCACTCTCCTCCTCTTTTTCATCTAATGAGCTTCCCGTTTCAGCAATTTCCTCTTCCATAGGTTTCCACAAGGCATTAATCTCTTCCATTTGTGGAAATAATCTATTAACATATTCAAGAATATAGCCATTTTCTGAAGGGAATATGCCCTGAGAGGCAATAATAAAGTGTTTATTATGTGTATTCCAAGTATATGATAGATGGTTATTTTTCATGCTATAATTGTATTAATACGAAAACATTAATACATGTGTGTTTAATAAACAAACAGAAAGTTCCTAGTTATGCCTCTCTCATAAACTAGTTCGTTGATTAACAAGATGATCATAGTTTCCTGATCATAGACATTGGATGTTGTTAATAATGAGATCACAACATTAGTGTAATGATGTGATGAACATTCATCCGAAGTATAGAATTACGATCAAAGTCATTGAGTTTATATTGCTATAAACAACTTATGAAGTGATCCTAATCCTTAGACCATGAGATCATGCCAATCACTAACACCGGAAGAGTTTCTTGTTGACATCAAACGTCACACCGTAACTGCGTGATTATAAAGATGGCTTCAAAGCTACTAAAGTGTTATGTTGAGAATCATGGATCAAGAGTGGAATTTGTTCATCCCGATGACGGATAGATATACTCTGGGCCCTCTCGGTGATATCACATTGGTTAGCTTGCAAGCAAGTGATTTGATCACTAGAATGTTATATCACGGGAACGAGAAAAGAGTGCATGTTAGTAACGAGATCAAACTAGGTATGGAGATACCGATGATCGAATCTCGAACATGTAATATATCGTGAAACAAAGGGATTAAGATACAAGCGTAAAAGGTTCCGACGATCACAGGAAAGTCATCGTTGAATTTGTGGGAGTCAGTATGGATCTCCAGGTCTCGCTACTGATTATTGATCGGCGAAGGGTATCGATCATGTCCGCATTATTCGTGAACCGTAGGGTGACACACTTAAGGGACACTGACATCCAGTTGGAGAAAATGTTCCATGCCGAAAAGAATAACAAGCGCAGGAATTTATTTCACTAGATACCGAAAAAGGTTTTCGGGTGAAATTGCATAAAGTGGTTTTGCATGTGAAATAGAATTATAGCAAAGGGTTATATGTGAATGTTTGTCATTTAAAGTAATTGACAAAATTTTGAATAAATAAAAGAGTTTTATTTAATGAGAGTTTTCACTAAATTTGGTGGAAATTTAATAGCAAGTTTGAGTGGGATTTTGAGTGGAGGAAATTGAAAGGGTTTTTGTGAGTGGAGTGTCCACCCACATGAAGTAAGGAGGGGAGGGGGCAGCCCCCATGGCCGGCGGCCACCCCCTTGGGTGACCCCCCTCCTCCTATAAAAGGCACCCCTCTCCTCACTTCTCACTCACACCTCCTCGTGAAGGATCTCTCTCCCCCTCTAGAATTTATCCCCATGGTCTCGGACTAGCGAGATACATGTTTCCTGTGGCTATTCGGCAAGAAAGGGTTGTGCTTCCGCTGCATCTATGGAGCGAGGAGGCGGAGGTTGCTCGGTGTCTTGAATGTGTGTCCGAGCACGGATGCGCTGCTACTTTGTGGCGCTAGGACTTCCTCTCGATCTTGAGATCGGCAAGAGATCGTCTACATCAACCACGAGTTCAACCCGTTAAGCTTTGTCGGTCTTCAAGGGTATGTTCTCTACGGATATACATCCGCCCGTTGTTTGTATCTAGTAGATAGATCTTGGTACATAGTTCCCATCGTAGGAAAATTTTTGTTTTCTATGCTGTGAACCCTTCATTTTATTCCTTGTAATTATCAAAGAAAAAATTAAGTATATCATAAACCTCATATTCATAAGGTGAATCATCAGTATTTTCAAGCAAACTAGCAAGTTCAAATGCACCCTTCCAAACAATAAATTCTTCAATTTGTTCCACATCATAAAAGTCATAATTTCCTTTAAGATAAGAAGATATGATAACATTATCATTATACTCACGTTGAAAAGTAAGGTGTTTATACCTCCTACGGCAACAAGATTTATCAAAGCAATAAGTAACATTATAAGTAGAGCACACGTCTCTAGCAATAGTATTCAATTTATCAATTTGTTCCCATAAGTGTTTCCCTTATTGTGACAAGCGGTGTTTCTTGTAATAATATTTTTGTTCTTCTGTGAACCCACCTTGCCAATAAGAACTAGTTTCAAAGAAACCAACCATTGATAGAAATCATGACAAAGCAAGGTAATAACAGACCAACAACTATAGTAGGAACTATTTTTTGTATTTTTTATAAGAAAAGCAAACCAAACGGAACTAAATTTTTTGTATTTTTGAAAGAAATAAACAAGCAAAACAAAGCAAAATAATCTAAGCAAAAAAAGTAAAAAGAGTGGTTGTGAGAGACTCCCCTTGTAAAGTTGTCCTTAACTCCCCGGCAACGGCGCCAGAAAATCTTGATGGGCTCAGATCACTGTAGAGCCTCGTTGGGAAACCCCAAGAGCAAGGTGTGATGAACACAGCAGCAAGTTTCCCTCAGTTATGAAACCAAGGTTATCAAACCAGTAGGAGCAAGGAAACAACTCCAACGTGTTGCTAACAACATGGAATCCCGCACAACAAAAATTCAAGACTTTGCCCTAACTTACAGTGAGGTTGTCAATCTCACTGGTTTGCTAAAAATAAAGGATTAAACGTATAGTGTGGAAGGTAATAGTTGCTTGTAGAAAGTAAACAATAGCTGTGGATGGTGTATCAATGGTAAAGATTGGACCGGGGTCCACACTTCCCCAAATTACTAGAGGCATGAACCCACCATCGAGCATAAATACTCCCTCTTGGAGTCACAAGCATCTACTTGGCCAAGATAGCTACAAGCAACGGAGAGCATGCAAGATCACAAATAACACAGACATGATAGAATCAATAATCAATCTGACATAGTATCTCAATATCCATCGGATCCCCGCAAACACAACATGTATGATTACAAATAGATGATCTTGATCATGAACGGAGCTCAAGATCTAAACATCATATCAGAAAGGAGGAGAAACAACCATATAGCTACTGTATGGACCCATAGTACAAGGGTGAACTACTCATGCATCATACCAGAGGCTGGCATGGTGATGAAGAAGGCCTCCGGGATAATCTCTCCCCTCCGACAGGGTGCTAGGAAGAGCTTCAGATCCCCTCGATCTAGGGACGATCGTGGAGGCGGCTACGGACTATTTCGTGGAGATTTGATTAGGTGCTTAGAATTTTTGAATCGGGTGACATTATAGGCGAACGGGCGAGGCGGGAGGACAGCTAGGGGGCCCACACCATAGGGAGATGCACCCCCTTGGTTGCGCGGCCCTAGGGTGTGGCCACCCTGTGGTACCACTTCGGCTACACTTCGGTCTTTGTGTTCTCTCCGGTAAAATATTGACTTTGGCTTTTGTCCCATCCAATTCCGATAATATTTCCTTACTAGATTTTATGAAACCAAAAACAGCAAAAAACAGACAACTGGCACTGCGGCAGCTTGTTAATAGGTTAGTCCCAGAAAATATATAAAAATACCTCAAAGTGTAGACAAAGCATAGCAAAGTTGATACTAAACAAGCATGGAACATAAAATATTATAGATTAGTTTACGATGTATCACCCGGCAATGGGAAGTTTATCAAAATTCAAAAAATATGAAACCAGCTCGAGTATCCCTTGTGTGTCACCCACTACCAACATAAAATCATAAACAAGACAAACTGGGACTTTTGGCACACGACGCACCCTACCTCCCCCTCACTGCCCAAAAAATGGATCCACTACACGGATTGATCCCAAACCCGACACCTAGCTCCCTCTCGGCATTCTAAGCAACTTCGCCAAATAGAGATTCCAGGGTTCCATGGAGAAATTCAGAGTTTCCATTTACCGATTCCAAAAAACCCGCGATTCTGCAAAGGAGGTGTGAGAATTGAGTGCGCCCTAAGCCCCGAGGCAATTTACACGCATGCTACGTCATGGCGGACCGCCATCCCCAGAAGGTTGGTACTCATATTGTGGTGCAAGAATATACTGTATTTTCCCAATTTACGCCCTGGTAATTACGGTTTCTAACTGTAGGTACCCTAGAAATGGCCCTAGATTTTCTAGAAAAAATGTTTTCGGGTGCGTCATGGGGTACCTAGGCTAGGCAAGTGCCTAGGTTCAAGGTTGGAATGGACCTCGCATGCTTGAGCGCGCCGACGGGTTTGCCGATTTTGCCCACCCCCCGTACCCCGACAATGGGAAATTTATCAAAAATCAAAAAAATATGAATCCAGCTCGAGTAACCCTTGTATGTCACCCACTACCAACATAAAATCATAAACAAGACAAACCGAGACTTTTGGCACACGACGCACCCCCCCCCGGCTGGATATTGAGTATGAGTTAACATGGCCTTCAACCCTAGACGTCCCCCTCACTACCCATAAAGTGGATCCACTGCGCGGATTGAGCCCAAACCCGGCACCTAGCTCCCTCTAGGCATTCTAAGCAACTTCTCCAACTAGAGATTCCAGGATTCCATGGAGAAATCTAGAGTTTCCATTTACCGGCTCTGAAAAACCGGCGATTCTGCAAAGGAGGTGCGAGAATTGAGTGCGCCCTAGGCCTCGAGGCAATTTACACACATGTTACGTCGTGGCGGACCGCCATCCCCGGCAGGTTGGTACTCATATCGTGGTGCAAGCATATACTGTATTTTTCCCGAGTTACACCCCGGTAATTGCGGTTTCTAACTGTAGGTACCCTAGAAATGGCCCTGGATTTTCTGGAAAAATGTTTTGGGGTTCCCCATGGGGTACCTAGGCTGGGCAAGTGCCTAGGTTCAAGGTTGGAATGCACCTCACGTTCCTGCGCGCGCCGGCGGGTTTGCCTATTTTGCCCACCCCCCGAACCCCAGCAATGGGAAATTCATCAAAAATAAAAAAAATAGTAAAACAGCTCGAGTAGCCCTTGTGTGTCACTCACTACCAACATAAAATCATAAACAAGACAAACCGAGACTTTTGGCACACGACGCACCCCCCGGATGGATATCGAGTACGAGTTAACATGGCCTTCAACCCTAGACCTCCCCCTCACTACCCATAAAGTGGATCCACTACGCGGATTGAGCCCAAACTCGGCACCTAGCTCCCTCTCGGCATTCTAAGCAACTTTTCCAACTATAGATTCTAGGGTTCCATGGAGAAATCTAGAGTTTCCATTTACCGACTCCGAAAAACCGGCGATTCTGCAAAGGAGGTGCGAGATTGAGCGCTCCCTAGGCCTCGAGGCAATTTACACGCATGCTACATCGTGGTGGACCGCCATCCCCGGCAGGTTGGTACTCATCTCGTGGTGCAAGCATATACTGTATTTTTCCCGAGTTATGCCCCGGTAATTGCGGTTTGTAACTGTAGGTACCCTAGAAATGGCCCTGGATTTTCTGGAAAAATGTTTTGGGGTTCCCCATGGGGTACCTAGGCTGGGGAAGTGCCTAGGTTCATGGTTGCAATGGACCTCGCGTTCCTGCGCGCGCCAGCGGGTTTGCCGATTTTGCCCACCCCCCGAACCCCAGCAATGGGAAATTCATCAAAAATAAAAAAAAATAGTAAAACAGCTCGAGTAGCCCTTGTGTGTCACCCACTACCAACATAAAATAATAAACAAGACAAACCGAGACTTTTGGCACACGAAGCACCCCCCCGGATGGATATCGAGTACGAGTTAACATGGCCTTCAACCCTAGACCTCCCCCTCACTACCCAGAAAGTGGATCCACTGCGCGGATTGAGCCCAAACTCGGCACCTAGCTCCCTCTCGGCATTCTAAGCAACTTTTCTAACTAGAGATTCCAGGGTTCCATGGAGAAATATAGAGTTTCCATTTACCGACTCCGAAAAACCGGCGATTCTGTAAGGAGGTGTGAGAATTGAGAGCTCCCTAGGCCTCGAGGCAATTTACACGCATGCTACGTCGTGGCGGACCGCCATCCCCGGCTGGTTGGTACTCATCTCGTGGTGCAAGCATATACTGTATTTTTCCCGAGTTATGCCCCGATAATTGCGGTTTCTAACTGTAGGTACCCTAGAAATGGCCCTGGATTTTCTGTAAAAATGTTTTGGGGTTCCCCATGGGGTACCTAGGCTGGGCAAGTGCCTAGGTTCACGGTTGCAATGGACCTCACGTTCCTTCACGCACCAGCGGGTTTGCCAATTTTTCCCACCCCCGAACCCCGGCAATGGGAAATTCATCAAAAATCAAAAAAATATGAAACCAACTCGAGTAGCCCTTGTGTGTCACCCACTACCAAAAGAAAATCATAAACAAGACAAAATAAGAATTTTGGAACACGGCACACCCCCCGGATGGCTATTGAGTAGGAGTTATGTAACACTCCCGGTCACTCTGGACCGACGGCTGTCACTTTTGCTAGCTCAATAGGATCTCTAGACTAACCCCACAGACCAACACTAGTCTTTTCTGCGCACTTTGTCCTCACTCGTGCGCACCCGGTACCCACTTCCCGGTCGGTCACCCATCCTAGAATTGCTCTAGACCAAGCACGCTTAACCTTAGAGTTCTTTTTGAATGAGCTTCCGAAAAATAATTTGCAACTTCTTGGTTTGGGTTTCCTATCAATCCCGTTGAGCCATGCGCCAGGGTCTCACAAGTTAACATGACTTTCAACCCTAGACCTCCCCCTCACTGCCTAGAACGTGTATCCACTGGGCGGATTAAGCCCAAACCTGGCACCTAGCTTCCTCTCGGCATTCTAAGCAACTTCTCTAACAAGAGATTCTAGGGTTCCATGGAGAAATCCAGAGTTTCCATTTACCAACTCCGAAAAACTGGCGATTCTACAAAGAGGTGTGAGAATTGAGCGTGCCCTAGGCCCCGAGGATATTTACACACATGCTATGTCGTGGCGGACCGCCATCCTCGGGAGGTTGGTCCTCATATCATGGTGCAAGCATATACTGTATTTTTCTGAATTACGCCCCAGTAATTGTGGTTTCTAACTGTAGGTACCCTATAAATGGCCCTGGATTTTCTGGAAAAAATGATTTGGGGTTCCCCATGGGGTACCTAGGCTGGGAAAGTGCCTAGGTTCAAGGTTGCAATGGACCTCGCGTTCCTGCTCGCCCTGGCAGATTTTCCTGTTTTGCCCACCCCCCAAAACCCCGGCAATGGGAAATTCATCAAAAATAAAAAAAATCTGAAACCAGCTGGAGTAGCCCTTGAGTGTCACCCACTACCAACATAAAATCATAAACAAGACAAACCGTAACTTTTGGCACACAGCGCACCCCCGGATGGCTATCGAGTAGGAGTTAACATGACTTTCAACCCTAGACCTCCCCCTCACTACCCAGAACGTGGATCCACTAGGCGAATTGAGCCCCAACCTGGCACCTAGCTCCCTCTCAGCATCCTAAGCAACTTCTCCAACTAGAGATTCCAGGGTTCCATGAAGAAATCCAGAGTTTCTATTTACCGACTTCGAAAAACCGGTGATTCTGCAAAGGAGGTGCGAGAATTGAGCACGCCCTAGGCCCCGAGGCAATTTACATGCTTGCTGCATCATGGCGGACTGCCATCCTCGGTAGGTTGGTACTCATCTCATGGTGCAAGCATATACTGTATTTTTTCCTGAGTTACGCCCCGTAATTGTGGTTTCTATCTGTAGGTACCCTAGAAATGGCCCTGGATTTTCTGGAAAAAATGTTTTGGGGTGCCCCATGGGGTACCTAGGCTGGGCAAGTGCCGAGGTTCAAGGTTGCAATGGACCTCGCATGCATGTGCGCGCCGGCGGGTTTGCCGATTTTGCCCACCCCCCGAACCCCGTCAATGAAAAATCATCAAAAATCCAAAAAATATGAAACCAGCTCGAGTAGACCTTGTGTGTCACCCACTACCAACATAAAATCATAAACAAGACAAACCGGGACTTTTTGGACACGGCGCACCCCCCGGATGGCTATCGAGTAGGAGTTAACATGGCTTTCAACCCTAGACCTCCACCTCACTGCCCAGAACGTGGATCCACTGCGCGGATTGAGCCCAAACCCGGCACCTAGCTCCCTCTAGGCATTCTAAGCAACTTATCCAACAAGAGATTCCAGGGTTCCATGGAAAGTAGGTGCGAGAATTGAGCGCTCCCTAGGCCCCGATGCAATTTACACGCATGCTACGTTGTGGCGAACCGCCATCCCCGAGAGGTTGGTACTCTTATCGTGGTGCAAGCATATACTGTATTTTTCCGAATTATGCCCCGGTAATTGCGGTTTCTAACTGGAGGTACCCTATAAATGGCCCTGAACTTTCTAGAGAAATTGTTTTGGGGGTGCCCCATGGGGTACCTAGGCCGGGCAAGTACCTAGGTTCAAGATTGCAATGGACCTCGCGTGCCTGCACGATCCGGCGGGTTTGCCTATTTTCCCCACCCCCCGAACCCTGGCAATGGGAAATTCATCAAAAATCAAAAAAATATGAAACTTGATTAGCCCTTGAGTGTCACCCACTACCAACATAAAATCATAACCAAGACAAACCGGGACATTTGGCACACGTCGCACCCCCCAGATGGCTATCGAGTAGGAGTTGACATTTCTTTCAACCCTAGACCTCTCCCTGACTGCCCAGAACATGGATCCACTAGGAGGATTCAGCCCAAACCTGGCACCTAGCTCCCTCTCGGCATTCTAAGCAACTTCTCCAACTAGAGATTCTGCGGTTCCATGGAGAAATCCAGAGTTTTGCATTACCAACTTTAAAAAACCGGCGATTCTGCAAAGGAGGTGCGAGAATTGAGCGCACCCTAGGACCCAAGGCAATTTACACTCTTGCTACATCGTGGCAGACCGCTATCCTGGGCAGGTTGGTACTCATCTCGTGGTGCAAGCATATACTATATTTTTTCCCTAGTTACGCCCTGGTAATTGCGGTTTCTATCTGTAGGTACCCTAGAAATGGCCCTAGATTTTTGGAAAAAATGTTTGGGGTGCCCCATGGGGTACCGAGGCTGGGAGAGTTCCTAGGTTCAACGTTGCAATGGACCTCGCGTGCCTGCGAGCGTCAGCGGGTTTGCCGATTTTGCCCACCCCCCGAACCCCGGCAATGGGAAATTCATAAAAAATCCAAAAAATATGAAACCAGGTTGAGTAGACCTTGTGTGTCACCCACTACCAACATAAAATCATAAACAAGACAAACCAGAACTTTTGGCACACGGCACACCCCCCGGATGGCTATCGAGTAGGAGTTAACATGGCTTTCAATCCTAGACCTCCCCCTCACTGCCCAGAAATGGATCCACTGGGCGGATTGAGCCCAAACCCAACACCTAGCTCCCTCTAGGCATTCTAAGGAAGTTCTCCATCTAGAAATTCCAGGGTTCCATGGAAAGGAGGTGCAAGAATTGAGCGCGCCCTAGGGCCCAAGGCAATTTACACGCTTGCTACGTCGTGGCGGACCGCCATCCTCGGAAGGTTGGTACTCATCTCGTGGTGCAATCATATACTGTATTTGTCCTGAGTTACGCCCCGGTAATTGCGGTTTCTATATATAGGTACCCAAGAAATGGCCCTGGATTTTCTGGAAAAAATGTTTTGGGGTGCCCCATGGGGTACCTAGGCTGGGAAAGTGCTGAGGTTCAAGGTTGAAATTGACCTCGCGTGCCTGTGCGCGCTGGCGGGTTTGCCAATTTTGCCCACCCCCAAACCCCGTCAATGGGAAAATCATCAAAAATCCATAAAATATGAAACCAACTCAAGTAGACCTTGTGTGTCACCCACTACCAACATAAAATCATAAACAAGACAAATTGGAACTTTTGGCACACGGCGCACCCCCGGGAAGGCTATCGAGTAGGAGTTAACATGGCTTTCAACCCTAGACCTCCACCTCACTGCCCAGAACGTGGATCCACTATGCGGATTGAGCCCAAACCCGAGACCTAGCTCCCCTAGGCATTCTAAGCAACTTCTCCAACTAGAGATTCCTGGATTCCATGGAAAGGAGGTGCTAGAATTGAGTGCTCCCTAGGCCCCGAGGCAATTTACATGCATGCTACGTCGCGGCGGACCGCCATCCCCTGGAGGTTGGTACTCATATCGTGGTGCAAGCATATACTATATTTTTTCCGAATTACGCCTCGGTAATTGCGGTTTCTAACTGTAGGTACCCTATAAATGGCCGTGGATTTTCTGGAAAAAATATTTTGGGTTTCCCCATGGGGTACCTAGGCTGGGAAAGTGCCTATGTTCAAGTTTGCAATGGACCTCGCGCGCCGGCGGGTTTGCCGATTTACCCCCCCCCCCCCCCCCCCCCCCCGAACCCCGGCAATGGGAAATTCATCAAAAATCCAAAAAATATGAAACCAGCTCGAGTAGACCTTGTGTGTCACCCACTACCAACATAAAATCATAAACAAGACAAACCGGCACTTTTGTCACACGGCGCACTCCCGGATGGCTATCGAGTAGGATTTAACATGGCTTTCAACCCTAGACCTCCCCCTCACTGCCCAGAACGTGGATCCACTAGGTGGATTGAGCCCAAACCCAACACCTAGCTCCCTTTAGGGATTCTAAGGAACTTCTCCAACTAGAGATTCCAAGGTTCCATGGAGAAATCTAGAGTTTCCATTTACCGACTTTGAAAAAACGGCGATTCTACAAAGTAGGTGCGAGAATTGAGCGCGCCCTAGTCCCCGAGGAAATTTACATGCATTCTACGTGGTGGCGGACCACCATCCCCGAGAGGTTGGTACTCATCTCGTGGTGCAAGCATATAGTGTATTTTTCCCGAGTTACGGCCTGGTAATTGCGGTTTTTAACTCTAGGTACCCTAGAAATGGCCCTAGATTTTCTTCAAAAAATATTTTGGGTGCCTCATGGGGTACCTACGCTAGGAAAGTGCCTAGGTTCAAGGTTGCAATGGACCTCGCGTGGCTACACGCGCCGACGGGTTTGCTGATTTTGCCCACCCTCGAACCCCGGCAATGGGAAATTCATCAAAAATCAAAAAAATATGAAACCACCTCGAGTAGCCCTTGTGTGTCACCCACTACCAACATAAAATCATAAACAAGACAAACCAGGACTTTTTGCACACGGCGCACCCCCCGGATGGCTATCAAGTAGGAGTTAACATGGCTTTCAACCCTAGACCTCCCCCTCACTGCCAGAACATGGATCCACTGCGCGGATTGAGCCCAAACCCGGCACCTAGCTCCCTCTTGGCATTCTAAGAAACTTCTCCAACTAGAGATTCCATGGTTCCATGGAGAAATCCAGAGTTTCCATTTACCGACTCTGAAAAAACCGGCGATTCTGCGAAGGAGGTGCGAGAGTTGAGCGTGCCCTAGGCCCCGAAGCAATTTACACGCATGCTATGTTGTGGCGGACCGCCATCCTCGGGAGGTTGGTACTCATATCATGGTGCAAGCATATACTGTAATTTTTCCCGAAATTGCAGTTTCGAGCTGGGCAAGTGCCAAGGTTCAAGGTTTCAATGGACCTCGCCTGCCTGCGCGTGCCGGCAGGTGTGCCAATTTTGCCTACCCCCCGAACCCCGGCAATGGGAAATTCATCAAAAATAAAAAAAATAGTAAAACAGCTCGAGTAGCCCTTGTGTGTCACCCACTACCAACATAAAATCATAAACAAGACAAAACGGGACTTTTGGCACACGATGCACCCCGTATGGCTATCGAGTAGGAGTTAACATGGCTTTCAACCCTAGACCTCCCCCTTACTGCCCAGAATGTGGATCCAATCTGCGGATTGAGCCGAAACCCGGCACCTAGCTCCCTCTCGGCATTCTAAGCAACTTCTCCAACTCGAGATTCCAGGGTTCCATGGAGAAATCCAGAATTTCCCGTATCGTAACCCTAACCACTAATAGCAGCCGTCGGATCGTAACCCAATAGGCCAAATGAGACCGTTAGATCATCTCTTCTAGAAGACCCGGCCCCCTTCCCGGGGTGCTAGTTCTGCATGCCGATGGTTACCGACCGTTCGATCGAGCCGCATTGATGCTAGGATGTTTCTTTGTAAGACCGATCTGCGAGTAGGCTGTTCTGCAACATGATTCACCGCACTTATAATATTCAAATATATTACTCTCTCCGTTCCTTGATATAAGGTGTATAGTTTTCTTGCACGAATATTAACGCATAGGCTAAAACGAAAAAAACTTGATACTTCTAGATGTTAGTACATGTAGGTGACCGATGTGAAAATAGAGGAAAATAGGGAAATCTCGGTATCTCATCTCTCTAAATCAGTTTGACTCCTAAATTATGTAAAAAAAATCGCACGATCCCACCATATACCTTATATTCTGGAATGTTTTATAGAAAACTATACACCTTATATCAAGGAACGGAGGGAGTACTATATGCACCTCCCTCCGCCCTATATCAATAGGATCTCGTGACTGAGCACGTCTCTTATCGTCGGATTGTCGACAAGTATGCCATAGGAGGTCCTAGTGGCATTGAGAAGATGGGGTGTGAGACGTCGGATGTTCCAAGAGCGGTGAGCACAAGTTTACCCAGGTTTAGATCCGACTGCGGTGATCGGATCCTATTCCTGCTAGCAACCCAGTAATATATCGGCGTAAGCCGGAATATGTTACAGCGGATTACAAGAGAGGTTCGCCTGTGCGAGTTGTGATTGTGGTTATTGCTATGGTTGTGCCCTAAAGGCTCCCATAGGGCTGGTTTATATAGTCACCAGGACCTAGGGTTATAGGAGACATCTATCCGACTACGTTACATAGTCGGTAACTAGATACAGCTTGGAATACAAGTAATACTACATGCCTAAGTCGGTAAATCTTCTGGGCCTTGTTGTAGCCGGAACTGGCTCCTCCTCTTTCTCTGACTGGGCCGCCCGTGAAGCAAAGCTCTAACCCGTTGGTGGGCCACCCTGGTCAGTGAGTCCTGTGGGTATACCCGGAAAGTATATCCCCAACAGTAGACCCTGGAAGTCTCCAAGATCCAAAGTCGGATAAATCATCTTTCTTGATGGGTTCTTCATCTTGAGAATCTTGAGGGTTCCCGAAAACTTCATTTAATAGTGTAGTATTCTGAGTCAGTTGAGTCGGATATGTTTTGTTCTGACCTTAATCTTTTCCTTACTCAGTTTGAAACATGAGCTGGATTTTTTAGCGGCGTGCTGGCTGACAACTTTTCAGACCAGGTCCTGTCACTGACAGGAGTCCCGTCAACACGACTGTTGGTGGGTTCGCTCCCTACGGAACAAATCACCATTTTAATGCTCACGGGAGAATCGAGGGGGCGGAGGAGTCGCAAGGAAACCACCTCCCTCTCTCCTCTACGCGTGGTGCCAATCACGCGAGTGGAGCACGAATCTTGGAGCAGAGGCGAATAAAAGAGAGGAGAAACCCTTCTCTCCCAGCTTCATCTCTCCACCATTTTCACTAATTTCCTCCTCGTACTCCTCGAGCCCTCTGCATCCACTCTAACATACACGCCACGAGAAAATTCTCCTTCCCCCACCAATACTTTATCTTCCTTATAGCGATGGCCTCTGCATCTGGTTCTGGAGCGGGGGCGGGGACATCGGCGACAGACGAAAGGAAGTTGCGGGGCCTCTGGGTCCCGAGCGTCATGGATGATGCCGAACTCCAGGTCATGGAGGACGAGGGCTACATCGTCGCGGGCGCATGGGGGAGCGCCGCTGGACACGCCACTCCTTCTCCGCGCGACGGCGAGCGGGTGATGTTCGGCATGCATGTCAACCGCGGCCTCAACCTGCCACCGTCGGACTTCTTCATCGAGGTCCTCAAATACTATGGTGTGCAGCTCCATAATCTTCCTCCCAACTCCCTACTAGAGCTTAGTACTCATGCAACTTTGTGCGAGAGGTTTCTTGGCATTAGGCCAAGTCTCACCCTTTTCCGGTACTACTATGGTACCCGGAAGAACTCCATCTGTGCCGGTGTTCCTTACACCACTGGCACTCTTAGATTAGTCCTTAGGAGAAACCAAGTCTATCCTAGGATTAACGCTAGTGAATCTGCTAAACGTTGGGCCGGAACATTCTTTTATCATAAGGATATTCCGGCTCCTGAAAAGGCGGAAGGTCTTAAGGCCTTCGTCGATGGTGCCGCTCCCACCAAAAATCATGGTGAAGCATATGGTCCTCCGTGGATCTGACTTGATCCACTGCTGGCGCCGGAACTGCCAGATTCTTGATCCTTGCAAAGAGTCGGATTAAGTTTCTGATGAAGCATATGGTCCTCCATGGATCCGACTTGATCCACTGTTGGCTGGAACGCTGAATCCAGCCTCTCCAGCATCATGGAGATCGCCTTATGCACACCATGACCAGTGACAAGAAGGACAGCATGCGGGTCAGCCCGAACCGGATTCCGGTGAAGGATTACAGAACCCTCATGCAGTACTTGATTAAGGAAAGAGTGGAACGAAAAGTTCTGGATGTCTCCCTGAAGATGTTCACGTCCAACCGTCCTCTGACTCCGGTAAATATTTTGACTCTGCTTTCGCGTTTTGTCCTTCTTTTCTGTTTCTTTCTCCGACTCTATTTTCATCGATGCTTTTTGACTTTGTCAGCTCGATAAACTCTCTGAGTCTAAGCTAGCTCCACTAGAGGGCTATCTCTCAGACGATCTGGAGGCGATGGAGGATGACAAGGTGCAAGAAGTTTCTACCTCCGCTTCCAAGAAGTGTAAGGCAAAGGAAGTCATTATCACTGCTGGTAGCCGTGCTGCCAGTAGTTAAAGAGTAAGCACCATTTCTTTGTTTTTATTAATTTGCACATTTCTTTCTCTACAAAGCACACCTGATATTTGGATTTGAGTGCTTCAAAGCTAAACCAGTTTTTAAGAGTAAAGCGAAGCCAGACAGCAAACTGGGCAAGCAGCTGCGTCAGCAGAAACTTGTCATCTCCCTTGTGATGCCACTGCTGACTCCAACCATTACCCCATCATCAGCACTAGAGGTTTCCTCCTCTCCCGATGCAGGCAACATCTCGCAAGCCCTAGTCACTGTTGGTGACCAGGAAACTAACAAGGGTGAACCCGTCAAGGGTGATGATCCCATGGTAATATCTACAGGAGAGTTGGATAAAGTGGCCGGCTCTACTGTCTCTGGCCTGAAGCGGAAGAAGAACGAGGAGATCCTCAAGCTGGCTCAGTCTAGTCTTGAGAAGCAAACCCTCACTATAGAGGCAACGAGCTAGGAGATTTAGAACGTGAAGCTGGTCAGCCTCCTGGACCAAATTTTGGTCCGGGACGCGAAGATAGAGTCTGGCGAACTCCCAGCGACGGACGTTCCCTCCCTCTCCCTTGCCGAGAAAGTGTTTCACAACACTAAAATCGTATTTGAGAAGTTGCACCTGGAACACATTGTAAGTTTCCGATTCTTATTTGCAGTTATTTTATTATCATATCCTCTAGCCCCCAAGCATAATGTCGGATAAACATCTTTGAATCCGAGTTGATGCTTATAGGATACAAAAGAACGATGTAGTGTAGCCCCCAAGGCCTGTGCTGTATTTTTACTTAGTTAAATTTGCAGTCCGAGTCTTAGTAGACGTCTAATGGTATTTCGTCTCTAAACTTACAGAAAATTGCATCTTCCAACCAGGAATTGCTCAAGGATATATGCAATAAATGCAAGGAAATCAAAGCCTTGCGCCTTGAGAATTCAAAGTTAAAAGTTGAAAAAGATGAAGCACAAGGTAAACTTTTCCGACTTCTTCTTCGTCACTTAGCTATTGTCATAGTCAAACTTGTTATGTCCGACTGATATTTTTCCCTTTGCAGAATTGTTGTGTGAATCCAGCAAGATGGTGGAGCAATCCGAGAACTTCTAGGTCTTGGAAATGGAGAATGCTGAGCTCCGGGACAAGCTTGAGAAGCTTACTGTTGAGTCGGAGAAATCCGTAGCCGTTGTCCTGGAGTCAAGCAACCATGAGACCATGAGGCTCAAGAAGCTGGTAGGCCTCCGAGATAAACAATTGGATGATCTCAAGAAGGACTTCGATAGCTAGAGGGATCTATCCCAAGCCACAGAGAGTGAACTAAATAGCCTCCATGGTGGAGCGGGCTCAGTGGAATCATTCCGTGCTAGGTAATATTTCTGACTTTCCTTATCCGATTGATTTTTTGACATTCTATTGAGTCAAATTTTGACTTCTGTTTCTTTCCTAGCCCCCCTGAACCTTTCCGACTCTCCTACCTCCGAACCTCGCCTCGAGCGCATAAAGCTCGTCGGAGATATTTTGTTTGACTTCCACCAGACACTTGAAGAGGCTGGCGAGTCGTCAAACTTTCCGACTTGCACAAAATGTCAGCGCAAGAGGTGAGGGACAAGGCTAAGGAGATTCCGAAGCTTATTGAAGACTGGAAGATCTCCTACGCTCAGACCACTACATAGACTGCTCTTACCATGGCGATGAGCCACCATAGCGAGATAGAAATTTGGCACGTCACCAACAGTATCGCCGAGGAGGACGATGAGGGTAACCCGCAGAACATCAAGGATATCCAAGATTTCTTTGCAGGTTATGCTTGTCGTGTGGCTAAGATGACCAATTACATGATGCCATTCTTCGAATTTTTCGCTATGCCTCCCTCGCCTCAAGAGCCAGAAGAAAGCCTCGCTGAAGCAACTTCCGAGTCCAAGGTCTAGGGCGACAACGTTGTCGACTCTAGCGCTCCATGCTCTTTATCACCACCACCCGATTATGCAGTATAAAATGCATTATTCTGAACTTGGGAATGTAATGATGGAAACAATGTTTTGATTTTGCTGGTCTATAAGAACTTAATGCTTTTACTATCGTAGCACTTTTTTTATATTTTATGAGTGTGCTTGAAAATTTCTGAAGCACTATTTTTTATACTTGTCATTTTATTTGGCTCTCTGCCTCGTCCCTTTCATGAGCCGGCCAACATTTAGCACGGAAACTTTGCCAAGCAATGAAGCTCAATTGCTAAACCAGTTTAAACTCGGAAACAAAGCTGGCTTCCAGTACCAACAATTCATTACTCGGAAGATACCCGTGTCTAAGCAATCAGATAAAAAAACAAAGTATAAACAATAAATTGAATTTTTTACCCTAAGATAAAAAAAATTAGAAATTCAAAAATCATAACCAAAACAGACATGAGCATAAAGTACTTTCAAGTATTCTGGGATTTTTGAAAATGACATGCTCATTTGGAATTAAGATGGCAAAAAACTTCTCAAGGATAACATATGAGGAAACCAATACTTTATTTCACTTTGAACATGTATATATATGATTCCAAGGAAATATAACTAAGAATAGAATGGACGTAGTTGTGCAATATTCTATGGACGGTCTATCTCATCCGGGTATGTACAACCGCCAGCTCTCTTTCTCTTCCGAGTATCTGGTCTTTCCTTGACTGGTCTCACATCGGTTAAATAATACGACCCATTATGCAGAACTCTGCTGATCATAAAAGGTCTTTCCCAAATCGGGGAAAGTTTGTGATTTCTTTTTTGCACAAGCCAGAGAACCAAATCGCCCTTCCTGAAAGAACGGTTCTTTACTCTCTGACTATGATACTTGCACAACTTTTGATGATAGGTTGTAGATCTCTGCTCAGCAACGACGTGTACTTCTTCGATTATATCGAGATCATCTTTTCGAGAAACTTTTGCATATTCTTCGATATACGCTTTGACTCTAGGATACTGATGAATTAGATCACTTGGAAGAACTTCTTCTGCACCGTAGACCAAGAAGAAAGGAGTGTATCTGGTTGATGTGTTAGGAGTTATACGTAAGCTCCATATCACAGATGGTAATTCTTTCGCCCAAGCCCCCGCGGCACAACGAAGTGGTGCCTTGAGGCGAGGTTGGAGTCCTTGTTAAATAAGACTGTTAGTTCTTTTGACTTGTCCATTAGCTTGAGGATATGCGACTGATGCAATATCGAGTCGGATCCCTTATTTTCGCAGAATTCGGCAAGTTCTCCCATGGAAAAGTTGCTCCCATTGTCAGTAATTATACTGTGTGGATATCCAAATCGGATAATCACGTCCTCTACGAACTTTCTGGCTGTGGCTCCATCGCAGCTTGTTATGGGTTTAGTCTCAATCCACTTTGTAAATTTATCCACCATCACTAGTAGGTGAGTAAATCCACATTTTGCCATCCGAAACGGTCCTACCATATCAAGCCCCCAGACGATAAATGTCCATGTAATAGGGATTGTTTGCAGCTGATCAGCTGGAATATGCGCCTGACGGGTGTACTTTTGATAGCGCTTGCACGTTTTGACCAGTTTATCGGCATCCACCTTAGCTGTAAGCCAAAAGAATCCGTGTCTAAAAGCTTTTGCCACTAAGGATTCGGCTGTAGCATGGTGACCACACTCGACTTCGTGGATTTCTTGTAAGATTTCCACTCCTTCTTCCGGAGAAATACATCACTGAAAGACCCCAGAAACACTCCGCTTATAGAACTCACCTTTTATTATTGTGTAGGCTTTCGCTCGTCGGACAATCTGCTGGCTCAACACTTCATCTTCGGGTAATTTTCCGTCTATCAGGAAATCCAGATAGGGTTTTATCCAGCTGGGAATTGCAGCCAGAACTACTATTAAAGGTGAGTCGGATTTCGTTGGATAGTCCTCATAAACTCCGGTTATGGAGGGGACCCATAAATGCTCTAAAAAACGCCATCCGGTAATTGTTTCCGCATAGAGCCTATCCTTGATAGAGCATCTGCTTCCTCATTTTCTGCTCGAGTGATGTTTTGAACCTCAAAACCCTCGAATGATTTAGACAATTCATCTACGACAGATTTGTAGGCTGCCATGTGTTTGTTTGCATTACAGATGTTGGATACTTGCCGAGCAACTAAATTTGAGTCTCCGTAACATATGAGTCTTGTAACGCCAATGTTCTTGGCCATGCGTATTCCATGTAACAATGCTTCATACTTGGCAATATTATTGGTCGCCGTGAAATGTATTTGTAACACATAGAATAGCTTGTCTCCTTGGGGTGATTTGAGCACCACGCCAGCCCCCGAGCCTCCTCGTGCTTTTGATCCATCAAAATGTAGGGTCCAAAATTCCGAGTCTGGAGGACTTATGTTTTTTGTCGTCTCTGTCCAATCGACAACTAAATCGACAATTATTTGGAACTTGTTTGTTGTACGTGGCTTGTACTATATGTCGAAAGCTGCAAGCTCTATTCCCCACTTGGTGACACGTCATGTGGCGTCGCGATTATTGATTATATCTCGCAGGGAAGCAGTGCTCACCACTGTCATCTTGTGCTCTTGATAGTAGTGGCGTAGCTTTCTGGATGCAAAGAACACTCCATAGGCTAGCTTTTGATGGTGTGGATACCGTTGTTTCGACTCAGTTAGAACCTCACTCAGATAATAAGTTGGACGCTGCACCTTATGCTCGTGGCCTTCTTCCTCGCATTCCACTACTGTTACCACACCTATGACCTTGTTGGTCGCTGCAATGTAAAGGAACATAGGCCCTGAGGTTCTGGCGCTGCGAGAACTAGTTGGTTTGAAAGTAGGTTTTTCGAACTTTGTAGGGCAGTCTCAGCTTCCTGGGTCCAGACAAATTTGTCGGTTTTCTTTAAGAGTTTGTATAAAGGTGCGGCTCTTTCTCCGAGCCGGCTGACGAACCGACTCACTACTGCAATGCAACCAGTGAGACATTGCATGTCCTTCAGGTGAGTCGGCCTAATAATGTTAAGTATAGACTTGATTTTGTCCCGGTTCACCTCTATGCCTCGCTCAGAGACGATGAAACCTAACAATTTTCCGGCTGGAATTCCAAAGAAACACTTCTTCGGATTTAGCATCATATTGAATTTTCGTAGGTTAGCAAATATTTCCTCCAAGTCAGAAATTAAGGTTTTCTTCTTTCTGGTCATAACTGCTATGTCATCTACGTATACATGATGTTGCATCTGATTTGGTCGTTGAGAAAACGTTGCATAATATGTTGATATGTTGCTCCTACATTCTTTAATACAAAAGGCATAGTTTTGTAGCAGATGGTTCCGAAAGGAGTAACGAAAGCCGTCTTAATTTGATCTGATTCTTTCATCGGTATTTGGTGATATCCGGAATATGCGTCGAGAAAACAGAGTAATTCCGACCCTGCCGTTGAGTCGATAACTTGATCGATTCTTGGTAAAGGGAACGGGTCTTTTGGGCATGCCTTGTTCAAAGCGGTATAATCAACACACATCCTTAAATCAATAGTGTCCTTTTTAGGGATGAGTACGGGATTTTCCACCCAATCTGTATGGATGACCTCTATTATGAATCCGACTAATTCTAGTTGGGCCAAATCCTTGGCTATTGCTTTACGCTTTTCATCACAAACCATCGTAAGTACTGTTTGTGGGTTTTGCGTCAGGGTACACATTAAGAGAGTGCTCGGCAAGTTCCCTAGGTACTCCAGTCATGTCAGAAGGCTGCCATGCGAAGATATCACTATTAGCTTTGAGTAACTTGACGAGCATGCTTTCCTATGCGAGGTCAAAGCCTACCCCTATGTTCGTCGTCTTGGATGGATCATCTTCCTTTAGCAACGTTTTTTTCATCTCTTCCGACGCCTTGAACTGTATGCTTGGCTTCAGCACCTCGTTCTTTGTAGTGGGCATCTCAGACGTGTTGATGGTCTTCTTGATCTCATGGTACTCCTAGGCGTGTAGCACGTCTTTGGCAAAGGCAGCAGATCCTTCATCGCACTCTCGCGCTTTCCTCGGATTTCCCCGGATGGTGATGACGCCCTTTGGACCTGGAAGTTTTATCATATTGTAAATGTAACAGGGACGAGCCATGAACACCCAGTAAGCTGGACGCCTGAAGATGGCGTGGTGAGCACTTTTGAACGGTACCACCTCAAAAGAGAGTGGCTAGGTCCGGTAATTGTCTCGGGTTCCGAATGTCATGTCCAGAGTAATCTCACCCAGAGAATCCGCCTGTCACCCTGGTACAATGCAATGGAAAGTTACACCATTGTAACTCAACTGGATCTCGTGGATCTTCATGCGGTGGAGTGTTTTGATGTAGAGGATGTTAACGCTGCTTCCATCGTCCATGAGAGTTTTAGAGAACTCATGCCCATCAGTAAGAGGATTGACGACCAATGGGTATTTTCCCCGACGATGTGTTTTCCTTGGGTAATCTGAGCGATCAAAGGTGATGGTTACATCCGACCAATCCAAAAATTGTGGAACAGCCAGAACAGTGGCATTGAGCTCACGGAGAACCGCCTTCTTGGACTTACCCGGTTGAAATCCAAGGAAGCAGACGTATGCGTCTTTCTTAGTCGGAAAATCCTTCTTTCCATATGACTTGGGTTGTGTGGCATCCACTTCTTCCATGTCGGGATCTTCCTTGGGCTCCTTGCCTTTCTCGAAATTTTCTTTCCTTTTCGTCGCTTGGCCTTGTAGCCAGCGGATTCGTATTTTTTGATGTCGTCATTAAAACGACACTCGGCATTTGTGTGGGTAGATCCTCCGTTACTATCCAAGTGGTCGACACAGGGATTGTTGGCAATGTCGACCCAGGTATAGGTTCTTCCGAGTTGTTGTTCTACTCTGCCCTGGATTCAGGAAGTTCCACACCCTCGACCGCGGCCGCCTCTGCGCCCTACTTGTCCTCCAGATCCGAATGTTGCGTTCACAGCTACGTTGCCCGGAGCCGTTTTATCTTCCGAGGTGTTCTTGCACTTCTGAGCTTGTTGTTTTGGCTATTTGGCCGCATTGGGATTGGCCAGAATATTTAGCAGCCCTTCTAAATCATCATCGACATCAACATATTTGCTTGCCGTCTCTATCATTTCTCCCAAATCTGTGACATGGTCAATCTTCAATCTTTGACGCAGAAGTCTGATTGGTAGTCCTGCAATTAAAGCTTCAATCGCAGTTTTCTCGTGTTAATCCAGCGTCTGAGGTAATCCTGGCAAGTTTCTCCGGGTCTCTGGGTGCAACGCTGCAAATCTCCTACTGTGCAGGGCCTCCTATATGTTCCCTCGAAGTTTGAAAAGAACGCACTTTGCATATCATACCAGTTATGAATTAAGTTCTCTAGCAGTTCATAGAGCCATGATCGAGCCGTCTTCCTCAGCATAAGCGGGAGATATTGGACTACGACCAGTCTGTTTCCTCCTTTGGCGATGCAGCAGGCCTAGAAAAAGTCCTGGAGCCAGGTATCTGGCCGAGCCGCACCGTCGTAGGGCTGGATGTATTTGGCAATACCGAAGTCAACCGGAAATTTCGTATGACGTATGCGTGGGCCAAAGCACTTGGGTCCCACGTACACATCTTCTTCCTCATACCGCCGCGCTTCTATGTTTGACTTGGCGAGCATCATTTGGCGAGAGAGATCTGCGCCTTGGAGGCTCGTGGCTTCTGCGCAGCGGAGTTGGATTTCTGCTTATCCTCTCACCATTGCCGCCTCTGCCCCTGTGGTATAATAGTTACATTCATGCTATAATAGTATTAACAAGGAAACAGTAATACTTGTGTGATTTGTAAACTTAATTTGAAGTCCCTAGTATAGCCTCTATACATCACTAGCTTGTTGGTTGATAAATGATTGTGGTTTCCCTATCATGAACATTGAGATGTTATCAACAACAAGATCATATCGTTAGGAGAATGATATGATGGACATACTCCTATAGATAAGCGTAGCATAAAGATCAAGTCATTTCAATAGTTCAATTGCTATATGCTTTCTGATACATAGTAACCTAATTCCTTCGACCATGAGATCATGCATATCACCTTTACCGGATGGATGCTTTGATGACATCAAACACCACACCGTAACTGGGTGGCTATAAAGGTGGCATTGAGTGTTCGGAAAGTATTGGTTGAGACACATGGATCAAGAGTGGGATTTGTCCATCCATATGACGGATAGATATACTCTGGGCCCTCTCGGTGAAATGTCATCCAATTAGCTTGCAAGCATGTGACTGGCTCACAAGGGATCACATATCACGGGAACAAGAAAAGAGTACTTATCGGTAACGAGGTTGAACTAGGTATGCAGAGATACCGACGATCATAACCTCGGATAAGTAAACTATCGTGAGACAAAGGGAAATTGGTATCGTATGTAAGTGGTTCATTCGATCGCAAAGTAATCGTAGAAATATGTGGGAGCCATATGAATTTCCAGATTCCTCTATTGGTTATTGTTCGGAGAAGTGTCTCGATCATGTCCACATAATTCACGAACCGTAGGGAGACACACTTAAGGATTCGACGTTGTTTGAGTAGTTATGGTATAATGAGAAAGAGACCGAATGTTGTTCGGAGTCTCGGATGGGATCCGGAATATCACGAGGAGATCTGGAATGGTCCGGAGAATAAGATTCATATAAGGAAAGTCCCGTTTCGGAGTTGGGGAATGATTCCGGTGTTTTCATCGGGAATGTTCTAGAAGGTTCCGGAATGTCCGGCACTCCGGAGGGGAAGGGGTACATGAATGTGTCATTGCAAGTTGGAATGATTGCATCATGTACTAAGTGTCATCGCTGTTCCAAATAAAGGATTAATTCAAATCCTAGTTTGAAAAGTCAAATAGCTAAATTGAAAAGTCAAACGGCTAAATTTGGAAAGAGGAAAAGAGGAGGAAGTGGGAAACCGAGTTGGGGAGGGAATCCCTCCTCCAACCGGCGGCGCCCCCTCCAAGCCGAGTTGGGGAGGGACTCCCCTCCCTCCCCTTGGCCGCCGGCCCCTCCACCTATATAAGGAGGGGCAGGGCTCCCTCCTAGCACACACAAGTGCCTCTCCTCCAAACCCTAGCTTGGAGCCTACCACCATAGCCGCCGCCGCCCCCTAGGGTTTTGCCCTAGCCGCCGACTTGGGGGTCCCCGGAACCCTAGCCGCCGGCTCTAGCACCTCCTCCTTGGTGTGTCTAAAACCTAGATCACCGAGGAGCTCTCTCATACTCCACCATACTCGCTCTGGCTTAAGGCGAAGCCCTGCGAGATCTCCCCTCTACTTCCGGTACCACGCCGTTCTGCTGCCGGAATCACGAGGAGAGTGCTACAACCTCCGCTGCCTGCTGGAACAAGGGAGAGGAAGGTCTTCGTCGAGTACCGAACGTGTGACCGACTGCGGGAGCGCTGCCGGAACGCAGCGCCGGAAGGATCGTCTACGCGATCTTGAGATCGGGAAGAGTACGACTACATCACCCACGAGAATCCGCTCTCGTTAAACACTTTGGAATCTTCGAGGGTAAGTTATTCCATCGACTCGTTGCTACAATCTAGTAGATAGATCTTGGCTTGTTTGTTTGTATGCGATAGAAATTTTTTGTTTTCCATGCTACGAAACCCTACAGTGGTATCAGAGCCGTGTCTATATGTAGATCTGTTGCACGAGTAGAACACAATGGTCATTGTGGGCGTTGATGCTTTTATTGTCGATTGCTTCTTGTGTACTTTGCATCTTGCGGTATGTTGGGATGAAGCGGCCCGGGCTAACCTTACATGACATCGTTCATGAGACTTGCTCCACGCTTGACATGCAACTTGTATTGCATAAGTGGCTTTGCGGGTGCCTGTTTCTCCTAGCATAGTTAAGATCCAATTTACAACGGGTGATTAACAATACTAGTATCAATGTTGTGGTTCATGTTCGTAAGTTAGAACGACACTTATTGAAAGCCCCAAACCACGTAAAACATGCAAAGAAAAGTAGAGGCGTCTAACTTTGTTTTGCAGGGGTGTGCAGTGATGTGATATGGCCAAGATTGTGATTATATTTGATGTATGCAATGTTCCTTATTGTAAGTTGGCAACCGGCAGGAGCCATATGGTTGTCTTTAATTTATGTTAAGACCCGCGTGTCTATTCAAAGTAGTTGTAATAGTTGAAGCCGGTGGACGACAACCATGGAGAAGCGTCATTGACCTTGATGCAATGCCGGTGATGATGGAGATCATGTTCGTGCTTGAAGATGGAGATCGGAAGCACAAAGAAGAAAGGCCATATCATATCACATATTATGAATTGCATGTGATGTTAATCCTTTATGCATCTTGTATTTCTTAGTAGATGACGGTAGCATTATAAGATGATCCCTCATGCACATGAATTTCAAGTCATAAAGTGTTCACCCCTAGTTAGCATTGTTGCTAAAGCTTGTTGTTTCGAAGCACCACGTGATGATCGGGTGTGTTAGATTCTGCAAGTGTATACAACGTGAGCAAGCCAGATTTGCTCATGCGGAAACTAAGGTTTGATATTGACGAGCCTAGCATGTACAGACATGGTCTCGGAACACGGATCACCGAAAGGTAAAGCATGAATCATATAGTAGATATGATGAACATGACGATTGTTCGCCATTGAAACTATATCAACTCTCGTGATGATCGGTGTTGATGTAGTGGATTTGGTTCGTGTGATCACTAAAACAATGTGAGGGATGTTGTTTTGAGTGGGAGTTCACCTAGATTAACTTTATTATTAATTTGAACTCAATTTGTCATAAACTTAGTCTAAACTATTGCAAATATGTTGTAGATCAATGGCAGCCCCTACCATCAATTTTAATGCGTTCCTAGAGAAAGAAAAGTTGAAAAACAATGGAAGCAACTTCGTGGATTGGTTATGCAATTTGAGGATTGTCCTCACAGCTGGTAATTTGACCTATGTGCTGGATGCACCGCTGGGTGACCCACCTGTAGCTGATGCTTCCGATGAAGTAAAGAATGTTTACCTCGCTCGAAAGAATCAGTACTCCATAGTTCAGTGTGCTATCTTGTATGGTTTGGAATCGGAGCTTCAGAAAAGGTTTGAGAATTCAGACCCATATGATATTGTCGAGGATCTCAAATTGATTTTTGAGACTCATGCGGCAATTGAAAGTTATGAGGCTTCTGAAAAGTTCTTTAACTGCAAGATGGAAGAGGGCAGCTCCGTCAGTGAGCATGTGCTTAAGATGTCTGGGCACGCAAACAAACTTCAAAGCTTGGGTATAGTGATTCCTAATGCTTTGGGGATTTACCGTGTCCTCCAATCACTACCACCAAGTTACAAGAACTTTGTGATGAACTACAACATGCAGAACATGAACAAGCAGTTGCCAGAACTGTTTGCTATGTTAAAGTCTGCAGAAGTGGAGATCAAGAAAGAGCACCAAGTGTTGTTGGTCAATAAGACCACCAAATTCAAGAAAGGCAAGTCTAAGCAGAAGGGACACTTCAAGAAGGGTGGTAAGAAAGTTACCACGCCGACGAAGAAGACCAAGGCTGGACCCAAGCCTGATACTGAGTGCTTTTACTGCAAGGGAGAAGGTCACTGGAAGCGGAATTGCCCAAAGTACTTGGCGGATTTGAAGAATGGCAACATCAAGAAGAAAGGTATATCTGATATACATGTTATTGATGTGTATCTCACTAGTACTCGTAGTAGTGCCTGGGTATTTGATACTGGTTCGGTTGCTCATATTTGTAACTCGAAACAGGTGCTGCAGAATAAACGGAAGCTAGCGAAGAACGAGGTGACGATGCGCGTGGGAAACGGATCAAAGGTTGATGTGATCGCGGTCGGCATGCTACCCCTTCATCTACCATCGGGATTAGTTTTATACTTAAATAACTGTTATTTCGTGCCTGCGTTGAGCATGAACATTATATCGGGATCTTGTTTATTGCGAGACGGTTACTTCTTTAAGTCCGAGAATAATGGTTGTTCGATTTATATGAGTAATATGTTTTATGCACATGCACCTTTGATAGATGGTCTATTCTTATTGAATCTCGATAGTGGAAATACACATATTAATAACATTGAGGCTAAACGGTTGAAATCAAGCGATAACTCGACCTATATGTGGCACTGTCGTCTTGGTCACATTGGAGTGAAGCGTATGAAGAAACTCCATTCCGATGGACTTCTTGAATCACTTGATTTCGAATCACTTGAAAGATGCGAAGCATGTATGATGGGTAAAATGACTAAGACTCCATTTTCTGGTATAATGGAGCGAGCTACGGACTTATTGGAAATCATACATACCGATGTGTGTGGTCCAATGAGTGTAGCGTCGCGCGGTGGTTATCGTTATGTTCTTACCTTCACGGATAACTTGAGTAGATATGGATATATCTATTTCATGAAACATAAGTCCGAAACTTTCGAGAAGTTTAAGGAGTTTCAAAGTGAGGTAGAGAATCAACGTAACAAGAAGATTAAATTTCTACGTTCTGATCGTGGAGGTGAATATCTAAGTTACGAGTTTGGCGAGCATTTGAAGAAATGCGGAATACTTTCACAGTTGACACCGCCGGGAACACCACAGCGTAATGGTGTGTTCGAACGTCGTAATCGAACTCTCTTAGATATGGTTCATTCTATGATGTCACTTACAGATTTACCGCTATCATTTTGGGGTTATGCATTAGAAACAGCCGCATTCACTTTAAATAGGGCACCATCTAAATCCGTTGAAACGACACCGTATGAATTATGGTTTGGGAAGAAACCTAGATTGTCGTTCCTTAAAGTTTGGGGATGCGAAGCCTATGTAAAGAAGTTACAGCCGGACAAGCTTGAACCCAAAGCGGAAAAATGCGTCTTCATATGATACCCAAAGGAAACTATTGGGTATACCTTCTATCACAGATCCGAAGGCAAAATCTTCGTTGCTAAGAATGGATCCTTTCTAGAGAAGGAATTTCTCTCGAAAGAAGTGACTGGAAGGAAAGTAGAACTCGACGAGGTTGTCGAACCTTCTCTCGAAATTGCGAGTAGCGCAGCACCGGAAGAAGTTCCTGTGGTGCCAGCACCAATTAGAGAGGAAGCTAATGATGACGATCATGAAACTTCGGTTGAAGTTGCTACAGAGCCTCGGAGGTCAACGAGAACTCGTACCACTCCAGATTGGTATGATCCCGTTATGAGTGTCATGTTGGTGGACAACACCGATGACCCTGAGACATATGAGGAAGCGATGATGAGCCCAGATTCCAATAAATGGCAAGAAGCCATGAAATCCGAGATTGGATCCATGTACGAAAACCAAGTATGGACTTTGGTGGACTTACCGGATGGCCGGAAGGCTGTCGAGAACAAATGGATCTTCAAGAAGAAAACAGATGCTGATGGTAATGTTACTGTCTATAAAGCTCGACTTGTCGCAAAAGGGTTTCGACAAATTCAAGGAGTTGACTACGATGAGACTTTCTCACCAGTAGCGAAGCTAAAGTCTGTGAGGATTATGTTAGCAATCGCTGCATATTATGATTATGAGATATGGCAGATGGATGTCAAAACAGCATTCCTCAATGGAGACATTGATGAAGAGTTGTATATGATGCAACCCAAAGGTTTTGTCGATCCTAAAGATGCTAACAAGGTATGCAAACTTCAACGGTCCATATATGGATTGAAGCAAGCATCCCGAAGTTGGAATCAACGTTTTGATAAGGTGATCAAAAGTTTTGGTTTTATACAAACTTATGGAGAAGCTTGTATTTACAAGAAAGTGAGTGGGAGCTCTGTAGCATTCTTAATACTATATGTGGATGACATATTGTTGATTGGGAATGATGTAGACCTTCTTAATAGTGTCAAGGAATATTTGAATAATAGTTTTTCAATGAAGGATCTTAGCGAAGTAGCTTACATATTAGGCATAAAGATTTATAGAGATAGATCGAAACGCCAAATATCATTGTCACAGAGTACATATTTGGACAAAGTTCTAAAGAGATTTGGAATGGAAGATAGCAAGAAAGGGTTCTTGCCCATGTTGCCCAATACAACCTTGAGTAAAACTCAAAGTCCGACATCGGCAGAAGATAGAGAAAGGATGAGTAAGACTCCATATGCCTCAGCCATAGGATCTCTAATGTATGCCATGCTATGTACTAGACCTGACATTGCATATGTTGTTAGTTTGACTAGCAGATATCAAAGTGATCCAGGAGTGGATCATTGGACAGCGGTCAAAAACATCCTTAAGTACTTGAGAAGAACTAAGGATATGGTTCTTTCTTATGGAGGTGATGAACAACTCGTTGTTAATGGTTACACCGATGCTAGTTGGAACACCGATCCGGATGATTCTAAATCACAATCTGGATACGTATTTATTTTGAATGGTGCAGCAGTTAGCTGGAGGAGTGCAAAGCAAAGCGTTGTGGCGAGATCTTCAACTGAATCGGAATACATGGCTGCTTCGGAGGCTTCACAAGAAGCGATATGGATGAAAGAGTTCATTACAGAGCTGGGTGTGGTTCCTAGTGCGCTGGACCCAATGTCTATCTACTGTGATAACATGGGCGCCATAGCCAATGCGCAAGAACCAAGGTCACACAAGAAGCTGAAGCACATCAAGCTACGTTTTCACACTATTCGAGAACATATCCAAGATGGGGATATAAAGATTTGCAAAGTACACACATATCTGAATGTGGTGGATCCGTTGACTAAACCTCTCCCGAGGGCAAAACATGACCAGCACCAAACTGCCATGGGTGTTCGGTATATTACCATGTAATCTAGATTAGATGACTCTAGTGCAAGTGGGAGACTGTTGGAGATATGCCCTAGAGGCAATAATAAATATAGTTATTATCATATCTTTGTGTTTTGATAAATATTTACATTCATGCTATAATAGTATTAACAAGGAAACAGTAATACTTGTGTGATTTGTAAACTTAATTTGAAGTCCCTAGTATAGCCTCTATACATCACTAGCTTGTTGGTTGATAAATGATTGTGGTTTCCCTATCATGAACATTGAGATGTTATCAACAACAAGATCATATCGTTAGGAGAATGATATGATGGACATACTCCTATAGATAAGCGTAGCATAAAGATCAAGTCATTTCAATAGTTCAATTGCTATATGCTTTCTGATACATAGTAACCTAATTCCTTCGACCATGAGATCATGCATATCACCTTTACCGGATGGATGCTTTGATGACATCAAACACCACACCGTAACTGGGTGGCTATAAAGGTGGCATTGAGTGTTCGGAAAGTATTGGTTGAGACACATGGATCAAGAGTGGGATTTGTCCATCCATATGACGGATAGATATACTCTGGGCCCTCTCGGTGAAATGTCATCCAATTAGCTTGCAAGCATGTGACTGGCTCACAAGGGATCACATATCACGGGAACGAGAAAAGAGTACTTATCGGTAACGAGGTTGAACTAGGTATGCAGAGATACCGACGATCATAACCTCGGATAAGTAAACTATCGTGAGACAAAGGGAAATTGGTATCGTATGTAAGTGGTTCATTCGATCGCAAAGTAATCGTAGAAATATGTGGGATCCATATGAATTTCCAGATTCCTCTATTGGTTATTGTTCGGAGAAGTGTCTCGATCATGTCCACATAATTCACGAACCGTAGGGAGACACACTTAAGGATTCGACGTTGTTTGAGTAGTTATGGTATAATGAGAAAGAGACCGAATGTTGTTCGGAGTCTCGGATGGGATCCGGAATATCACGAGGAGATCTGGAATGGTCCGGAGAATAAGATTCATATAAGGAAAGTCCCGTTTCGGAGTTGGGGAATGATTCCGGTGTTTTCATCGGGAATGTTCTAGAAGGTTCCGGAATGTCCGGCACTCCGGAGGGGAAGGGGTACATGAATGTGTCATTGCAAGTTGGAATGATTGCATCATGTACTAAGTTTCATCGCTGTTCCAAATAAAGGATTAATTCAAATCCTAGTTTGAAAAGTCAAATAGCTAAATTGAAAAGTCAAACGGCTAAATTTGGAAAGAGGAAAAGAGTAGGAAGTGGGAAACCGAGTTGGGGAGGGAATCCCTCCTCCAACCGGCGGCGCCCCCTCCAAGCCGAGTTGGGGAGGGACTCCCCTCCCTCCCCTTGGCCGCCGGCCCCTCTACCTATATAAGGAGGGGCAGGGCTCCCTCCTAGCACACACAAGTACCTCTCCTCCAAACCCTAGCTTGGCGCCTACCACCATAGCCGCCGCCGCCCCCTAGGGTTTTGCCCTAGCCGCCGACTTGGGGGTCCCCGGAACCCTAGCCGCCGGCTCTAGCACCTCCTCCTTGGTGTGTCTAAAACCTAGATCGCCGAGGAGCTCTCTCATACTCCACCATACTCGCTCCGGCTTAAGGCGAAGCCCTGCGAGATCTCCCCTCTACTTCCGGTACCACGCCGTTGTGCTGCCGGAATCACGAGGAGAGTGCTACAACCTCTGCTGCCTGCTGGAACAAGGGAGAGGAAGGTCTTCGTCGAGTACCGAATGTGTGACCAACTGCGGGAGCGCTGCCGGAACGCAGCGCCGGAAGGATCGTCTACGCGATCTTGAGATCGGGAAGAGTACGACTACATCACCCACGAGAATCCGCTCTCGTTAAACACTTTGGAATCTTCGAGGGTAAGTTATTCCATCGACTCGTTGCTACAATCTAGTAGATAGATCTTGGCTTGTTTGTTTGTATGCGATAGAAATTTTTTGTTTTCCATGCTACGAAACCCTACACTTTCACTCTTTAAGTTTAGGAATAGCCTTGGAGAATGATCGTTATAAACTTTGACATGATATTTATGGATTACTGTGTTTTGGGGAAAGGAATTTAAATTCAAACTTGAGATTTGGATTTATATTTTTAACAGGATTAGGATTATGTGTGGGAATATTATTTAATCAAGAAATAATATTTAGTAACTTAAACATTAAATAATATAACATAATTGAGTGAATGAATATTTATTTCATATATTTATTCAATGAATAAGTTACAAAATATAACTTATAAAGAAACAATAATAGTAATCAGAAACTCTATACAAGATTGACAATTAAATAAATGAATATACATTTCATTTAAATCAATTCATCAATAAGTTACAAAATGAAAATTACAAAACCAATAAAGAATCTTTACAAGAGTAGAATTACATTCTTATTCATCTAGTACATTTTATTTACAAAAGAATAAAATAAATATTACAAGGGAATATTCTACAATGAAAAAGAAAACCTAATCTAAATCTTGAATCTTCAAGTCTTGTACCTGCAAAACAAATCACAAACTAAAAGAAAGAAAATAAAAGATTAGGATAAATGTTACTCTCAGTAGTGACAGTGAGGTGAACTGTTCAACTTTACATCACTGAGTAAATCTTAGGGGCAAGTTTCACCAATAGGAAAGAAATAAATCTTTCATAATCCATAATCCACAAGTCAAATAATTTTAATTAGACAAAGGGGCAAGTTTCACGAAGCAGTTAAGTGGTAAACAGATAAAAAGGTAACTTTCATTCCCTGAGCTTATCCACAAGGGTGCAGCAGGCACACAAGCAGCACACACACCTAAATGCATGGTGTGTGCTGTCAGCATAGCAACAACAGCCCACACAAACAAAACCACTCAGCACAGTCGTGGGCAAGCACCACAACATCATTTCTTGTTCATACACAGCAAGCACCAACAGCCTAGCCACAGCCAAACCAGCCAAACTAAACCACAAACCAGATCCTCTCAGAACTCACCAAGATGGTGACATAAGGAGGGGGTGGATCAGGTGGATAGCAAGGTCAAGGCGAAGCTACCAAGAGCTAGAAGGTGGATAGCAAGATCAAGGAAAAGTTCCAGGAGCTGTAAACAAGTAGAAACAGCATAAAGGGAAGGACCAGATCAAGCCAGCAAGATCAGACCACCAGATCAACAAGTTACAACCACAACAACAAACCACTGTTATGGTAAGTTATATAAAACCATCACATGATCTGTTTATCATATCAATATAATAGATTCATGTGCTGTTCTATATCACACTTCTCAGTATTCATCCAAGTGGGATAAATCCATCCTAGAAGGTTTTGAAAATTAAAGTCATAACTATAAGATAACCATACAAATATAACCATGATCTCAGACCTAAATAATTGATCCTGGTTACAAAATCCAAATCTTATATTTCAATATAGCCAAAGGTAGGATTATGAAATCTAGGCACATCTCTTAAAAGAGTAGCACCTCAGAATCCATAAATCTTATGGATCCATGCAAAACCACTAGCACACCCATTATTTTTCCAACTATGACTTAAGAACTAGCAGCTGGTATTACTACCAGAACATTTCTATCAGGGAAAATCATTAGGAAACTAGTTCTTATGCCTCAGACCAACATCATAGGAAGGGGAATTAAAAGAAGCTTTCATCTTAACTTTGCCAGTACTAATTTCAAGCACTGACAGAGTTAAGCTCAGTAATAGGATCCAACTACTTGTGTGCCATTCTATGATGGTATCACAAGGACAAGTTCCTATTAAGACAACTACAACAATTACTTAGCTTTCATAGATAAGAAAGGGGTAAGCCACTGAATATCATTTTCCTGGAATCAAATGCCAGGAATCAGCATCAAGATCATTTATACATTTACAGATCATCACTAATATGTAATGATTAAATTCAGTATGTATACCAACATACAAGATAACAATTATAGATACATTAATCAAGCACTGACAGAACTACTGTCAATACTAACATTTTGACAGTAGAAAGCTCTCAGGTTAACAACATTCACAAGTAATGCTTCCATAGAAGCACTGTCATTTGAATCATATCAAATTACCATATAATAAGTCTGATAAGCCACTAGCATCACCAAAGTCAACTATAAGCAATAATCCACAGCAAACAGACATTCATCATGCTCAAGGATTATCACCACTAGATCCAAATCATCATATATAAGATCAACAGGGGGATATGAACCCTAATCAGAACAAGAACCCTAATCAGAACATAGGCACTAGGCAGGGGTAGCCACTAGATACACAGAGAGATTCATGGTGATAGGATGAACTAGGATCCATAGAAGTGCAACTTACCCGGGATCCACAGAGGCGCAACTTACCCAGGGGGCACTGCAACCCGCACCAGCCACGGCGGCAGCCACAGCAGCGCACGAGCACCGCACATCACCATGGAAGGATCAGCGGCGGCGGTAGCAGCACCATTCCCAAACCCTAGGGTTCGGGAAGGGGGCTAGCCTGGCCATTGAAAGGGCCCAGGATCAAATCGGACTGGACCAGATGGACGAGCATGGTCGACAACCTCGCCCTGCACCATGGTAGCGGCTAGGGAGGACCACGGCGGCGAGCAGCGCATGGCGGCGGCGCCATCGACCACGGGGTCGAAGAGGAGAAGAAGAAAGGTCGAGAGAGAGAGAGATAGAGTGAGTGGGCCGATAGGGCCAGTACCCTTTCGGGATCCCTTTTGATCATAGCCACTTGGGCCAGAATGGCCCAATAAGCCCAATAAGGCCAGCCCAATCATCCAAGGAAAATTTTAATAATTAAGAAAAGACCAAAATGCTCCTAAATTTAAATAAATTCTAGAAAATCAAATAAAAATCCAAAAATTATAAATAAAATATTTTTGGATTCACAATAATTCAATCTATCTAAATAAATTAAGAAATAAAATTTTAGGCATATGACTTTTATCAAGAATTTTATAATATATATATTCCTTATGGAATTTTATAAAATTAATGATTGATGATAAAAATAAATAAAAATCACTTTTATTATATGTTGATATTGTAGTATTTTAGAAAAATACTAAATAAATATTTAATATCATTATTGTATTTAAATGATAATTATTAAAGGAATTATTAAATAAATAAAATTCAAATAAAATAAAAGAATACAATATTCAACAAATATTAAAAAAATTAACATTATAATTCTTTATTACTACAAAGAATTCTTGTAATTTAAATAATGGGGGAGAACATACAAAAATAAATAATGCATTACATTACTTTGCATAATCATTTTGCTTCTTTCAATATTGTCCTTACCGGGCAATAATGATGTTTTGTAGACATAGAAGCTCAAGGTCCAGTGCAAGCATCCGACTTCACTACCTTGCAATCACAAGGCAAGTTTGTCACTTGCTCATGTCCTTTGAAGAGTCTTTATCAAGTATTTCCAAATTGTGTGTTATCATCTATATTCCAGAAAAATAAAATATTATTTTCTCAAAATAAATAAATCTTAGATATCGTCCTAAGTGATGATATGCTGGAGCAATAGAAATTAGGTTTCTATTTGTAGTAATGATGAACAATTAGGGATTAATAACCCATGACATCAGTGATTCTAGCGCTGTATATTACGCGTTAACCATGAGATTTGGAATGGGACGGAGAAGTCAGCTGTATCCTTTTCCTCTCGTATGGAGGCAAGACGACCTTAACGAGATGTTGTGATTCCTTGTGCGGATCCAACATATGGGTGGGACCCTTATGCCCCACACTTTTGGTGTCTAGATTATCTATGAATGGTGTTTAGGGATATAGTCCATTTAAATGGTACTCGTCCGGGCATCACCAGGTCATAGAGTCTTCGGGAACTCATCAGGGTTTTAGCCTGCCCGAAAGGGGGATTAATGGAGGTAAGCCGGCCTCGAAGGATCGTGCAGACATATGAGGTCGCGGAAAGGGCAGTGATTGGCTTGGACCAACTACTGGGCCCCACATCATGGAATTGTGGACGGGAAAGTACGCCCCGTTGTGCAACAAGGAAGTTGATCTCTCATGGGTAAAGTAACGCACCTCTGCAGAGTGTAAGAACTGTAACTTGTTACTCCCTGTTCCGGGAAGGATCTACGAACGTGGCAGGAAAGGAACTCCATGAAAGTTCTGGTCAACCTGTGAAGGCTGATGGTCATAGATTTTCATAATAAAATCAATCTTTAAAGAAATATTTACAAAAACTACATAGTGCCAAGGACTGATAGTCCGAGGTGGTAGATAGAGCATCAAACTTCCCACCTTGCATATAATCAACTTGCTGGGTAACGCTGTTACTCATCCTTTCCTTTGAATCCTTGCTTAGACTCTGACAATTCCGAAGATACTCCAATGTATGCAACTGAGATCCAACAGGAGGTCTTCTATGAAGAGCCCAACTTGTATGGAGCCATAGAAGGGGAGGACTACGATATCGTCTAAGGAGGAGAGTTCCAAGAGTCCGAATAATTACTATAGTTCTAGGAGCCACTTGAGCCGAGCAACATGAACAATATATAGCAATAAGTTGTTGAGCTCAATTTGGAGTTTAAGTTTTCACTTTGAAACTTCCGCTGAAACACTTATATTTTGGTTTGTAAGTTGAATCTCTTGGAAGTCTTGAACTTCTGGTATTGTAATAATAATAATGTGTGTATGTTTGTAATATGGACCCGCAATGTTTATGTTGTACCACTCTGAGGGATGTCATATTTACGGAATGGTGTTCTATGGATGTCATGTCAACGACTATAGTGTACTACACATGCAGTGGTATGCTAGGTCACCGCACGTTTTCTTCGATTGCGTCGAGAACTGAATCACCGCCTGCTCCAGCATCGACAGAGTCAGATCCATAGCTTATGTGGTACATGAAACAGTGCTTCTTCTTGTTCATGTTCTTGAGGTAGTGGTACAGCTGGGTTTCCACCTCCTCCATCTCAATGCTTTCCTTGATATTTGTGATTGCTTCGTAATCGATGTAGGGGCATCTCGTCATCTTCTTTATCTTGCTCCTCAAGAGTGATTTTTCTGCTGCGACATCGGCAGGGCCGGATCCATAGAGGATATATTCCTTGTCCGTGTATCCTATCTCGTCAGGGAGATCAAATCCGGATTTTTCCTCCACCGCTTCTTCCACTACAGGAGTAGGCTGGGTGGGTTCGATTTTCTCCGGGATCTTGAACTCTTCCGCCTCTACGGACAGAGTAGATCAGGATTTTTCCTCTGCCATGGTCATCACCTCAAGGGTGGGTTGGGCGGGTTTAGCGAATGTCATGGTGGTGGCACGGCAGATGCCATGGGTAGGCTAAAGTATGGGGCCAATGGATGCTAGAGGGATCCGGGGAGGGAAGATGTAGTTATCTCTACACTCAAACAGCTAACATGCAGATCTTTATTTCTCTTCTTTGGGACTACAAGTGCTCCTCGAGATGTTTGCAGGAAGAAGAGACCTACTACATGAGCCTTACAGCGTAGAATGAATCGATCCCCTCTCAGGAACCTGCTTCTCCCTTATAAAGGGGGTGCCTTGGTTCCTTCTAGGGCTGACGTGGCAAGCATATTCGAGGAATATGCTTGTCCCAATATGGTAACTCGGCGGCTCTCTTTCCGTGTCCCCCTTCTAACGACGACAATGTTCCAGAGAACCCCACCTGCGTGCCTCGGGCTTCATGACTGTCACCTCCGTGACCTCCTTCTGCCCTTCTGTTGCTCTGCTCCTTGTCCTTTGTGCTTGGCTCTGTTCAGATTCTTCCTAGCCTGTAACTTGGGTTTGACTATAGGCACCTCCTTCTCCTGCAAGCTTCATGTTATTCGGCCTTGTCTCGCATAACTCGGCTCGGCCTTCACCTGCATTCAAGTTATTCAGACTTACTCGGCCGACTTAACTCGTATGTCGGCCGGATAAGGTATTCCTCATTTTGTAGGTGTCATCGTCGTGCTTATCTCGGCCGACTTTTACATGACTCGGCCGATATAAACAGTAACTCGGCATATGACAAGGGAGACTCCTCTTGTCTTCCCATGTCTTGACCCTATCCGGGGTCACCACCCCAACATTAGTCCCCGAAGCTGGTGTGGTCCTGCCCGTAACCTCGGCCGGGCCACATCAGTTTCCCAACATTCATTTCTCCTTACTTCCGAGTTACTTTTTTCTGTTCGAGGTATCTGCGCAGCTTCTCAAGCACACCTCATCCTACGTGTACCACTCATCATTATTCCTCTAGTTTTATGTTCCTCTACAGTGTCCACTAACAAGCTACAGTGATTACTGCGCCCGTCGCGTCGGCGCTGTGATGTCTCGTGTACCGCATCAGTCAGGGGGCCTGATCTTCTCCTGCGGCGTGTGGTCTTCGGTGTGGCTCCACTCAGCCGCGAGCGGTTCCGCCGTACACGTGATTTACACGGCAGCGCTCGCACGCACGATCCCACTACCGCCAGGGCTGCGCGGTTATAAGGAGGGGTGTGGGGCCAGGGCTCCACTCAGCCTTCGCTCACCGTTCCTCTTCTTCCTCCTCGCGCCCGTGCGTCTGTTCGTGCGCCTGTGGTTGCGCCATTGTCGATCTCCTTGACGGCGATGCCACGGTCCTTCCGCTCCGATGACCTCATCGCCGTGCGCTTGCTCTGGCGCCACCGCCGGTGAGTTTTTCTACGGTCCTGTCGCTAGGCTCCTTCCCTAGGCGCATCTTCTATTTTTCTAGATTTCCTGCGGCGGTTCTTTTCCGTTCCTCCGTCGTGCTTGCTTAGAACCACGATGGGGCCCTGCGCTTCCAGGCCTTCCTCCGCCGCTAGTTTCTCCTCCGTCGATTCCTCCGGCGAGCTCATGACTAGTTCTGTTAGCGGAGCGCTCGTCGAAGACGATGACGTAGCGTCTGGTCCAGAGCAGGGCTCTTGGCAGGGCTCCTCCGTCACTCGTCGTGAGATTGAGTGGCTAATTAGGACACGTTGGATTCCTGCCGAGGTAAGCTGTCGTTTGCCCTGTAGCGAATCCTCTCCCGTACTCAACGAACGCGAGTACGTTGTTTTCATGTCCCACTTTGCTCGTGGGTTCGGTCATCCCCTTAGCGATTTCGCTAGGGAATTTCTTGATTACTTCGGCCTCCAGCCGCATCACCTTCCGGCTAACGCTATCGCCTCCCTGTTTGCCTATATCTCGGCCTCTGAGGGGTACTTCGGCCTCTGGCCCTCTGTGTCCGTTTTGTCTAAATTCTTCCAAATCCGATCTAGTGTCGTTCCGGACAAATCTCTTCAACCCTCTGAGAAATCCCTTACACGGTGTGGAGCTGCGTCCATTACACCTCGAAGGAAATCCGAGTTCCCTCGTGTTGCTGGCCTCGAGTCTTGCAAGAAGTGGCATAGATCGTTTTTCTATGTCAAAACACTGGAAAAGAAGACAAGATTCGGCTCTCTGCCTTTTCTATTGGCCCCCCTTCCAAGAAGAACTGGAACTACAACCCAGGAAGAGCCATGCTTTGGCCGAGGCATTCGAGATTCGGCTAAAGGAGTTGATCCGTGCCGGGCTCCGTGGTGAGGATCTGATGACCATGTTCGTCAGCAGCCGAATCTGCCCTTTCCAGCTTCGCTCGCACAAGCTCTGTTACATGAGTGGTCCTCTCGATCCCAACCGAGTTTTGACGGTTGAGCTCGACGACTATCTTATTTATAAGTGTGTCCGAGCTATCTTTAAGACTGATATGCCGGAGGACTGGACATGGGGGCTGAGGCCTTTCACCCGCGGGAATCCCCCTCCCGAGGTAAATTTACGCATTTGTGTTTGTTTACTAATTGCGTTTGTGACTTCTTTTGCTAACTCCACTTTGTTTCTTTTCTGGCAGAGGTTTGCGGAGCAAAGGATCGAGGATGCCGAGGTTCTGGACCTTCCGTGGACCGCAGATCGGAACACCCCGGACAGCGGGGAACCTGACTTGGAGGAGTTTGTTCCTAAGTCGGACGTCGCTCCGGCTCGCGCCCGTGGCAAGACCTCGGCCCACGGGGAGGAAGGTGACTCGGACGATGTCCAAATTCTTGAGGTAGTCGCCGCGATTCCTATCTCTTATGCATTTCCGGCTTCTACTTTCCCAGCTAATCAGGCCGGTCAGGTGCACGACGCCGAGCCTCTTGCCTCTCAAGCTCCTGCTACCTCGAGGAAGTGCACTGCTCCGGCAGGTCCCTCCGAAGCTGCTCCCAAGAAACGAACGAAGAAATCAGCCCAGCACCTTCCGAAGCGTAAAACCATGCTCGGAGTTACTGGGTGATTTTATTTTCATCTGTACTTCTTGTTTCTCTCTTTCTGTCTTTTGATTCGACTTTTTGTGCTTTTGCAGAGCTCCTCTCTCTGCCAAGCCAAGCGGTCCGAGTATGACGAGTCATACAACTCGGCTGCCTTCTCCTCCGCCTCCTAAAGATATTCGGGTTCCTAGTCCCTCTTGCGTTGACTCTCCTCCTGCGTCGACGCAGACATCACCTCGGCGAGATGTACCCGCAGCTCCCATTGCTGACGCCGACATAACTCCGCCAGTAGATCATCCTATTGAACCTGTCGCCCCTGTTATGACCACCAAAGTTTCCCCCGAAATTCCTTTGACCCCCACAATTCCAACTGCAATTCCAATTCCAACCGAGGATATCACCATCTCGGCCCCCTTGGAAACCATAGTTCCTCCTGCCTCCAAGGATGCCACTCCTAGTGCCGGGGTTGCCACCCTGCCGACACCTCTTCTAAGGCTAAGAAGGTTGTTGTCACCAAACCTTCAGCATCTCAGAAGGGGCCGGGTAGCTCTTCTCAACCCAACATAGCTGATGCATTCCGTAAGGGGGCTTCCTCCGCTAAGCCTGTTGTCACCCCGGCCGCTGATACTCAGCTTACTCTCCATAAGAGTCCCGCGGCGGCGGTGGTTACCCAACGGGTCCGAGGTAAAGTGCTGACCCGTACTGAGAGTGGGAACAGCCTTGGTTCTTTGGTGGAATACGCCAGCAATTGGAACGCTGCCGATCAGCTTGAGGGCAATCCGAGTAATCAACCATTTCAGCTCTCCGATATCAGCAGTCGCCTGCATATGGCTGCTAAGATTGTTCTTGAAAGTGATAAGATGAACAAGGTAAGTGCTTCTGTTGATATCTGGTCTGTTATTCGAATGATAGTATACCTAACCTAGTCCCTGAAGCTTGCAACCGAATAACTTGTTGTTCGTTTGGAAGCTTTGAGATCCGAGTTAAATTTTGCTTGATTCGGATTTTGTCTTAGCTTTGAATATCCAGCCACCTAGATCCGAGTTAAGTTTTGCTTGATTCGGATTTTGTCTTAGCTTTGAATATCCAGCCACCTAGATCCGAGTTAAGCTTTGCTTGATTTGGATCTATCTTAGCTTTGAATATCTAGCCACCTAGATCTGAATTAAGCTTTGCTTGATTCGGATTTTGTCTTAGCTTTGAATATCCAGCCACCTAGATCTGAGTTAAGCTTTGCTTGATTTGGATCTATCTTAGCTTTGAATATATAGCCACCTAGATCCGAATTAAGTTTTGCTTGATTCGGGTCTGTCTTTGCTTTGAATATCTAGCCACCTAGATCCGAATTAAGTTTTGCTTGATTCGGGTCTGTCTTAGCTTTGAATATCTAGCCACCTAGATCCGAATTAAGTTTTTCTTGATTCAGATTTTGTCTTAGCTTTGAATATCCAGCTGTGTAATTCATTTTGGTACTTAGGTTGCCCATGATCGGCAGACAGCCGAATTCCAAAGGTTGCTCTTTGCACACAAGAAATTGGAAGAGAAATATGAGAAAGTTCTCCCCGTGGTGAAGAAAACTGGTAACTTAAAAAAATCTATGTATTGTTCCTTAAGTTCTTAATATTGTCGACTTGATATGCTAACTCATTTTTTTGCTGGTGTGCAGGTAATATCAATAATCTTAATATCCGCCTTACCAAGAAGGTCAAATCTCTGGAAGGTTAGTTATTCTTCCCGTCGATTGATTTTTGTTCGAGACTTATCCTGGGTTCCTTATAACTTTCTGGCTTTGGTATAGCCGAGTTACAAATACTTGCAGCGTTGCATCAAGAATGCATATCCATGACTAATATGATGCTGCATTTTTTAGAACAAGCCGCCACTCATTCAACGCAGCTTAAAGAAAAGGATGATGAAATAACCCGGTTACGTGCCGAGGTTGAGTCTCTCAAGCTCTCGCGGAAATCCGAATTGGAAAAGGTTGACCAAGAGTTCTCTGAAGAGAAGAATCGACTAAGCCTGCAACTGCAGAAAGACAAGGAACTTCTCGATGTTGCCGAGCTAAAGAATCGGATGATGGGCGAGGAAATCACTCGCTTTGAGAAAAATAAGGCCGACTGGCCCCAGGATCTCCAGAAAATGCTGAGTTATACTCATCGTAAGTTTTCGACTGTGGCCGAGTTATCTTCTCCTCTTTCTTACTTTTAACTGATATATTTTCATTTCGCGTAGATCACTTTCCGGAAGCTAGACCCATGAGCTCTAAGGCAGTGATTTCTGCTCGTCAGCGCCGAGGAGTTCCCGCAGATTCGAGTCCAGAATACTCAATGGAAGACTTCTTGATTGTTGTCGGCGCTGCTATTGGACCAATGAAGATTATGGGCAGGGATCTGGTGCAAGCAGCTATTCGGGCCTACCATGTTCTTTGGCCGAATACTTTTGGAACTCCTGATATTGACGAGGTCAAATTACTTGTGGAGAGATTAATGGCATCTCAGACCCAGTTAAATCTCTGGAGGGAATCTGCTGGGAGAGCTGGTGCTGATATGGCACTTACAGCCGTTCTATCTTGGTACGAAGATGTCACGCTTGACACCTTGATGAATTTGCGCACTGTCTCTCGTTGGGTTGAGGATCCAGAATTCGTCGCTCGCCGTCAAGCTCGTGCCTTCCAACTTGTTGAGTACGCTGACGTGCACATTTGTATTGAAGGGCCGAGTTTTCTTCCCAACCCAGCGGATGATATCGAAGCCGAAGATGCCTCTGATGATGATTCGGCTGATCAGGATGAGGCAGAGGGTGACTCGGACAACTCCCGTGACTCCAATGAAAGCTCGAATGAGGATGACGACGCGCGATCATCTTCTAAAGGGACTAGGCACTCTCAAGCTCAAGCTAATGTTTCTCAGCAGCCGAGGCTTTCCCCTGAGGCTACTATTTCTTCTGTTGAAGGCGAAGTAACCTCGGCTGAGGCACTGCTTACCTCGGAGCGCCCAGTTCCTGAAAACACCCCTGCACAGAAGACCGAGGTCGTCCCGCCATCATCCGAGATAGCCATCCCCGACGCCCCTGATCATATTGCTGCCCCTTAAGGGTGCTCTAGCCCTTTTTGCTATTTAGGTTCAAAAAACATCTTAAGTTATTTTAAGTCCCCGGTATGCCGGTCGTATGATGTATGTGGAACAATTGTCCGGCTTTTGGTATAGTGCGAACCTTTTTGCCTTTCACCGTTGAGGCATGGGTGACGTTAATTATTATTACTTTGTTTAAACAAGTCCTATTGCTTTATATCTTTGCTTCGGCTATCTTTGATTTCGTAGGTTCGGATTATATTTTTCCATGTGGCAGATCTTAGTTCGGCATTTATCTTGCCTGCCCTTAATAGCATAGTTGTGTTTTTCAATTTCTATCTGAAGTACCAAGCCCGAAGCCCATAACTGGTAAAGTGATACAATATGTTGCACCCCTTATCATACTTTGGTTTGCTGGGTTTGTTATTCCTTAGAAATCTTTGTTTGTTTTCGCTTTCCTTATTCCTCTAATTATTGGGATGAGTTCATACCATATCTTGCAAATTATGATCACCAATATTGGCGAGTCACTTAGTCTGTAGCTGAGCTATGGAGCTCTTATGTGTCTGGCGACAAACAGTGGGTAATACAAGTTAGTCCTCGAGTTATCACTTGGGTTTTCGAGTTCTTGCGTGCGCTCCAAGAATTATCTTGGATCATGCGGCATTCCCCGAGTTACGCACTGTATTGCCGAAATATAATTCATGGGTTAAGGCGCAGAATACTACGGGGTAGTCCCCAAGTTATCGCTCAAAGTGCCGAAGTTTAATACGTATTGTTAGAACAAGAAACAATCACGAGGCAGTCCCCGAGTCAATGCTCAGGGTATCGAGATTGTAATGCATAATCCGAAATAAGGGATAATACGGCACAGTCCCCGAGTCACTGCTCGAGGTGCTAAAACTTAACATATAATTTAGGAATAATAAATAACACGGTACAGTCCCCGAGTCACTGTTCGAGGTGCCGAGGTTTAATACATAACTCAAAATAAGAAATAACATAGTGCAATCCCGGGTCGCTGGTCAAGGGTCCGAGGTTCAATACATGCTTGATACTCCAATTTGATGCGTCATATTACGACGTACCACATATAGCTCCTAAGTGTAGAATGGGCGAAGTAGAGCTATGTTCCACGGTCTTTTTGATTCATCGCCTGCTTTGTGTGCCTTGTTCTTTTATGGTGACTAAGCATCGATTAGGTAATATTCATCATTGTGCAATGTTTTACTCACGATGAATGGTCCTTCCCATGGGGGTGATAGTTTGTGCATGCCGGCTGTGCGCTGCACTAGCCGAAGAACCAAATCTCCTTCCTTAAAAACTCTTGGATTGACTTTTTTGCTGTGATATCGTCGAAGGTTTTGCTGATAGATAGTTGATCTTGATAATGCCAATTCCCTGGCCTCCTCTAGGAAATCAACATCGTCTGGCCGAGCTACCTCATTTACCTCGGCAGTTGTGTACTGTGTCACTCGAGGCGAATCATGCATTATGTCGGCTGGAAGCACGGCTTTTGCCCCATATACCAGGAAAAATGGGGTATATCCTATCGAACTATTTGGTGTAGTCCTGAGGCTCCATAGTATTGCTGGTAGTTCCTTGATCCAGCATCCTGCCGACCTTTGCAGAGGTTCGACAAGCCGGGGTTTTATTCCGGACAATACTAGTCCATTTGATCTTTCTACCTGCCCATTTGATGCTGGGTGAGCCACCGAGGCGACATCTAGTCTTATGTGTTTTTCTTGGCAGAATCTAGCAAAAGCCCCTTCAGCAAAGTTTGTGCCATTGTCTGTAATAACACTATGTGGATAACCATATCTTAAGATAATATCTTTGAGAAATTTTACTTCTGTTGGTCCATCACATTTTTTATTGGTTTTACTTTGATCCACTTTGTGAACTTATCCACCATGAATAAATGTGCGTCATTCCACCGCGGGCTAGCTTGAATGGACCCACCATATCCAAGCACCATACAGAAAATGGCCAAGTAATTGGTATCGTCTTTAACTCGGATGATGGCATATGTATCTTGCTGGCGTATCTCTGGCAATCATTACATTTTTCTACCAATTCTTTCGCCTCTTTCAACGCCGTCGGCCAATAAGATCCATGCTTGAATGCTTTGTCCACTAAAGCTCTGGACCAGGCGTGATGCCCGCATTCTCCCTGATGTATATCTAGGAGTATTTCCTGGCCTTCTGCCGAGTCAACACATCTTTGCAGCACGCTTGTGACGCTTCTTTTATATAGCTCATTGTTTATGATTGTATAAGCTTTTTCTCTTCTTACTGTCTGCCTAGCCAGTACCTCATTACTCGGCAAGATTGCGTCCTTAAGGAAGGAAAATATGGGTTGCGCCCATGCCGGCATGATCTTCTCTGAGATAATTTCACTATCTATTTCCATGTTTTCTGCCGACATAACAGCTTCGGATTTCTCTATATTCACTCGTGCGATGGCCGGGTTCACTTTCAGAAATTCGGAGTTGCATTCTTTGTCAATTTCCATTGGCATACTTCCTTCTCTTGATTCTGCCGAGATATGAATGGACTCGGACTCCGGTGATGGTGTTATCGATGGTTTTCTCAGGTGCTCTAGGGCGATACCCGGGGGAATTGATTGCCTAGTTGATCCGAGTGTTGACAGCGTGTGTGCAGCGTCATTTTCTGCCCGAGGTATATGATGAAACTCACATCCATCAAAGTATCCACTGATTTTTTGCACATGGAATCTATATAGGGCCATATTCACATCTAATGCGTCCCAATTGCCTGATACTTGCTGCACTACTAGATCTAAATCCCCGTAGCATAGGATCCGGCGTATACCAATCTCTTTTGCCACCTTTAACCCGTGGACGAGTGCTTCATACTCGGCTACATTGTTTGACGCGGCGAAATGTATTTGCAGCACATATTTCAGCTGATCTCTTTTCGGCTAAGTTAACACTATTCCTGCTCCCAAGCCATTTCTCACCTTGGATCCGTCAAAATGCATTGTCCAATAATTCGGATCTGGTAATGGTGGCTCATATTGTACCTCGTCCCAATCCACAAAGAAGTCGGCCACCGCCTGAGATTTGATTGCATCTCGCATATCGAATTGCGGAGCATAAGGTGATAACTCGATTGCCCATTTTGCTATTCGGCCACTTGCATCTTTGTTGCTCAATATTTCGGCTATGGGCGCTTCACAAATCACTTTTATCGGATGTTCTTCGAAGTAATGTTTAAGTTTTTTCGCCGACATGTATACTCCATAAGCCATCTTTTGGTAGTGAGGGTAGTTCTGTTTTGAGGCTGATAGTACTTCGCTTAGGTAATATACCGGCCTTTGTATTGACTTATCACCTTCATTTTGTTCCACGACAACCACCGCACTTACCACTCTGTTAGTGGCAGCTACATAAAGTAACATAGGTTCTTTTGACAGTGGAGAGGCCAAGATTGGTGCTGTAACCAACATCTTTTTTAATTCATGAAACGCATTATCTGCTTGCGGTGTCCAAATGAACTTATCAGACTTTTTCATCAATTGATATAGAGGTAATGCCTTTTCCCCCAGCCGACATACAAATCGACTCAGCGACGCTAGGCAGCCGGTCAATTTTTGTACATCATTTAGACACCTCGGTAATTCCATTTTCTCCACTGCTCGGATTTTAGTTGGATTTGCCTCTATACCTCGGCTGGATACAAGGAAACCGAGTAATTTTCTAGCCGGCACACCGAAGGTGCATTTTTCCGGGTTAAGCTTCATTCGGAACCTTCTCAAGTTTGCGAATGTCTACCGAATATCATCCAGGAGCGTTTTCCTCTCTTTGGTTTTTATAACCACGTCGTCTACATATACTTGTACATTTTTTCCTATCTGGTCATGTAGACACTTTTGCATGCATCTCTGGTATGTTGCTCCTGCATTACGCAGGCCAAATGGCATGGTGCGATAGAAATAAGCCCCGTATGGGGTAATAAACGAAGTCTTTATTTGATCCTGTCTTGCTGTTCTGTTGTGAATTTGTCACAGGTAATGCGATAGGGAAACCGAGATATTTATCGATCTCGCCGATGGACATGATCGTGTAGGTTGTCACGGGTTTCCTAGACGGAATCCAGGTATCGTCGAGAAGGATGAGAGGGACATCACTGGCATAGACCACGCGACCCATGGCGATTATTTCGCTGATTCCTGCACGCGCAGATTCTACCTGGAACGAAGCTCGAAAAGTCACATGCCCCATGGTGGGTGCCAACTGTCGTCGGATTATCGACAAGTACGCCATAGGGGATCCTAGTGGCGTTGAGAAGATGGGGTGTGAGACGTGATACGGCCAAAACGTATCTACTTTCCCGAACACTTTTTCTATTGTTTCTCTTCTAAACTTGTGTGATTTGGATACAACTAACACGGACTGACGCTGTTTTTAGCAGAATTTCCTTGGTCTCTAGTTTTTGTGCAGATAATCAACTATCAGGAAAAATCCCGAAAAATATGCCAAAAATCATATTTCACCAGAAGATTCACGGAGCCAGAGCACGAGACGGAGGGGAGGCCTGAGGGTCCCACACCCCCTGCCGCGCAGGTGGTCCCAGGCCGCACATGGAGGGGGTGTGGCTGCCCTATGCACCCCCTCGGCATCCCTCTTCGCCTATAAGATGCCTCTTGACCTAAAAACCGAGGGGGGTTCACTGTTTTTCCAGAAAGAGTTCCGTTCCGCCGCCACCACCAGAAACCGCAATTCGGAAACAGAAATTCTGTTCTGGCACCCTGCCGAGACGAGGAATTTGGAGAGGATCATCGCCATCATCATCACCAACACCTCTCCATCAACCATTCATGTTTCCCTCATCCATGAGTGAGTAATCCCCCGCTGTAGGCTATGGGGATGGTAGGGATTGGATGATTTCTGTCTTGTAATCGAATAAGATTGTTAGGGCATGGTGCCTAGTGTCTCTATTAGTTCTATTTGACTTTGTTGCAACTTGTTGTGCTTAATGCTTGTCACTAGGGCCCGAGTGCCATGATCTCAGATCCGAACTTATTATTGAATCATTATGATAGTATTGTTTGTGATCTTATCTACAAGTTGTGTACACATATCATTGTCCGGATCCAAAGGCCCCGAAGTGAAAGAAATTGGGACAACCGGAGGGGATGGCTATGATGTGAGGATCACATGTGTTCATGGAGTGTTAATGCTTTGCTCTAGTGCTATATTAAAAGGAGCACCTTAATTGTCAGTAGTTCCGTTGAGGCCCCCCTGCAACGGGCTGGCAGGGCAAAAGATATTGTGCAAGTTCTCATTGCGGGCATGCATGAATATATATGGATCACATGCCTATGATTGTTTAGTACTTGGATGCTTATTCTTATTTATCTGCAATTGCCCTAGATCTCGGAGTTACATGTTTAGACTCATACGTGCAAGTATTCTACTGTTTGCTACTACTTTTATTATTGCTCTTGTTTTACTGATGCTGTTGCTTTGATATTGCTACTACAAAACTGTTGCTACTGATAAACTTCTGTGAGAAAGAACTATTTCCAGGTGCAGCTGAATTGACAACTCAGTTGTTAAGGCTTGCAAGTATTCTTGGGCTTCCCTTGTGTCAAATCAATAAATTGGGTAATACTACCCTTGAAGACTATTGTGATCCCCTATAATTGTGGGTCATCAAGACGTCGAATGTTCCGGCCAGGAGCAGTGAGCACAAGTTTACCCCGGTTCGGATCCGATTGCGGTGATTGGATCCTACTCCTGCTAGCAACCCAGTAATATATAGGTGTAAGCCGGATGTTACAACGGATTACAAGAGAGGTTCGCATGTGCGAGTTGTGATTGTGTTTATTGCTATGGTTGTGCCCTAAAGGCTCCCATAGGGCTGGTTTATATAGTCACCAGGACCTAGGGTTATAGGAGAGACCTATTTGTCTATGTTACAGAGTCATTAACTAGATACATCTTGGACGACAAGTAATACTACAGGCCTAAGTCGGTAACTCTTCTGGGCCTTGTCGTAGCCGGAACTGGTTCCTCCTCTTTCTTTGACTGGTCCACCCTAAAGCAAAGTTCTAACCCGTTGGTGGGCCACCATGGTCAGTGAGTCCTGTGGATATACCCGGAAAGTATATCCCCAACATCGCTTTCACAACCATAACCCGTTCTCCATCGCATCTCGCCGTGCCGGATGACACCATCGGCTTTCGCGTGCCATTCCCCGACGACAGCAACTGAATTGAACCTTAAGGTAGGAAATCATTTTACTAGCGTTTGAATTTATCTTACAAATTCCTGTTGGTGGCTTAACTAAATGCACATATATTCTCTGATTTCTCGACAATCTTCAAATGTAGGAGCCGCGCAGCAAGGAGTGCTCAGATCGCCAGCCCTTGAATCTGGAGGAGATCCTCACGCGCCACATCCTGGCGACGTGCTCCCACCATGGATGCTATCGCCGTTACCCCTACTACGTGCTCCTAGGGCACGAGCTCGCGTGCCGGCACGGCGCGTACGGCTGCACGGAGCCTGGATGCAACTGCACCGGCCCGCCAGCAAAGCTCGTGGTCCACCTTGCAAGGGATCACCCGATCGAAGTGATTAGGCTCTCCTATGGCTACTCCATTCTTCTCCAAGAGCAGATGTCGTTCCCTGAGCCGGCATGCCGCCAGCTCGTTTTGTAGGGGGGGCGGCTTTGTTTTTGTCTTGACCATCACCGCTCGCGTTCTGGGAACCGTCCCTGGGCCCACCATCACTGCTGGCATCCGTCCATGGGCCCACCTTCGTGTCTGCGGTATACGTCAGGTCGGTCTTGTGCGCATGGCCAATGTACACTGTGAGTATGTGGTCGCACGCCCAGTCGTCGTCATCCGATGCAGTGCATGTGAGGGACGTGTCGCCGAGCTGTCCGACGCCGGGAGAGGTGGAGTTTACGGACCTGAGGTCAGTCCTTTGTGTGCCATCCAAGTACCTTGTCGATGCTGGACCGACCAAGCAGATCAATTTCTGCATTCGCATCGAGAAGACCGATAGGGAGTTGTAGAACTTATGGTGTGCTTAAATTTAAGCAGTAATCAATACTAGTCCAGTGTGGAGAGCATACTATTTGAACAAATGTATGTTAGTCATAGTTCTGTAATACTCCTTGGTGTAATACATGTTATATTTATCTATAAATTTGGTCAAATTTGATAAAGTTTGACTTAAGAAAAAGCTAGAAGTACACTTATTTGCGGACGAAGGGAGTATTCCTTAAAAATCGTGTGTGCTCCACCTGCCCGTGTCACGCTTTTCGTGTGCCACACACAGAAGACGTTAGATGTGTTCATGTTATAACAACCATTGGATTTTGTTGGTAGGGTTAGCATTCTTTAATTCTCCTCCTTCCCCTCGAAGCCACTGTCCTCACTCCATCCCTTAGCCGCTAGCAGGCGGCGCGCCACCCCACAAGCGACCTCTCCCTCCGCCACTTCGCTCCTCCACCTCCTTCTCGTCATGGATTTGCGGGTATACGACCAGGAAACGCATGAAGATCATAGATACGATGAAAGCGACGTGTGTCGTCTCATACCTTACATTTTGTGGGGATTTATTGTCGTGGTGGTGACACGGTAGATGCCATGGGTAAGCTAAAGTATGGGGCCAATGGATGCTAGTGGGATCTGGGGAGGGAAGATGTAGTGATTTCTACACACAACTGACTAGAACATAGATCTTTATTTCTCCTCCACCAAGTTACAATTGCTCCTTGAGCTGTATTAGAGAGATGAGGAAGAAGATCACTACTACGCGAGCCCTCTGGTCACAAATGAATCTATCCCCTTTCCAAGAGGCCATGCCCCTCCTTATAAAGGGGTCCCTTGGTTCCTCCTAGGGCTGACATGGCAAGCATATTCTTGGAATATGCTTGTCCCAAATTGGTAACTCGGCAGACTCATTTCCGTGTCTCCCTTCTATCAGCGGCAAAGACCCAAAACCCCCACATATGAGCCTCGGGCTTGCCCACTGTCACATCTGTGATGCCTGTCTGCCCCTCTACGGCTCTACTCTTTGTCTTTAGCGCTTGTCCTTGTATAGATTCCTCCTAGCCAGTAGCTAGGGTTTGACTCTAGGATCCTTCATCTTCTCCTGCAAGCTTCCCGTTACTCGGCCTCGTGTCACATAATTCGGCTCGGCCTTCACCTGCATATGAGCCGATCAACTTTATTCGGTCGACTTAGCCCACACGTTGGCCGAGTGAGGCTTTAATCACTCGATTTGGCTAAGCCATGCCTTATTCGGCTGAGCCTTGCATAACTTGGATGAATTAGTTTATAACTCGGCATATGGTAAGAAAGGTTCCTTCCTTCTTTCCACTATCTTGACCCTACCTAGGTTCATCCCCCCGACATTTATTTATTTTGATCTAGATCTACTATGATTACTCATGTAAGTCTGTTGTGCTAGGTCGTCGCGACTTTGTGCGACTCCGATTATCACGGTTTAGCAGAGGGAGAGATTCCTCCCTGTTGTAAAAAATATGAGCTTGTGGCCGCTAAATTTGTAGCATTCGAGGGACGCAACACAGGCAGGAGGTTTTTAGGGTGTGGGGAGGGTGAAGCGTGGCCAACCAAAAGTTGCGGCGTTGTCAAATGGGCAGATCTGAAGTGGCCACTGTCTATGCAGAAATCACTAGATAAACTATGGGAGAAGAATGCTGAGATGAAAGAAGCCTTAGTCAGCGTACTTCTTGAGAGTGCTGAGATGAATTTAATGGCCCTTGATGATGCACCAACCCTTCACCATGAAATCTGTAGGTTGGAAGCTAAGGTTAGCAAAGTCGGGAAGGAGAGGGAAATGGCGATGGCCCTGAAGGCTAAAGCAGAGAAAGACATGACTGCATCAAGGATTGAACTACACGAGAAGAAAGTCCACGATTTCACAACTACCAATATGCACAGGTTCCTGAGGATCAAGGCAGAGAAAGAGCTGACCAAGTGCAAACAGGATGCCAAAAAGATGGCGCTGACGATTCAAACCCTGGAGTGGAGGAATGAAGGGCATCGTGCTAAGGTTAGGAAGATAATGGATCTGTGTGAAAACTAGGTTTGTTCATATTGAGCTTCCTACTGTTAATTGTAATAGTATTTGTCGACCAAGTGGTCTGAAGTCTAAACTAGTAGAATCCCAAGCTAAAGCATGTCCGTGAATTTTCAGTTGTGTGTGGGAATGCTCAGAACAAAATGTAATAGTATTTGTCAACCAGGTGGTCTGAAGTCTGAACTAGTAGTGTCTACTCGGAACAAACTGGGCGTCTGTTTGTCTATCTTATGCCTTTCTTTGTTCATTTTGTCCGATGGTGGTAATCTGACTTTGCTGGTTTGTTTAAGCGGAATCTACGTGGATTCTTCCGCATGCAAAGGGAACATACACAATTTCTATTGTGGAAGCACGAGCACCTGTTATTGTGCTGAACACGGCTATCCATAATTCCCATTGCATCCCGCCAAACCCATTACAATAATTGTACTCACATTAAACAAGACCGTAATTGCAACCAACCTAAACAACATCTAGACCCAGATCACGCCACTGTCGTCGGAGTCCACCTCGATTGGTGACCCCTCCACACCTTTCCCAGCGACATCCACTCCCGCCCGTGGCTTGCCCTTCGCCAAGGAGGCTTCAATGGAGTTCTGCATTGCTTCATCGTCGTCTTCATCCTTGTCAGAATCAACAATGATGAAGGGGATGGGGTGGCAGCGATCAATCCCCTTCGCACCTGGTGGCTCCTACTCGAGCTCGACACCACAGAAGTGCGTCTGCAGATAGGAGGGGCCAAGCTCGGAGACGTAGCGCAGCCGTTTGGCTCAAGAAACCATGGCCATTTTATACTGCGATGGTAGGATCTAGGGGTGGATCCGCCACGGCGAGCCTGACTACGAGCGCTGGAGTGGATGGATCTTCCAACGCTTGCCATGAAGGCAGATTTTTCCTGATACAGGGTGTACGGGGAGGGTGGAAAACTATGGGACCAGGCGTGTGACGGCTACTCGGCAAGGCCTCCGGCTGTATGTTGGCGGGCATGAGGCCAAAAAAATTCGGTCAATGAGCGTGAAAGGGCCTTTGAACAGCGAAGGCGCAAACTTTGGAGGACCCCACCTGATCCAAAGTGGACGATAGGATTCTCCTCGAGTTACTCGGTGGGATAAATCACGCTTCACCGTTCCCCTGCTCTGAGATCCAAGGCTCCTCCGTCGTCCCCTCTTTCCTCTGCCCTCGCTCCCCTAGCCCATGGCTTGCAGCTCAAGCAGTTCGTCTCGGGCGGAATTAGGGTCGGCACAATGCCGCCAGGTGGGTGCCCCCATCAGGTACTGGAAGACACCCTACGATTACTACCTCGAGATCCTATGTTCCTGCGGTGAGAAGATGCCGAGATGGATTTCTTGGACCGACGAAACTACTGCAGGAAAATTCAGCAACTGCGACATCAGAGCAGTAACCTCGTATGCTATGTGCAGTTGGTAACCCCGATTCGGGAACCATTATGTAATTTTGAGTTTGTTTGCTTCGATTGTTTGCAGGAAGGGAGGGGACCGGGATGTGACAAGTTTGTGTGGATCGAAAAGCCCCTTATATGTTTTCATAAGGAGCTTTTTCACGATCTTCGTAATGCTATGTGGGACAAGAAGGAGGAGAATCGTCCGTTGGAGCGAGAGATCCGGGAGCTTCTCTAGATGTAGGGGAGGCAGGAGCAGGGAGGAGGCGTGCATGCTAAGTTGCGGAAGCAAGCTGGTGAGACAGATGAGCTAAATATTAGGCCGAAAAGTGGAAACAATTCCCTCATTATTTGGGCATTATCCGTTTCCTTTGTTGTTTATGTTGCCATGGCGTTTTCCAGCAGCTGAAATAAATTGCTGCTTCATGGGATTGTAGCAGGTTAGAACCTGTTTTTCATCTTAGAACCTTTTAATAAGTGTAATGCTAAAAATAGGGATTTACTCCGACTAGCACAACCAGTAAGCGCTTATGTAAATTATGTCTATGCCACTACCATCTATCGAACTAGAGAGGCAATCCCCATCGGCTGCGGTTCTGTGACTGTATAGATAGTAGTGGCACATTCACGATTTCGGCTTCAACAAGTGTCTTTAGTCATTACCAAATCTCAAGTCGCTATGAGAGCGGGATTACATAGTCAATGAACGGATAAGTACGAGAATGTGAAATAACTCATATTGTCTTAAGACACCGCTACACGCTTTTTTCGCCCGATAATTCCCACGAACATAGATCCAGAATTTTACAGAATACATAGACAGGTTCGACATCAACACATTACGGTGCTTCTTTAGTGCCAGCCTTCTTACCCTTCCTGGGTGCCACTTCTTTGCCTCGGTGTCCTCTGTCTTCTTCATTGCCCGTCTTCCTCCTCTTCCTAGGTACCAGCTTTCTTACCTTCACATACTCTGCATCTCCGGGTCGAGGGAAGTCAGGACAATCAGCATCAGAATCGTGTTCAGCCTCATCACTCCACTCGTTTTGATTTTCTTCCCACAGCAAAATCACTGAGTCCGCGGTCATGTTTCTTACCTTGCGCTTCCTGTCAAAAAACAGGACACGGTTAAGCACGTAATATCTACAGAATACGACCGAATTTGTTTGTATAGGTACCATCTCATACCTAGGTTTGGGTGCATTAAGAGGACACCTCGCTGCTCTATGACCTATAAGACGGCAGGTCTTGCATCGGTTTTTGCCCTTCTTGCTACCACTAAAAGCTGAACCTGCCCTCTCCAGAAAATTCTTAAACTTCTTCACTTGTGGTCTACCTCTGCCCCTTTTTTGTTACTGGCTGGCATAGCTCAAAACTTGGTTGGACTTGAGGCCACTAAGATGGGTCTGTAGAGGGCTCGACGGAACCAGTGTACACAGCTCTGAACTTTTACAAAGAGAAGTAGTCAGACAAATATTGATCCAAATGTGGTAGAGTTCTTTTCTTCACCAAGAAGACCAATGCGTGGTCGCATGGTTTCACGGTATGCTTCCACTCTAAGCAGGTGCATTCCCGCCGCTCGATGTTCACAACATCCCTGTGGCTGTTTTTGGACATATCAACCACCTCACAGTTGTTGTTGTTTGATGGGAGAACCCTAAGATGACCAAGCCATCGGCTTCTCGTCTGAAGTTGCTATACAACAGGCGGTAGCATATGGCCTCTAAGTCTCCGACCAATCTCTCTCCTTATATTTAACAGCTTCATGATCATACTCCGTATACCGTCCATCAACATATGAACAGGACGAACTTTTATGTCCTTCACCCAATTATTCAGGCATTCAGCTAGGTTGTTATTTATGTAATCAACTTTGATGTCAGGGTTGAACTGACTCCTCTTCCATAGCTACGAATGATGTGCGGCCAAGTACTAGGGAAGATCTGGGGCTTTCGAAAAAATCTTGCTCATGAAATATTCGCAGCGCCCAGCTCTGTAAGATCTAGCAGCAGCAAACATGTAACCATATACGCTGCCTGCATAGTGCCTGTACAGGTTGAGCATCAGGTTGGCATGGCATTCTCTACACTTAGCTCGCAGAAACACCTCCTTCACTGCATTTGTCAGCCCTTTGCATGCATCTGTGGATATAGCCAATGGATCCACTAGTCCTATTGATCTCCTGAGCTACCTCATAAACCAGACCTAGTTTTCCTCTGTCTCTGTATTGAACAGCCCGAATGCTAGTGGGAACATCCAGTTGTGACCATCCAATGTTGTAGCAGATGCCAGGAAGCCTTTCCATTTGCCTGTTAAGATAGTACTATCTACGCTCAGATATGGCCTACATCCGTCCTTGAATCCCTAGATGCAAGGTTTAAGCGCCATGAAAAATCTGTTGAAATAAATTTACCACCTTCTGATTTAGAGTTGATCTCCACAACACTCCCTGGACACCTAGCCTATACCTCATCCTTGAAGTTGTACAACATCCTGAAGCTATTAGTACAATCCCCATTTAAGATTTTCAGAGTTTTCTCTTTACCTTTCCAAACCGTGTAATACGGTAGGACAATGTTGTACTAAGCAACGAGTTTATTCTGAATGTTCTTCCCGGTCTCCCTAGGGTTATGCTTTAGTATGGACATAGCTTGTAAAGCCACCCACTCTGTATCAGCCATCGAGGATTTCAGCATGCTCCCTGTCGCACACATGTGGGGAGGGCCCAATTTGTTCACCTGCAACACAAATTAATTTACAGCATAAGCGGAGTTGACAGATAGATCTTGCACATCAACTTTACTTATATTATAGAGTGAAAATTGATGAAGTTGAAATGGTTTCCTCCATTCATTGCCAGGTACCCTAATTGCCTTTGACGCGGGTAGGGCTCTGGCTGCGATCCTCCACGGAGAAGGTATCACCACTTGTCCATTCATCGACTTTAACCTGCAAACGGCCTCATACCTCTGGGCAGTGTTCTTCAGTCTATTAACATCGAACTCCCCCTTGATACAAAAATGATGGAACGACATCCTGAACTCATGCATGTTGCTGAACTCGGTGTCAACCGAAATTATAGGATCCTCGTGGTCATGTATCACCTCGTCTACGTAACCCAATTCATCAACTGTAATGCTAGCACATTCATAAGTGTCTCGTCGATCTCATCATCACCGGATTCTTGATGCTCCACAATGACATCTTCTACATCTGATTCAGAATCTTCACCATCCTCACCAATGCCTAGCACTGCACACATCGTATTGACTCCTAGGGGTGGGGATGCACCATCATTTGCACCTACATGGACCGGAACATTGGCCCAATCTACCTCCCCGGCAACTCTATTTTCTCCTAGACGCTATGTTGGTGCTTCTGCAACCACAGGGGGTGGTCTTACACTGTCATGCATCACATGTTCGTTGGCAGATAAACAGTAATCAGATTCTATTTCATCTCAACTATATAGAACCCTCTTGCTCTTCTTGTGTACATCCTCCTTCCTGATGGAATCCTTCCTGATGGTATCATTCGTGATGGTAGCCCCATTAGGGCTTGACCTCTGCGTTGCGTTCCTCACCGAACTAACATTTTTGTTGCTACTCCTCGGTGTGATCTCCTTTCTGTTTCCCCTCAAGGGTGTTGGCTCCTGCGTGCCGGCGTCATTGCCAAACCTCTGCGGCGTGTTCCCCTTTGAATTATCCTTTCTACTGCCACTATTGGGTGTTTTCTACTTCCCGCCGGCATTACTTCCGGACCTCTATGGCGTGTTCCCCATCAAGCTAGCATTTTTGCCACCACTATTGGGTGTGTTCTCCTTCACGTAGGCATTATTGCCGGACCTCTTCGGCGTGTTCCTCTTAAAGATAGCATTTTTGCCGCTACTATTGGGTGTGTCCTCCGTACGAGCCACCTTAGCCTTTTTTCTGCTGCTCCTGGGTGTGTTCACCACCTCGTTCACCATCGGTCTAGCCCTCTTATCTTTTTTGCCACTACTGTACGGTGTTTCATTATGACCGGATCTCACGGGTGTACTCTGCGGCGTGGTGCCTTTTTTCATGCAACTCTTGGGTGTCCTCTCCTCTGGCGTGCTCTACTTGGTGATGCCCTTCTTCGGGGTGCTCTTTCTGGGGATGCTCTTCCTGATCCTCTTTATGTTGCTCCTCTATATTTCTCTCCTTTGTTCGAAGCCACTGTCACTCGAACCATGTCGAGCGATCTCCTCCATCAGGTCAATCATGTTTTCTACAAGTTCGTCTTTATCATTGCCAGGCGCGCGAACAGGTACACTTCCCATCTAGTTCGAATCATCCTACTTATCGGTATGGCTAAATCACTGTCAACTTTTAATTCTATAGCCTTTTTGTTGTTGTAAGCAAACAATGCCAAATGTGCTTTTTGGAGGACCCCCACTCCACCTTCTCATGTAATGCTGCTATCAGTTCAGATATCTGTACCACTTCAGGATCGTATGTGCCAACGGATACATCAATGTCGTCAACGATTTTTTCTATACCATCATCTAGTTTTGTAGTGAACTTCTCGACACCGATACGAAAGTGTACCTTGACATCACCAGTTTCCTCAGGACCGAGACCACCGAGAGGTTCGATGACAGTATCAGAGTCCAGACCATGGGCTTGCTCCTCAACAAATGGTCTTCAATTAGCCTCGACGGTAGCATCAGCAAAAGCACGCTGAACTTCACCATGGGTTCGAGGAGGACCAGCGCCCAAGACAGTAGTTCTGGAAACAGCAGCAGGGATTGGGTCAGTAGCAGGCTGACAAACATCGAGGCGGCCTCCCAAAGCCTTAGTTTGCAAAACAGCGGCATGGATTGGTTCAGTAGCAGGCTGAGCAACAACACCAGCAGATTCCACAACAACGGGATGACCGTCTGAAGCCTTAGTTTGCGCAACAGCAGCACGGATTGGGTCAGTAGCAGGCTGAGCAACAACACCAGCAGTTCCGGCAGTTCTAGCAACAGCGGGGCGGCCTCCCGAAGCCTTAGTTTGCACAACAGTAGTAGGGATTGGTTCACTAGAAGGCTAAGCAACAACACCATCAGATTCCACAACAGCAGGGCGGCCTTCAAAGCCTTAGTTTGAACAACAGCATCAGGGATTGGGTCAGAAGCAGGCTAAGCAACAACACCAGTAGTTCTGGCAACAGCGGGGCGGCCTCCCGAAGCCTTAGTTTGTGCAACATCAGCTGGGATTGGTTCAGTAGCAGGTCGAGCAACAACACCACCATGGCAACGGAAGCACGACCTGCATCCACAACAGAGTCTTGCACCACGGCAAAACTTGCACTCCTTCAAACAGGTTGCGCTACAGAAGCATGGCGCAGACGAGGAACCACATTTTGCTTAACATCAGTAGGATTTCGAGTCAGACCACCCTGAGCTTGAATAGCAGGGCCACTAGGAGTGGAAGCAGCTTCCACATCCACTATTCTACATTCCAGGAGAAAAATTCGAATGTGCGGCCACCGTTTTAGCAACCCGGACATTTGACTGTCACGCTTTACAGTAACCTTTCTACATTGCTCATCCATGAAGCTGAACCCTGTAGTCTGCGTTGGCCCCATTTCAATATGTTTATGCAGAGCAGGAACCATACCAGGGATAGTGCAAATCTATGTTGGTGCTTCTTTAATCGCGACATAAGTACCATAATTCCACTTGGACTTGACATTCGATATTTGCGGTTGGTATCCATTGACGCGTACCAAAACTATGTAAGGGGCCTCTAGGGGGCCTAGTTGACAGAAATTTGGGAAAAAAATAAGAACTTGTCTGTCGGTGTTCGGCCAGCAAACAATTCTAGGTTAGATCTATCTCTTTCGGGTCAATAGACAGATTGCAGTTATAGTTAGTGCGAAAAGCAAAGAGAAGAGTAGCTCACCCGCATGTATCCAACACTTCTTTCACGGTACGATGATCTGCCATCCTCCGTGTTGCTCAGCTCGTCCGGCGGCGGAGGCGGGCTAGATCCTTGGAACGGTGGGCACAACATGCGGCATTAGAGCTCGGGATAAGCCCCGGGTTGGTTCGTTTCCTCCTCCTATCTACGCAATTCTCTGTCTTCGTTCGTGATCATCTTAGGCGAAAGGATAGGTCCTTCAGACGGTGCTGATTCGGGAAGTAGTTGCGGAGAGGAATTCAATCGCCAAGACCCGCCACTGGCTGATTCCATAAGCACAGAAAGAAGGGTTTAGTTGCTGATTAGATTAATTCATGGATCATCCCCTACTTTATTAGGGAAATTCATTAAAAGGGTATAGAATAAGAATGGATTACTAAATAGGGATTCTCTCCATACCATACATCTACTAAACAGAGGATGACATAGCCAATAAAGGATTAGTAATTCCTGTCAGAAGAAGCAGGCCAAGCAGCCAAGAAGAAGTGTAAAGAACGAGAGTTGTTGAAACTAGCATATTGGAAGATTAATCGGCCGAAATACTTTGGAGGGGAAACTATGCGTTTTTGGGACCTTCGCGCTCCATGGTTAGAACCTCTAAGGGGCCCCAACGGTTTGGACTTGAGTAGGTTGAAAAAAGACATACAACCTTGGCAAGAACGACGTTCAGCAGAATATATGACCCACGCGCCTTTAGGCTCTTTAAATTATGTGGGTGGCGTAGCTACCGAGATCAATGCAGTTAATTATGTCTCTCCTAGAAGTTGGTTATCGACTTCTCATTTTGTTCTAGGATTCTTCTTTTTTGTGGGCCATTTGTGGCATGCAGGAAGAGCCCGAGCTGCTGCAGCAGGTTTTGTGCCTTCGAGAAAAAGCAATAGTCGTACCTGTGGAATCTAATGCATTAGGGAAAGAGGGGTTATTCCATCTAGCCGAGCCATTCATTCCTTTTTATGAAAGAAAGATAAGGGACAGAATAAAGAAAAAAAATTAAAGAAACAAACATATTCAATAAGCAAAAGGAGAGAGAGGGATTCGAACCCTCGATAGTTCCTAGAACTATACCGGAAAGCCAACTTGATCTCAGCCTCGATATCCAACACGGTATTCTGATGTGCCGAAAAATCTGAGGAACCTATCCCCTTTGTTACCCTTACGGGATTATGAAGGCATATCAGTAAAGCAAGTGAATAAAAACATAGATGAACAACGCTAATAGGCCGAACAAAAAAAAGCATGAGCAGGATCAGCAGGGGCAAAATCGAATAAAATGGCTTATTTGCACCTTTCTTTGGTAGGCAACGAATCTCACGGAATGTCTAGTAAAACTAGACCCATGCTCTCTGCAGTCCTTGGATTCGTGCTCTTTTCGCGCTTCGGTTTAGTTACAAGATCAATTCGTCCTGGCATTCTTCTACGCTTGATTTTCTTTCCTGGCTACTACGGTACCTTTTAAGGCAAGTAGGCCTATTGAGATGCATATAACTACCTTTTTCATCTTATCACCCCGCCTAGCGACTTTGCAAGAATTAAAGGCTTGGCACCTAACAGCGGTTATTCCTCCAACAGGTTATTCTGGGTTACGCTAAACCTTCAAGCCTTCTACCAGCAGATGAATACTTAATCTATCCCCTCTGCGCACGGAAAGGGAAAGCTACTCTGGAAGAGTATATGCCGAAAATCCTATGTTTGGAGTGACCATGAACACACTGCTTGAGACCCTTCTTTCGTGAGACAGTTGTGATTCCGCTTTCATGTTTTGGATTGAGCTTTGTCACTCTTTCTATGCCTCTTTATTTTTCTTGGACGACAACACACACGCGGCTCTAAGGTTCCCATGGCAACTGCACGTGTCTATGGATTGAATGAGATTCAAGCTGGAGAAATGGTGGAATTTGCTAGCGGTGTGAAAGGAATAGCCTTGAATCTTGAGAATGAGAATGTCGGTATTGTTGTCTTTGGTAGTGATACCGCTATTAAAGAAGGAGATCTTGTCAAGCGCACTGGATCTATTGTGGATGTTCCTGCGGGAAAGGCCATGTTAGGCCGTGTGGTCGACGCCGCCCCGCCACTGCAGGCAGGTTAGTTCCTCTGTCGTTGCCGGAGAGTTCTTGGCGAAGAGACCTTAGGATAAGTTGCTAAAACAAACTTTTATAGGGAGCGCAATTCCTGGTAAAAAAAACCTAAGATCCTTCCACTTACAGCAAAAGGAAAAAAGCGGAGTAATAAACAAGGAGTGGCTTGCTATTTATGATGATGAAGAGCTGGTACAAGCCACCTTCAGGAATGACCCGGGACTCGACCCGCTCCTACCCACCCTGGGGTATCATAGCATGTCGGGAATCGAGGGGGGCCTTTTGACGGCTTGGCTTCCTATCGCTCCTATGTAGTGGTCGGCCTTAAAAGGAGTCTTCCTACCATACCATCATGCATGCCTATGTTATAGTTTGTATTTTTCCATTCTCAATAAATGAGGAAGGAGGGGTGAGGTCCTCACTTGCGAGTGAGGCAAGGCTTTTCTTGTTCTCACTTCTATTTGTCTCTGATTTATCTCCTAAAGAAAGCCCTTGTTCCCTCAATGAAGTTCAATTGCTTTGACGAGTGAGTCTGATATTCAGAATTTACAAGCGGATTATACGTATGTAAACAGCCTTCCCGGCGTAAAAAGGAAGGAAAAAGGAATTCCAAATCCGTCCCTTCCCACAGAATCATCGGGCTTGACTTTCCTTACTTTCCCAACCCCGCTACTGTAAAAAGAACTCTTTTGTTTTGAGACTAGCTAGTCGCTATGGTTTGCGGGAAAACTCTTCTCTCTCTGGTCTCACTTCGAGTCCTTCTAGAAGTAAATAAAAGAAATGCTTATTCAACTACGGCACTCTAGGCTCACCAAGCAGGGAAAGCTAGATATAGCCTCTCTTCCTCCACTTACGGATTCACATACTGGTTGGTATGTTCATCAAGTTCTCGATTACTACTTACGGTGCCCACTGACTCCCTTTAATGGTACGCCAAGATATCGCACGTCGAGGTACTGCAGAAAAAAGAACTGCAAAATCTGATCCAATTTTTCGTAATCGATTAGTTAACATGGTGGTTAACCGTATTATGAAAGACGGAAAAAAATCATTGGCTTATCAAATTCTCTATCGAGCCGTGAAAAAGATTCAACAAAAGACAGAAACGGCCTATAGGAACCAGGCTATCCACTGCTTTTAAGCCTGTTTGCATGGGTTCGTGCACAGATTTACGTTCAATAATCCCTGGGGCTATAAGGTCCGACTTCAGAGAGGAGAGACATGAACTTGTTTTAGGCGTAGAAAAGGCATACGGTATGAAAGATTGATTGAAAAGAGGTGGGGACTGGTCTCGCTGCTGTTTAGATTCTCTGATAGGACAGAGAAGGAGATGAGCTCAACCTGTATCAAAGGCTTCACCCTTGCTTTCCCAACCGTCAACTAGTGGGCTTCGGTGAAGGAAGGATGGCATTGGATAAGAAACGCGTTCCTTATCAATAGGTTTCGGAGAGACGAGCAATGATTGCTTGACGATCTTCACTGCATGAGACTAGACTTGACTCAAGCTTCATACGAAAGCATTTACTGAACTAAAGCCGTTGAGCCAAGTCAAGCGAAAGACTTATTCGAAGAAATCTTTAAGAGAGTTTCTTGTCCCATGCCTTTCTGATGGTGAACCTCCTACTGCTTCTTCCAATTCTGAAACAGGGATTGGCCTTGGACGACCTCCAAGACACGAGTCACTGCTTTAGAACTACGTTATTCCCTGGCGTCAGGTACACATCCGGGGTTGAAGAAGGGACGCATATCAAATAAATGCGATCTAGATCCCTTTAACAGATTAGCAGCATCTTCGCATTCCGAGCCGAGACTATTATGATTACCTACCGAATTGGAGGAATCAAAGATCCTTACTTGAGGAACTTAACTAGCCCCACGTTAAGCTAGTACTTGTTGTTGCACCAGGAGCTGTTACGCTAGGCGCAGTAGCATGGATATTTTCCAACTGAGACCACTCGACCGATCTCATCCACTTGAAAATTCGTGTAAAAGTTGGTCATTCTACTTTCTAATAGAGTCGTTAGTTCCGCCGCTCTAGGTGAGAATTCCATACTTTCACAAAGACGATGGATGAGATTTTGAAGGGACAAATCCGCTTTTCAAAAAGATCATATAAAAATAGAAAACATAGTCCATCTATAAGAAGAGGCATCTACTCCTCCATTCTCTCGCTAAGGCATTGGTTGAAAATTGCATTTCAGATTGATAAGCTCAGAGTTGGGCTGTTTCTTGTATCTGATGGAGCATGAGGTTGGTTCAGCCCTCAAGTGGTGTAATAGCGGCTTTCGTACCAACAATCTTTTCCTTTAGTTTCAAACAACTATGCATTCTAATACAAACAAGAATTGTAGTTGCCTAAACTATGAAACCAGAAACAAGAGGGCGTATGGGTTCATAGCTCTATCTTGATTCCATCGAGGAGTCGAGCCCCGAAGCTAAGCCACTAACAGTAGGAGAGAGCTCGCCACAGCCAGTTGGCATTCTTTGTTCCCTTCTCGAGCTATCTCCTCCAATATCAACAACCGACGCGGGTCGAACAGCCAAACAAGTTCTATTCCTTTCCTTTGACACGTCTTCGTGCACTTTACTTGTTTGACAAAGCAGACCCCATTGGTAGGTAGATAATGCACCATGGTCCTGAAGGCTTCGGGATCGAGGTCTCATTAGCCGAAGAAGACCCAGGCCAATCCACGTGGCCTCTTTGACCAACGTCAGCGACAGACGAACCTTTGCTTTGGATAGTGGTTGGTGTGCCTGGACCGACAGACTAACGTGCGATTTCCCTTTCCAAGCTATGAAATGATTTACTTTTTCTTAAGCAGCGTGAAAACGGATTGCACTGGTGGGTTGACTAAGCAGCGAGAGCAGACTCAAACCTAGCGGCCTTGCAATGATAAGTAGTCCAGTCTAAGAAGAAGTGTTGTGATAATCAAAAATACTAGCCGAAATACTGCATAGATTAGTCCTTCTATCTTAATTAGGTTCTAATTATTAGGTTCTAATTAGTAGTATTCTCATTTTTATTTAATAGTCTCTTATTATAATATTATTAAATATTAAATAAAGGATAGAGCAATTCCTTTTTTCTAGGAATTTTCCGCAATGGGCGAAAGCCTGACGGAGCAATGCCGCGGGAGGTGGAAGGCCTACGGGTCGTCAACATCTTTTCTCGGAGAAGAAACAATGACGGTATCTGAGGAATAAGCATCGGCTAACTCTGTGCCAGCAGCCGCGGTAAGACAGAGGATGCAAGCGTTATCCGGAATGATTGGGCGTAAAGCGTCTGTAGGTGGCTTTTCAAGTCCGCCATCAAATCCCAAGGCTCAACCCTGGACAGGCGGTGGAAACTACCAAGCTGGAGTACGGTAGGGGCAGAGGGAATTTCCGGTGGAGCGGTGAAATGCATTGAGATCGGAAAGAACACCAACGCCTCCGCAGGTACTTGTGGATTCAAAAGCTCAAGAAAAGCATCACCCTATGCTGGTCAAAGAACAGCAGTAGATGCTATTCGTACAGTAGGTTTGCAACGAGCAGAAGTTATGGTAAAGGGCGCTGGTAGTGGAAGAGATGCCGCATTACGAGGGGGAGGGAGTCGACTGAACATCTCAGCCATTGGCGGGAATTTCGCCCGCATCCGATCCCCAATTCTTGTTCACCCCGGATGATCGTGTTGGGTAAATTGTGACCTCGTACGATTGTATCGGGAGAAAAAGATGGGTTGGTATCTGAATGAAAGTCGGTAAGCAATCAATCTAGTGCTGTCCTCGGCAGACTAGGAAATGTAATAAACTTTGGAGCTGGAAAGATTGACAACTTAACGGTCTGAAAAACTATTAAAAGAGTGACTTTTAAGCCCCACTGGTTCGCTTCTCCGAAGATTGAGGAACAAGAGGAGATCCATTAAAAGAAATCTTTCTCAGAGAGAAAATCTAAACAGTAACATCAAATCACAAACTACACGAAAGTTGTCCATTTCCAATGGAGATAGGTTTCGGAGAAAGAAAGGAGTCATTCAGAAGTATCCGAATCAAATAAGAAAAAAACGTAGCTATTTCATCAATCAATCGAAGTTCAGTGGAGAAATCCCTGGAGGTTCTGACAGGCTGCGGGCGCGGGACTGAAATCCTCTTTCGAGCCTGCCTTACTCGAGCCAACTAGGATCAGAAGGTGTTGATAGGGCTAGACTTTTTCTCATGGGGATCCATTGCTGCACCGCCCTAACCAAAGAAGAATTCCCTGCCTGAAGCCCTGAACGCTGAACTCCATACGACGAGTATGCTCCTCCTTACCTCGGTTCTTGATCTACAACCCTTACATCCAAAATAGGACTCGCGCTCTTGTGAATCGCGTTAGCAAATGCAGTTTCTAATGGGTGCACCCTGCCTTCCAACAAGCAAAGTGATGTTTTCAAGGTGTGCAAAACATTGAGTGTCAGGGCCCCTCCTCCAAGAAGAATTGTGCTATGCCCCCCCCCCCCCCGATATCCCTATAGAGCGAAAGAGCTGCCACCTGAAGATTTCGCTTCGACAGGAAAGAAACCTCCCTCTAATGATCTAAATTGGGCCTACCACTGCCATGCTCACAAGCTTTGAAAAAAAGAGCGTGAGATCCAAATGAATCGAAAGGTTCATGTTTGGTTCGGGAAGAGATCATAAAAGTTGTAAACTTGGGCCATGTTTCCCGAGAGAGACTGCCTTCTCTCAGGCCAGCAGTCTTATACTTATAGTCGACTACTCTATGACGATCTGACCTCTTTCCTGGGAGATTCCCACCATATCATAAGACTCACGTTCTTGAAAATCGGCACTTCTCCAAATCCAGAAGACAGACGGAATTCTAGGATTATCCTTTTGGGCAAAGACTGTCTTTGTGAATTGCCAAGCGATGAAGTCTGGTTGATTGTGATTTGGTAGGGGCGCTAGGGCTTGATCTCGGCGGCGACGCGCAGGATGGGCGCGATGCTGCTGAGCGTGGACGGGACGACCTCGTTGTCGAACACCTCCATGGAGAAGGTACCAGTAGAAGATTCGGCAGCTACTGCAGCCCCTGCTTCTTCCGGCGGAACCCCAGGTTGAGGAGTTACTCAGAATGCTACCAAGATATCAGTATCCTTGGTTTCATACTCCGGGGTGTAGTAAGTCAATTTATAATCTTTAACACCAGCTTGGAGGAATTCTCTGCTAGCACCGAGGGTGATAGTCGAGAGGGGTAGACTGAAGTCAAAACAAAGGACTAAGCGGGCGATGATGACACGGGAGTTATTGGAGTTCCCGCCCCCTTAAACCCTGAAAGCTTTTTCTTATTTTCTTTCCTTAGGCAGGCGAGTAATCTCTAGCACTGAAGCGCACAGAACCATTGCTACGTGTGTTGTAATGCCAACGAAAGTACTGACGTAGTAGCTGGACGCCTGCCTTGGGGAATCTACTGGGTCATCGTAGTCCTACTTGTTTATGTGTCCACGAAGTCTGTCTCACTTCCGTAAACCACCTCCTCCCATCGGAGAACCCTTGTTGATTCTGAACTTTGTTCGCAAAGTAAGCGTCCTTTTCACGGGCCAGCCCTTTTTAATGCGCCGCTTGACCCTGTTTTGAAAATGAGCTTTGCTCTTCTGGGCGTTGGGCGCTCCCGTGGTTCGCGAGAAGGAAAAAGGACTAATCTTTTGTTCCATATGGCACGAGATGAAAAAGAGAGAGCTTCGTCTATCGACTCTCCCCGGGAAGAGGCGCATGGGGTAGCGAGGCAAATCGTGTCAATAGGTTTAGCCAGAGCATTTATAACACGACCCAAGTAAGCCTCACTCACGGGTATCTGACTCTCTATCTAAATGATAGAACCACTGGCACGGTACCTTTCACATTGGTAAGTCAAATCCTGGTGAAGACATCACGAGCAATGACACGACGACATCATCTCCACTTCGTAGCCCATCGGTCTTTCGAAAAAATCGAAACACATCGAAATGGTACCAGCCGTACTTAATAATAGAAGGATTTGGTAGAAATATGTAAAATTGTCCCTCCTAAAAAATGATTCCAGAATATATGGGCAATAGTTAGGAGAGGTGCGCCAGCATCATGACTTTCGAAATCATGTGCGGTAGCAATACCAAACCAAATACGACGAGTAGTGGGGTCCTGAGCTAAGCCTTGGCTAAACCTGGCTTTTCACCGCCTAGCTCGAACTGAACGCGATGTAATAAAACTTATGGTTGACGCCGTAGATAATATAAAGCCAATATGCGAAGTGGTCAAAGTAGGAGTCGCAGGTACTATTTATGATGTTCCTGGGATTGTAGCCAGGGATCGTCAACAAACCTTAGCTATTCGTTGGATCCTTTAGGAAACCTAACGCACATCTGCGACGTAAAGAACTCTTGATCAGCTTGGTCAGTAGTCATAGCATCACTGAACGATATCCTCCTTCACCACCTACATGCTCCACCGGGGGTATGCCCTAACTAGCTCTCCCATGTATATGGCGCGTGTTTCCTTTGATTTGATTCGAACTTCATTCTTCATCAAATTCTTCATCATCTAGTAACTATTATCGAATTGGAGATATTGAATGAAACACGTCTTGGTGATTCATTCCAAATGACAAGGAACATGTTCTGGATGAAGTCGTACATAAAAGAGTACCAAGAAGCGTGAAGCTGATAGTCCATCAGCCCGGGGAAGCTTTATGCCATCCGCTCTTTTTTTGACAGGAACGGCGCGAGAATACCCTTGACTGAGGAGACGTGTTTGGCTTGGATGATGCCCGCCCACTGTGCGGAAGGCCGCCGTCCCGGTAATCTTTCTGCTGTAGTAAGGGCGAGCCGATATGTCATATCCAATCCCTCGTACCAATGAGTCTGCTAAAAAATGTCAGGATAGCTCAGTTGGTCCGGAGAAGGATGAGCTCGAAAACGCCTTGTGCGTTAGAGCGAGGAAACGACGTATGCACTTTTGTTTTGTCTACTTCCATCTCTGATGGTAGGTGTAGGGGAGACTGGTAACGTGAGCCACCTAATCTTATACTGCTGCAATAGCACATGCAAGTTCCTAGGGTCTATATCGCTAGTCAAGGATCAGAAAACAATATTGTTCAATCAGTAGACTCCAAATAGCTATTTCATTGACTCGTACACGTTCTTAGGCGGGGACAGGAT